>VZTI01002889.1:22320-37006 GCA_013397865.1 Struthidea cinerea | reverse complement strand
GCGCCCCCCCCTTCCCCCCAGTGCTGCCCCTGCCCAGTGTCCCCTGCACGGGGGGCACATCCCCAGCTGTGGGCTAACCCACCCCCGGACCCCCAGCCCCGCTCTCTGCACCTGCCGCAGCGTGGGAAAGGGCCGGAGCTGAGTGCGAGACCCCCCACCCTGGCATCCCTGGGGCTTGGTTCCCCCCGCGGGCAGGGCGGGCAGGTCGGGGTGGCTGCCAGACCCCCCCTCTGCCGCCTGCCAGGCCGCAACGGGCCCCAGCGTGCCGGGGCAGGTGCCGGGGCTGGTTCCGGGGCAGGTTCTGGGGCAGGGCAGGGCGAGATGTGGCGCTTGCCTGGGGCTGATCCTCCTGTCCCGCACCCGCGGGGTGCTGAGCAGCCATCCTGCCCATGCCCACTGCCCCCAGCCCCACCTTGCACCCTCTGGACACGCCAGTGGGTGAAAACAACTGCGGGACAGACCCTGTGTCCTCCTAGTCCCCTTCTCCCGAGTCCATCCCCCTGCAAACCCACGGCCCTGCGGCAACCCCGGGGTGGGATGGTGGCAGCGGCCGGGGGGACACAGCAGGCGACCCCATGGCTTTTGCTGGGCCCCACTGCCCCGGGGGGTTCGGGGAGGGATGGAGGAACGAGGGTCCCGGCAGCTCCCGCTTTGTTCCCGCTTCGCCTCCACCCGGCAGTTGCCTGGCAACTCCATCCATGCGGCTGCCAGAGAGCGGCAAAACACGTCCCCACATCCCCATCCGCGGCTGCACGGAGCCCTGTCGGGATGGCACAGCACAGCACGGCACGGCCCGGCACATCCCTCCTCTGTTCCTCCAGCCTCCAGCGTTCAGATTCCCCACATCCCATCCAACATCCCCAAAAAATCCCACTCTGTTGAGCTCCTGCATCCCCTTTCCCCGCGGCATCCGGACAAGGGTTCCTGGACCTGGGTGCAAGTGGTGCTGCTGGCCAGGTTCAGCCACGCTTCTCCTGACAGCAGGAGGGGAAACTGAGGCACGGACAGACCCCACTAGCTGGTGGCAACGGGGATGCTCTGGGCCACACGGGCAGGAGGGACCTGGAGCGCTGTGCCATGCTGAGGGCAATGCTCCCCCTGGGAAAGGTGTCCCAGATCCGGCCCGTCCCATCCCCTCTCCCCAGCTCGGCAGGGACGGGGGCATTGCTGGCGCAGAGCGAACTATTGGCTTAATTAATTTGCTGTTATTTCTCCTAACGAGCTGGGATCTGGAGCGGGCGCTTCTCTCGGTTGGCAGCCAGCGCATTCCCCCGCCCCGGCAGTGAGCCGGGGGTGCGAAGCCTCCAGGCACCGCTCAAAACAGACCGTGTGTAGGAGGGAAAAATTACACCCCGGGAAAAATCCCTCCCCAAGCCAGCGCCTTAACCCACTTCCCAGCTGCAGCGCTGGGAGAGGGGAGTCAGGCATTTGGGGAAGGGGAGAACCGTCAAGAGATGAGGGCAGCTCCTCCATTCGGTCCCTCAGAAGGGCTGAGCCAAATTCTGGACCATGCTCAGTCCTGATCCTGCTGCCAGGGAGGGAAACTGAGGCAGGGGCGCTGGGGAGGGATGGGGCAGCACAGCAGTGGGGGCAGGAAGGTGATGACTCCTGCTGCTGCTGCTGCTGGAAGGGCTCTGGGACCCCCACCCCACTGCCAGCAGTGAGGGCAGGAACTGGGGAGACCTAAAGAGAAGGAAGGAAAAGGGGGAGGGATGCAAAGGCGGGAGTTGGGGTCCCCCCTGCCCTCAAAACCACCCTTCCACCGTGGCACGGGCAAGTCCCACCAGCATCCGTCCCCCGCCCAGCCTGGCCGCAGGAGGGCAGAGCTCACCGTGATGCTCCATCCACAGGATCAGGGTGTAACAGGAGTGGGGTACATGCCCCCCAGCCCTATTTGGCGTGGGCAGGTGGGTGGGGGGCTGGCAGGAGGCTGCGGCTGCCGAGGCGGAGGCAGCGCAGCACAAACGCGCGGGCGGCAGCTCCCGCACCACCAACACAACAGTTGGTCCTTCCCCGTGAGCCAGGGAGGCTGGGGAAGAGGAGGGGGCTCACATCAGCCCCCAGAGAGAGGAGGGGGCTCCCTCCAGCCCCGCTACCAGGGCAGAGCTGGGCTGGGGATGGGTGGCAGCTGCTTCCAGGGATGTGGGGGCGAGGACGGCTGGCACCAGGCACAGCAGAGCTGTAATTCCAATCCCACTGTGAGCTCCTGAGAAGGGCAGAGCTGCACCTAGGAAGAGGAGGGTGGCTCCTGGGAAGAGGAGAACAGCTCCTGGGGAGGGAGTAGCTCCTGGGACACAGCGGAGGTGACGCTGGTCCTGCCAGGGAAGCTCAGGTGGACACTGTCCCTGTGGCTCTCAGCCCCAGGAAGGACACACGAGAGCTGTCTGCTTCCTACAACGCTGTTAGGGATGTACATTCCACAGGATAGGAATCCAAGTAACACCAAAACCCCAGCATGGGGGTGCAAGGTCCAGGATTTTGGTCGTGTCACCAGTGCATCAACGACGCACGTCAGCCTTAAGGCAGAGACACGGTGACATCTAAACCATGAGGGGATTCTGCTTTGGGAATGTGGCTTTGGTGGCTGAAACAAGACACAGAAGGTCACGGAGTCACAAACACCAAACAAAGAAGAAATTTCTGCTGGAGAGCCAGGCATGCGTGAAGGATCCACACAGAGAACGAGCAGGTGGGTGCCGGGCTCCGCATCCTGGCTGCAGATGGGGATGGGGTGGCCGAGCCACCGCTCGCTCGGTGACGTCCCCCTCACCTGGTGCCTGTGCCGGCAGCTGGCGCGTCCCCACGGCGTCCCGGCACGTGCTCAGGAGAGCAGCAAGAATCGGCAGGAATGGGCAGGAATCAGCAGCCGGCCCTGCCAAGTTTCCTAATGCAATTTGCAAACGGCTGCGAGGACGTGGCCAAGCCGGAGCCGGAGCAGGGCCAGAGCCGCGGGGCTGGTGGGATGCGGGAGGCAGAGCGGCGGCACTGCGGCACAGGTGAGCCAGCCAGGATCAGCGTGGCACAGCTGCGGTGACAGTCACCCCGAGGGATCAGGAATCCCAGTGGGGACACAAGGCTGCCGTGGGGAAGTGAGGCGGGAGCTGGCGCAGGGCTGAGGCGCTTCCTTCTGGGGCCAGAGCGCAGCCTGGTGCATTGGGGCAGGTTCCAACACCCTCCACAGCCCCAGCAGCAACACCCAAGTGCTGGGAGCAAACCTGGCCCTGCCGAGCTGGTTTGGGTGCTGGCTGGGCTGCTCGGGCAGCGTCGGGGTGCCGGGCGCCCACAAACCTCCCCCTCTCCCTGTGGATTTGGCAGAGGAAGGGTGGAAATGTCCCCTTGTGCTGCTGGGGATGGCAGGGACGGGGGTCACCCTGTGGATTCCCACCTGAGAGCTCACACGGTTACCAACAGCTTCTGGGAAAAGAAATCAGGGGGAGCTCCTAAATGAAGTGGTTCCTACCCAGGCAGCGCATTCTTGACAGCTTCCCACGGCTCCATTGCCCTTCCCCTGCTTCAAAAGCGGCAGAAATCCACTTGCTAATTGAAAAGAGAATTGAAATGAAGAATGAACTGGGCTGGGGGGATGTCACTGCTGCTTACCCAAACAAAAAAATACGAAATACCCAAAAGAAACAAATCAGCTTTACTGAAGGAGCTGCTTCATTCCTTAAATAAAAACAGAGACCACGATCAAGCCAGCGGAGTTTGACATCCCAGGAGGGAGCGGGGAACGTTTAGTAACGGGGAGAAGTTGGGAGAACGTGTGGCCAAGGACCGACTCGGGGGTTGGTTCTTCGGCGGCCCCAGCGCGGGGGATGAGGGGGGTGGGCAGCAGCGAGATGGATTTTGGGAAGGCACCGCTCAGGCCTGGCCCTGAGCACGGTGCAGGTGTCTCATCCCGCTGCCTCACCTCCGCGCAGGGAAGGAGCCATTCCAAGGAGCAGCTTCCTCCTCGTTGAGGTGCCGAGTCTGGCGCTGGGATTCCTGCGGCCGTGTTCCTACGTGTTGCTCCTCTCCTTTGATTTTTCACCTTTGCTGTCCTGGGAGGAGAAGAGGGAAGAGCAGCAGAGATTTAGGGCCCCCCAAACCCTCGCATGGGGGGAACAGTGCTATGGCTGGGTCTTGCCAGCAACCCCCCCCCCCATCCCACCGCCTCTCCGGGCAAAACCAGCCCCCTGTGCCAACCTCTCCTCACGGTTCCAGATTTTTCCATCACGAGGCCTTTCCAGGGCCCCTCCATCAGACAATTTGCTTCCCATCCCTCCCCGTGTACGGGAACCCACCGGCACATGCCTGCCCGGGTCCGGGCTTGCTTGGCTTCCATACGTGAAGAAGGTATGGAAAGGGAAACCAAAAACACACGTGGCATTCCAGCACGCTCACACACGCACAGCTCACAGCACTGGAGCAAGGGACCATTCCCAGCACGGGGAAGCACTCGCATCCTGAAAAACCTTTAACTCTACTGCCTGAATTATCTGCTGAGTTCTCAATGTTTATCCTTCCAGAGAACTCCCTGCCTCCTAGCTCCTCCAGACAGGGCTGGATTTTTCCCTCTCTAAATTGTCCTGTTTTCTACCCTGAGCAGATAAAATAAAAAAAGAGTCAACTTCAGACTTACTTTTTACGTGGTTTTAGTTTTAAAGTTTTAAGTAACTCAAATTAACTGGAGCCCTGCTTACCACCTGCAACGAGAAGCTGAGGTTTGGGACAGGTCAGAGATGAGACAGTTTAAGATTTCCCCTCACAAAAGAACAACGTTATTTTTTTGGGATGGGAGGGGGAACTGCAGCCTCATGCACACCGGTGACACCACACACACACAGGGACCGACGGTGAGGGGATGGTACCTCTGGAGGGGGCGGCTTGATGGTCACAGGCTGGGACGTCCGGCGAGGCGGGGAGGGCTTGGGCTGCACCTGCTGCTGGACAGTGTTGTAGTAGGTGACCCCCCCGTACACCTGGGACTGCGCCTGCAGGAGCAGCAGGATCAGAGCTCCGGGCTGGGGGGCCCTGCGAGCCCCTCCCGGCACCCACCGGGGCTGGACAGCTGCCCCCAGCCAGAGCCAAGAGGGGCTGCGCCCCCCAGACATCAGCTCCCGAGGCCCCTTGTGTGTCCCCACCCCTCGCCGAGGTCCCCCCACTCTGGCAGGGACAGGACACAGCCTGTGCAGATGGGATTCCCTCACCCTGCAGTCCATGGAATGCCCGAACTTCCCAACAGCAGCTTTTCCACCCAGACATGGCTCTGTTCACACCCAGCCCTGCAGCCCGGCGGGGAACTGCCCTCAAAGCGGGGTGAGATCCTGCCTGATCAGCCGGAGCAGTGGGAAGGGCAGGGACGGTTGGGAGCTCAGGGAATGTGCAGCTCTCCAGCCTTCCACGGCGTGTCAGCCCTGCTCCAGCCACGGCAGCATTGCCAGCACCACGATCTGGTCTGCTCTGGTCTCATCTGCCTTTTCAAGGAGCTGGTCTGATCTGCCTCCTCAGGGATTTGATCCATCTGCCTCCTCACAGGGATCAGATCCGGTCTGATCCTCACAGAGATCCAATCTGCCTCCTCAGGGATCTGGTCTTATCTGCCTCCTCACAGGGATGTGATCTGATCTGCCTCCTCAGGGATCTGAACTGATCTGCCTTCTCAGGGACCCAATCCAATCTGCCTCCTTGCTGCCTGGCAGCAGCTTTAGATACGGAGTTGGGCCACGGAGCAGGAAAATCCAGCCCCCCCATGCTGCTCCCACCAGCCAGTTCCCAGCTTCCATCTCAACAGAACTCACTTCTAAAGCCATTCCCAAGGTATCCTTGGCTCAGCAGGGCCCTGGAGGGACTGTTTCCCTGTTCCATAAGGGAACACCTCAATTCCAGACTCCCCGGGACAGGATTTCACCCCCTGCCCGCCGCGCTCAGGGAGCTGCACAGCAGCCATGGGAACAATCCTTTCTGGGATGACGGCAGCCTTTCCCCACGGAGCAGCCCAGCTGCTCCACATCCTCTCCCAGGAACACCTCACAGAACACACCCCGCACTCCACAGCATCCCACCTGCTCCTGCCCAGGAAGGAGCCGCGGCGCATCCGGCTTACCTGCGTGTTGGAATAGAGATGAGGAGGGGGCGGAGGGGGCAGAGCTCCAGGGGGGTAGGGGTAGCCAGGATTCCCAAAATTCATCACTCCAGGGGCGGAGAAGTAAGTCGGAGTGAGCAGCTGCTGCGGCGGGGGCTGGCCCGGGGGCATGGACACTGGTGGGGGGTAGAGGCCGGGGTTTGCCATGGCAGGGGGCGTCTGGTGGGGGTGTAAACCTGGAGGTGACGGGAAGCAGATGGATGTCACCCAAGAAGCCGGAGCGTCCTGGGGTAGCAGCAAGAAGGAGCACGCTCTGCTCCAAGGTTTCCCTGCAGCCCCACGCTGGGGAGGGGCACGGAGCAGCAGAGCACGGCCCCCTCCCCGGTTCCGCCTTCACCGGAACCAGACGTGGCCCCAGCACAACTCCACTGCAGGGAACCATTTGTGTGGGCAAGCAGAGAACGTGTTCAACAGCTCCCAGTTCTGCTTTTTCCTGAGCTACAGGGCCAGGGAGTGAGGAACCAGCCCAGTGCCCACGGAAGGGAGCGGCCCAGCCTGGTGAGGCCCCACAGGGACCTGCAAACACCCAGCTGAGAGCTGCCAAAGCTTCAGCTCCCCCCATCCTGCACTGGCTGGAAGCTCCAGAAACACCTATTTTTTCTTTCCTTAAAACTGATACTGGTTCAGTCTCGCTGCAGGAGGCAGTGGGTCTCGTCCATGTTGTAGAAACAAAGGAAAATGGATTCCCCCCATGATAGAGGCTGGGGGAGACCAGAGTTCTCTGTTCCCCAGGTCCAGGGGTGTCCCACTGGTTCCTCACCTGGATGAGGGAGGTGCATCTCCGGCTGCACAATCATCCCTTGGGGCGGCAGCGGGGCTGGGTTCTCACCGTGGGTGTAGATTGGTCCCTGGAATTGTACTGCAACAACACATGACAGGCTGTGAGGAAAAGCTCCATGGAATTTCATTCCCCTGCAGCCGGGCACACACAGCCCAGCCCGCCTCGAGGGCTCCCACGGCACACAGAGGCTCCCGGGCTCACAGATGCCACATGCTCCCTAAAGAAAAGCCTCCTACTCCCTTTAGAAAGCAGGAAAATACTCAGGGAATTTCTTCTCTAACACTTTAAATGCTGGAGGGAATTCCTAATCCATCTCCAGTCCTGTTCTCCCCATGCTCAAATGTCAAAGACCTGATTTAAAGTTCATTTTAAATCCCTGTTCTTGGGAAGAATTGGGGCGTCCTAAGAGCCCTGGCACAGAGAGGGGATAACACTGAGGATAATTCCATGGGTTTAAACACAACCAGGGAGGCTCCCAGCTGCCTTTTAGACTCTGTACGAGGGGACACAGTGCCACTACAACAAAGGAAAGAGAATACAAAGTCCTGACTCCAACAGGAGTGGGGGGGATCCCCGCTCCAGCTGCTCAGCTCTGAGCACACGTGGAGCCACAGGAGCAGGAGGGAAACACTCACGTGGGTCGTAGTAGTGCCCTTCCATGATGCTGATGTGCATGGGGGGCGCGGGCTCCGGCACGGGGGGTCTCTGCCGCTGCGACGAGTAGCGCTTCACACGGCCCCCCTGCACTGCCTGCGAGAGTCCAGAGGTCAGGGGGGCTGCGGGGCACCCACCCGAGCCCCAAACCTCCCCTGGGTCACCCCCGAACACCCCCACAAGGGAAAGGCTGAGGCGTCAGCAGCCTGTAATTACCACAACCCCAAGACAAACAAACAGAGCCCGTCTCCCGCGCGCCGCGCAGCCGGAGTCGCGCGTTACCATCTCCTCCATCCGGTTAAACTGCGGCGGCGGCCCAGTTCCCACGTGCATATGGTTGGGAATACCTGAGGAAGGAACAGACTGGTTATTACTGTGGTTCGTGCTGGTTCCCAGGCCAGAGCCGCCTCGCCCGGGGGCGTGGCTGCGACTCAGCTCTCGCTCCCATGACACAGAACCTTTGGACTTCATCGCCCCGGTGATGGTTTTAAATATTTTGGGACAAATTAGAGGCTGTTTTGTCACTGCACGCTCATTCACGGTCAGCAACGCCTAAATCCTGCTTCAAAACTAAATCCCCAGCTTGAAACTCAGGTCCTGCTCTGAGCTCTGTGTTGGCTGAGACAAAGATCTCCTCCGAGTGGATCGAGGATCCATGTGGGATCTGAAGCTGCAGTTTAAACCCTCTGCAGAGTGTAAACGCTTTTATCACAGGTTCTTTTGGATTCAAACACCAAAGTGAATCCATGTGAATTCACAGCAAAGTGAATTTTAAACCATGGCTTAAAACCACAGCCTAAAACCACAGTGCCAAGGTGATCACAGGTGATTCCAAGAGAGTGAAAATGGATAAAACAAACACTGGAAGTGCTCTTGGATCACTGACAGTGCAAATACAGGCAGAGGGATACAGAATGGGCTGCTGGGAGCCAAATGCTTCCCAGAATTAACTCCTCCCTCCTCTGCTAGGGACAAAAAAGGGACAGCAGAGTCATCATCCTTCTCACAGCAGAACATGATCTCGTACCTGCAGCCAAGAGCTGGCCTGTGGGAAATTCAGGAAGATGCTTCATTTTTGTGCATTAAAATAACCCCAAAACAGACAATCTCAGCACTTTTGAACTCTCATCCCACTGTCACATTTCCAGCCTGTCCAGGGGCCCGTTCACACAGACCTCCCAGTCCCACCAGCACCAAACGACTTCTGGTTCCATGACCTCAACCTCACAGATGCTTATGAAAGCAGCAAGTCGCTTCCTTCTCCTTGCTCCAGTTTTACTCCCCTCGGGAAGCATTCTAACACTTCCCAGAACAGACTCTAATTCTGCAAAGGGATAATTATACCTGGATGACCTCTCTGTGGATGCGCAACTGGAACTGTCCTCAGCTGGCACCGGGTAACTCTGTCCCATGTCCCTCCCTCCTCCCAAAGCACAAAGGGATTTGCCAATCCCAGCCAGGCCTTGGCTACTGGCAACCAAATCCCAGTGCCAGGAAATGAGCTGATAAACAGGGAAAGTTGCTTCCTGCTCTGAGCAGGACACCACAGAGCCCAGTTACTGATCCTTATCTTGTGCTCTCCTGCAGCAGGGCTCAGTCTTGCTGTGATTCACATCACAGGGAAAGGATCTCCCCTTCCATCCTTCCCAGCCCTAATTCCACTCACCTACACTGACATGTTTAATTTCCCCTTTTTCTCTGCTGTTGTGTCCATACTGCACTTTCTCAGCAGGAACCATCACTCTGCACCCACCCTGGGACTCTGTCAGGCAGAGACAGCTCAGCTCCGACCAACTGCACGGATCAGGATGGCACTGGGCTGCTGGAAAACTAGGAGGCTGCTCCCACTTACCCCTCAGCTCCCGGGGCGGGATGAACTGGGACTGCCCCGGGCTCCAGTTCTGCTCCGTCAGGTTCATCTGGGTCATCTCCTGCTCAAGTCCATCCACGCTGGATTCCACCGGCGACTCCCAGTTGCTCTTGGCTGGCGGGGGGGAGCTCTCGGCTGGCGTGGGTTTTGGAATCACGGGAGCCAGCCCCTCGGAAGCGGGCACTTCCTCCGCCAGCTTCCCCGCGTCCCCAGCCTTGACTCTGGTCCTTCTTGCCCGGGAATAAGATTTCTTCTCGACTGGTCTGTCCGGCGGCGGCTGCGCAGCGTCGGCAGCCGTGGCTTGGTTTTCCAGAGCCCCCTCCTCCTTCCCTGGGCTGCCGTGGACATGTGCCACCTCCAACTCGGGGGACGTGTCCCTCGAGGGGCTCTGCTCTGTGCGCTTCCCGCGGTAGCTGCTCTCCTGCTTGGCTTGTTCCCCGTTCCGGTGCGGGACAGTCGCTTCCGAAGCCCGGTAGCCTGGCCGGGTCTCCTTGTAGCCCCCCATCCTGGGGTAGTTCCTGGTGGGGGGCATCCTGCCGGTGCTGGCAGAGCTGCGGCTGTTGAAGGAGCGTGGGGAGGCTGAGGGGCTCTTGGCACCCTGGTGCCTCGGGGGCTTGGGGGGCCTCTCGTTGGACCAGTTGGGGTCTCGCTGAGGGGGACTGCCAAACCTGGGGGAGAAAAATAGAAACAATTCACTAGAAAGAAACCCCTGGGTGGGAGGAATCGCTGTGCCAGGGAACAGGATGCACATCGAGAAACCCCAGGAACAAGGTCCCATGTGACAGGGCTTTCCCTCTTTGGAGCTCCAGACCTGGCCCCTCTCCCCGGGACAATCCAGGCCCTGGGGTGACTCTGGGGCTCACCGTGGCTTGCGCATCCTCCGGGGTTTGATGTCGTCGGGGTTGTGGGCTGACCGGATGTCGTATCCGTACAGTGCGATCAGCTCCTGCCTGGTCTTGGGGGCCTGCTCGTCCTCACGGAATTTGTCGTGTTCCCAGCGCCCCTCATCCTTCCACAGCTTCCGCTGACGACCTTTTGGCCTGGAACAGGGACACACAGAGGAGCAAGGAGCTGTAAGGCCAAGATGTGGCAGTTTCGAGCAGTCCCACACACAGAGCCTGAGCACTCCTGAAGCAGGGAAGGCAGAGGAGGCAGCATCCCTCCTTCCTGCTCCTCCTGCCCAGCAGCTGCTGGTGACCCACTGCTATTTGGGAAAAGCAGCTCAAAGGGTCACTGTTGCCTGGCACAAGGCTTTTTTTGTGAGTTTTTTTGCATCTGCCTTTCAAATTAAAGAGCTGAAGTGTTCTGGCAGGACACAAAGCAGGTAACAGAAGCACAGACTTTCCCAGTGCCTCCCACTGAAGCAACGAGCCCTGCTGCCAGAGGTTGGCCTGGAAGCTGGCCTGTCCCTCCCAGAGCCCCAGGGGGACACTCACATACCTGACCTCCTCCTCCTGTGTCTGCCCTCGGAGGTCGTGCTCGAAGAAGAGCCCCTTGCGTGGGATGTACGCCGGGTTCTTCCGATCCTCATCGTCGTCCAGGTGCTTGGGAACCTTCTTCCCAACTTTCTTCTCCACAGGCTCCGTGCTCTCCTGTCAGAACCAGGGAGCTCTCACCACTGCAGCAGTCCTGCTGCCAGCCCCCAGCCCGGAGCCGTGGGACACCCACCTGCCCGTCCCCGCTCTGCCGCTCGCCCGTCACCGCTCCCTTGGGATCCGCCTTCTCACTCCCCTTCTCCCCTCTGGCTGCCGACTCGCAGGAATCGTTGCTGTCCTGCTTCAGCTCCACCTTGGAGCTTTCTTCCTCGCTGTAATCCTCTTCCTCTGCCTGGGAGACAGCCAGTGACTCAAACGTGCTGCATTAGCAACAGATCTGCCAGGAATCTCCCCAAATTTGGAGTTAGATCCAGCAACAGATCCCCCAGGACTTCTCCCAAATCTGGAGCTAGATCCAGCAACAGATCCCTCAGGAATTCCCTCAGTTCTGGAGTTAGATCCCTGTTCCAGATGTTAGACATGACTCTTCCAAAGCAGAGGATAAGCTCCTAAAAGTCCTCCTATCCTTATATTTTTACAGGAAAAGCAAAGGTTAAACCTAACCTCTCCCAAGAGACGGAGGATCCAACAGGCTTTCTGGAATGGAGCTGGGATCAGCTGCTCCACAAAGATGCAGCATCCCACCACTCCAGTCTGCTCCTACAGACTGGGAAGACTGGTGATCACAGGCCCTTCCTTCCACACTGAGGGCCTGGATCCAGCCAGGGCCACGTTTCCAAATTCCCTGGAGTTCCTCAGCTGACTCACTCTGCTCAGGAACACGACCTGGTTTCACCCCCAGGAGCCTCTGGAGGCTGGAACCGAACTAAAAATAGCTCGGGGTGATTAACCAAACCCTGCTCCATTTTCCTCTTTCAACACAGCCTTTGCACATCGGCTGCTCCTGGTGTTTACGCCGGGGAAGCCCAGGCCGGGCATTATTTTTAGGCACAGGAACAGAGTCATCCTGGCACGGCAGTGATGCAACAACCCCGCTGCCACCAGGAGCCTCCGCACAGGATTCCAGGCTGGAAGAGCTCCGGGAGCTGCCCCATCACCTCTGCAGCCTGCCGTGCTCCTTCCTTGTTAGTAGCATAGATTAATTCCCAAACTGAGATGAATTCCCAAATAAACAGCTTGGATTTCCTCTGCCTGGTGGTTTGCATGTTCTCTAGCCACTGTTTCCCTCAAGATTCCCAAAACAGAGATGGATTTTGCTTAGAAAGCCTTCACTATAATCCTTAGAGACCAGAACTTCTCTAAACTCCCTGGAAATCTTGAACTTTAGAGATCTGAACTAAAAATCCAGGGGAACCTGCAGCCCCCAGGCACGGATGGGATGGGATTCCCTCAGCACCCCCCAACTCCCAAGGTGCATCCCCCCTCCGGCTGCTCCCTCAGAACAGAGGGAAGCTCCTGGGATGCTCCCAACCACCACTTTGCTTTTTAATTCCTACTAATTAAAACCCAACGAGCATCCCACGCTCCTGCCACGCCCTTCTTGGCCATGGCAAATCCTGTTCCCAGTGTGAGGAGCCAGGAGGGTTTTCCCTTGCACATACTGGCCCTACACCCTCTCCCCAGCAGCACAGTGACACTGGTCCCAGTGCCAGGGGCTGGGACTGGGGGAGGCTGTTTCCTCAGGAGACAGAGAGGTCAGTGGAAGAAATCCAAGGATGCAAACTGGGTTTGTTCTGAAATTCCATGAGAATCAGGACAGAGCCTGCCCTCACCTCCGAGTCCTCGGCGCTTTCGTAGTCGGAGAGCACAGCTGTGGGAGGGAAAGGAGGTGGGGTCAGGGCAGGGCTGGATGTGTCTCCTCTCCCATGTGACCAAACCCCTTCCAAAGGGAATTTGAATGCCAGCACCATCCCGGATCAATGCCACACCAGCTCAGGAGGGAGTAGGGGCGAGTTTGGGGCATGCTGCCCCTGCACCCCATGTCTGCCTGCTGTTACAAGTGAATATTTGGGATGGCAACAACCACAGGATTGTTGGAAAAGCTGTTCTGTCTGGTTTTTACTTTTTTTGCACACAAACAACCCTGCCCAAGAGCCATCACTCACCATCTCCTTCGATGCCATCCTCACTTTCCTGAAGAGAGAGGAGAGAGAGGGGAGTTAGAGGAGGGGAGGGCAGCAGCCAAGTACCCAGCAACATGGAATCATGGATTCACAAAACCATGGAATAATGGAATTGTTTAGATTGGAAAAGACCTTTAAGATCAAGTCCAACCTTCTACCAGCACCAGCCCCATGTCACCAGTAAACCATGTCCCCAAAAGCCACATGCACACTTTTTGTACACTTCCAGGGATGAGGATTCCACCGTTCCTTGGGCACCTTGCACCAGCGCCTGACCACCCCTTCCATGAAGAAATTTTCCCTAAAAAACTACTTTCTTGGTATCTACTATCCTAATATCTTTTCTTAATAGCCACTCTTTTGTCCCATTGTCCATTTTTCCTAATACCCAGCATCCCGTGATCCCAGACACGATGACAGCAAAGTCTGGCCCTGACCCTACTGCAGCCACCCTTGGAAGTTCAGCTCCAGTGACCAAGAAAAAACAGATTCCAGGCTCCCAGAGCCGTTCTCCAAGAACCTTCTAGAGCAGCTACAGTGGGGGAATATCGAGAGCAAAGCACAGCCTGTCAGTGCTGGGGGTCTCCAGGGAACAGAGTGACAGCGACAGCAGAGCCAGGATCCCTCCCAAGAGCCAGGGAAAGGGCAAGAGCAGGGAAAAACAAAGAGAGGCTGAGCAGGACCCAGCTCAGGGAAGGGCCTGGATGAAGGAACAGCTCAGAGTAGGAAAAGTGCTCAATAAAACTGTCACCCAGAGAAGCTGCGGCTGCCCCATCCCTGGAAGTGTCCAAGGCCAGGTTGGATGGGATCTGGATTAACCTGGGATAGTGGAAGCTGTCCCTGCCCATGGGAGGAGGTGGAAGTGGATGAGCTTTAAGGTCCCTTCCAACCCAAACCATGCCATGATTCCACGATAAAAGAAAAGATCAGCCCAACTGTACAGCAAGAAAAACCTCAGAGCACAAACAACCTGACCAAGGTGACAAGATAAACCCAAAACCACCACAGAAAAACACAGTGGGAGTCAAGGGGAGCTGGAAATAACCAGCCCTGGAATCCAAAACAGGAAAGAGCTGGAAATAACCAGCATTAAAACCCAAACCAGGAGGGAATTGCACCTGGATGTGAACTGCAAGAGCAGAACTGCACGGCGAGGGGAAACAGCAGCACCCACCCACATGCCCCTGCTGCAGGGACCCCAGGAGCAGGGACAGGACCCCAGAAGCAGGGACAGGATCTCAGACTGGGGGAATCCAGCCACAAGGCACAGGGAGCCACAGCGAAGCCCTTGCCTGGTCCTGGGGGGCTGCAGTGCCCACCCCACCTGAGGCTGCCCCAGCCCTGCTCTCCCACACACACTACGGGGGGGTTCAGCCCAGTTCCCCCAACTCCCCAGACTGGTACTCCCTCAGCTCTCCACCCCCACTTTGTCCCCAGTGTCCCTCCATCCCACAGGTCCTAATATCAGTCCCCGAACTTCCCCTGCGCCCCCCGACACCAGAACCCCCCAGTCCTCCCACTCCTCCCCAAGACCCTCTCTAAGTACCAGAAACCCCCTCTCAGCCCCGGGTCCTCAGTGTCCCAACCCCCCCGACTTCCCCCCGGGGCCCCCAAACACCGAACATCCCTCAGCCCCCT
>VZTI01002884.1:0-16495 GCA_013397865.1 Struthidea cinerea | reverse complement strand
GTCCTGTTATTGCATCCTCCACAGCCATCCTCCTTTCCCCTGTGGTGGACTGGAGAGGAGAATTGGAGGCACAAAAGGTAAAGATAGCAGGTTGAGAGAAGAACAATCTACTGGAAACAACAATGAGATAAGAAAACAAACAGTAATGACAGAGGGTAGAAGAAAAACATTATGGCTTACCAGGGAAAGCCCTGACAAGAGAATCTCTGACCACTCCCTGTACCACACTCACTTGACTGGAAGAAGCCTCTTCCCCGGCAATGACATGAGGTTGTATAGAATAACCTCCAGGTCCTAACCACGCCTCTTCCTGCCTACTGCAAAAATTAACCCTGTCCTGGTCAGAAACCAGGACAAAACAATGCTCCTGCCCTTCCTCATGTAAGTACTTCCCCACAGGCTTCTGAATAATCCAAGTGATTTGAGTAAATTTATTAGGCAATTTACATGTCTGAAGTTTTGTGTCTGGACATATGCTTGTATTGGATTTGTTGAATTCAAACCTTTTTTTGTAAAATGACAATTGAAGAAGTCCCTGAATATCCACAAATGTCATGAAGTACTAAAAGTAACTGAAAACAGGGGTGAATCTCGGTAAGTATTTAGAGAGAGAAAAAAATGCCCAAGCATTCACAATTCTATCTGTAAAGCTGCTGTATTTTTTTTTTTTTTTGAAAGGACTGTTGGTGTATTAGCTTGTCTGACTTTTTGTTGTTCAGGTCTTTCTTCTAGAAATAAATCAAAATAAAAGGATCACTTTGCAACACATTCTGAAGTGGTGGGGGAAAATACTGTAGAGAAAAGTATGGAAAGCTTTCTTAGACCTCAGTGAAGGAAATGCTGTTTTAACACAATTTATATCCAGCTCTTAAGTTTAATATCCGTCTATGCAAGAACTAAACATGTTAGCATCTGCAGCTTCTTCAACCCCTTTTAAAGAGTTGTAATTCTTGGCATAATTTAGTTCTTGCCAGCACTTTTTGTTCTGTTCCACTAAGACCAAACAGGAAATATATTTCCTTCAGTCCAAGAGTTCAGTAAGTAAATGGGTGTCTTTCTGTAGCACAGAACACAAGGACCTTCATTTCTTCATGCCATCAATTAATAGGTCAGTGATAAAGTAAATGGGCAGTACTCTTAGTGTGACAAAGATGTGAGTAAATTTATTGATATTGATTCATTTTTATTTGCATATTTAGTATTTCTCTTCTCTCAGGCTTTTGGCATGTGATCATTAAAACACTTTTTCTAGTGTCCTTACAATTTTTGTTCAGTATATATTGGCAGTCAGTATCTCCAATTTTGTAAGCAACCTAAGTTTGGATCAAAGATTATTTTTATCTGTTTCAAGTGTGAAAAAAATGCAGAAAGACACCTAGAGGACTTTTTAAAGCACTTTGTCATCTAACGTTCAGTCAACATCCAGTGCTATGGCAAAAACCCTTTACAAATGTTACACACAGATCTTAACCACAGATCTTGTGTATGGTGCATTTTATTTCAGGGACATAAGAAAATTAGCACTGAAGATACAGAATGAACATGTGCCTTCATAGAAACCTGAAGCTGAACTTTTTTAATTGTTGAAAAAGTTAATTTATATTTTATTTTTTTATTGTATTTAATTTTTTTTCTTATAGCTCTCCCCTTCCTGGTTTGAACCAGGTCTGGAAATGGAAATACAAAAATATTGGCAGAAACATTATTCTTTTGGCTTGGGAAAACCAAAAAGATTTTGAAATCCTAGGAGAAAACTAGTTCTTTTGAAACATTCTCAGCCATGGTTCCAGATAAAGAGATTTTAAAAAATGATAAATTAAACATTTATCCAAATTTATGAACCCAGTGAAGTTTAGCTACCAGTCTTTCACTGGAAGGTTGCAGAATATTTTTTACATTTCTTTTGGCTTATACAAATCAGCCAAAATCAGTTGTATACCACTTGATATACAACTAAACAGCAACACTGGTGCCCAAACTGAAGTATGTCAGAAGAGTGAAGTACAGTTTAATTCAAAAAGTGATCTAAAATTTAAATCTCCTTTGCAGAAATTTTCTAATCTCCAGACCTTCTCAAAATCCTATTTTTGGAACACTGTAAACAAACTTGAGCATGTGTGCATGTGTATAACTCAAACACATTGAATATTGTTATTGCATGCAAGTCTGGGTTTGATTTTTGATTAGTAAAGCTGAACTTTCTCTGTGATTTTACTGATCAAAGTTAGAAGAAGGTAAATTTTATTACCTGCTATTTATAATCTAAGTAAATTCTTTCACTTCCTCATTTGAGTTATTTACTATTTATCAAAAATGCTTGGGTACTGTTATTTTTGAGCCATTTGAACATTGCTTTTAATTGTGTAGTAGATAAAATGAATAACTGTTTTTAAATTTGATTAACCACATAATTTGACTTTTTAATAAACAAGTTCCTCTGAATAGGATATTGCCTGTAAACTAATCTATTATGCACACCATCTACTAAACAGATGTTTTGTCAGAATTTCTAGGCTTATCTGTCATAAATTCTTTTAACGCTGAGTTACTGGAGCATTTTATTTGTAGTTATTTGCAATAATTATTTGTTCTTGCTAGCAGAAGGCCATTAAAAAAAATTTGGCCTTTATGTTACAGGACCACAGAGCATTTCCTCTCTGGTATCTGTGAGATATTTTTTAGGTATAGGTGTAGTTTTACTCAGAATTCTATTTTTGCTAGCAAAGTCAAATCTACATTTTCTACCATGATGCTAGGTTAACAGCTAGACTTGATGATCTTATAAGTCTTTTTAAACCTCAATGATCCTATGATTCTATGACTTTATTTTCATTGTTGTGATGTTGGTTTATAGCAAATTGGTCAGCTGAAACAGTCTTTCCAGCTGTCTGTAATATTGCCTATACATGCAATCAGTTATGCTAGTTGCAGCTATTATAAATGATGTATAACTTACACTTACTGCTAATGCTGCTAATGTCTGTAGTAACAGCATATTTCATGACCAGTCTAGAGCCAAACACTCCTCTTAATGAGAGATTAAACAATCATGTGCATTGAACTTGAAGCATAGAGCATGAGTGCACAAGTGCTGTGCTCCAGCCCCATAGCAACAGACATGGTGGGCTGATGCCGAGTGTTCCAAGGGAGTAGTATCCAAGTGCCCCATAGGATGTACTTTTGTAATTTGCCTCTCTGAGAATGCTACCAGTCTAGTCCAGTGCAAAACCAAAGAGTGGGCTTAAATTACCTTTGTGATTTTTCTGTAAAAATTATCTTTAACATATTATGTTTATTGTACAAGGCAAAGAAGAATCAGTAAGCTGATGCTGCCATTTTAGGCAAGAATGGTAGGTGCAGGGCAGCTTGCTGTGTCCTAACACTAAGGATGCTTTAAACTAATGTCTTTTCATGCCTTTTCATCCTGGAAACATCTAGAGGTGTTCCTACTGTCAATTACAGGTAAAAGGCAGTTCTCCAATTTCCCCTCCATGCTTCTCAGTCAATATATATAAATGTCCAGCTAAGTCTGCTGTCTTTGTGAATTAGTGAGAAAGTGGTTTCCATGTTCAACAGCATCAAATATCAATGTCTCTTTGGCAGGCCAAACTGAGTTTAAAAGCCTTGTTAACTAATCTGAAAGCTTGCGTAATAGTCTTAAAATGCTAAGCAGGGCTGAGTGTTGACTATTTTATTTTAATATATTATGAAAGTAGCTTTTGTTTCTTCCTGCTTGTTCTTACTTGGTATGGATCAAAGCTCTCAAACACTTTGTGCCTGAAAGGACTAAAGAATTTGCCATCACCTCCTCAAAAGTATCTGTCTTTGCTGGCATACATTTAAGACCGTATTCTAACACAGAACACAATTAATGGGATTACTTTTGCAGATTTATTTGTTTAATCCTCTTTTAATCATCTATAACAAAAATGGATCTTGCAGTGGTAAAAAGTGCATTTTCAGATATCACATGTTACTAATATAGTTATTGCTGCATATATTTACATATATTTTGTGCTAGTTCATCAGTTTTATAAAGCCACTGAAACAGTGTTTAATGAAGGCTTTCTACTATGTTGTTCTAGACTGCAAAGTTGGTGGTATATGTTGCATTATCTTTGCTGTGTTATGGTTTAATGAGACTTAAAAAAAACCCCTTAATGAAATCAATCATAAAGTTCTTCAGTGAGTGGTATTTGTAACAGTTTGGGCTTTTGTTTTTATTAATAATCTTGAACAAAAATAGGAATATTCTGATGAAATGCACTTTTTTACAAAGCTGGAAGACATTTACATAAAATGTCACATATTTACAGTATATCAGGAAAGTTTATGGTAAGCTGAAAATAATTGAAAATAATTAATTGAAATTAGTATTTAACATGGAAAGACTTGACTATGGTATGTGTCACTGTTGCTACTGTGTTGGTTTTGCATGGCCTGGTTTTTGGTAACAGGGGGAGCCACAGAGGTGGCTTCTGTTAGAAGCTGCTAGAAGCTTCCACCGTGTCCAGCAGACCCAATCCATGATGGGTCTGAAGATGGACATGCTGCTGGCTAAGGCTGGGCCAATGAGAGATGATGGTAACGCCTCTGTGATAACATATTTAAGAAGAAAATCAAAACAAAGGTTGTGGCACAGTTTTAATTCCAGCCAGAGAAGAGGAGGAGGTGAGAGCTTGTGAGTGAAACAACATGGATACACCAAGGTCAGTGAAGAAGGAGGGGGAGGAGGTGCTCCAGGCGCCGGAGCTGAGATTCCTCTGCAGGCCATGGTGATGACCATGGTGAAGCAGGCTGTCCCCCTGCAGCCCATGGGGATCCATGGGGGATTCAGAGATCCACCCACAGCCTGTGGGGAAGATGCCAGTGCCAGAGAGGGTAGATGCCTGGAGGAGGCTGTGATCCAGTGGGAGATCCAGTAGAGAGAGGGACCCCCTGCTTCCAAGCCGGAGCAACCTGTCCTTGGAGGACTGCACCCCATGGAAGAGTGACTCACGCCACAGTGGTTTTCGGAGGATTGTTTGCCCGTGGGAGGAATTAATGTTGCAGGAGTTTTGGGAGGACTGCTGCTCGTGAGATTGGACCCACATCGGAGAGGTTCATGGAGAACTGTCTCCCATGGGAGGCATCCCACAGTCTCAGAGGGGAACGACTTCTCTCCTCATGCAGCGGAAGAAAACCTCAGGTGACAAACTGACCAAAACCCCCATTCCCTGTCTCCCTGTGCTGTCGGTGGGAAGGACGGAGGGGTTGGAGGAAGAAGAGGTGTTTTTAAGAGCTTATATTACTTCTTACTATCTTCCTCTGATTTTGTTAGTAATAAACTCACTTTGTATCTCTAAGTTGAGCCTGTTCTGCCCTTGGAATGTTTACTCCCAGTCCTTATCTCAACTCATGAACCCTTCGTTAAATTTTTCTCTCCTCTGTCCAGCTGTAGCAGGGGAGGGTGAGTGAGCGGCTTTCATGGGTGCCTGGCGTTTGGCCACTGTCAAACCACGACAGTTACCCACCATGAAAAAGGCAGAAGACCTCAATCATATTGCATGAGGTATTTCCTGTAAGGATATGTAATTTTAAGTGTCATTTTAAAACTAACTGATCAAGTCTCATTTCAATAGTATGTACCATGTCAAATTGAGGCTCTTGCAGAGAGAGATAAATGGGAGATAAGAAACCTTGCTTCACAAGAGAAAAATAAATGATGATTGACTTTCTATAAATACTGTAATCTCTTTAAATATGAGAAAGACGAGAAACATTTTTATCAGCTAAAATTTGAGCTTTTCAGACATTTCAACAAATAGACACAGTAGAGACAAATTTTTTTCTCACTGTAGCCACACAAATGTCTAAGGCCTGTTAAACCTGACTGTGTTTAAAATGGGACTCAGTTCAGTGTTATGTATGACCCGAACTGAGTATTAGGGATATGAACCTAAAGATTCAGGATTTCCTTATAATTCCTGTATTTGTTCAGGTAGTCAACTTCCCTTTGAAGGATAAAGAATCAGTTTGTGAAGTTCAAATGACTTAAATTTCTCCCAAACTGTGATACTTCAAAATTTATTCACTAAATTCTGAAAATATTTGGAATGAAATAGTAGTAAGAAAAATTCATTACATACTTGTTTTTGTGTAAGACAATTTACAGGGTGGAGCCTGGGAAGCAAGCTACCTCCCCTTTAGTTCTAATCAATGTAACCCTTTCACCATTAAGGAGAGATGAAGAAGATACAAGTGAAAAAAGAACTGTTTGCTAAAAAATAAAACAGCAACAACCAAGATAACAGTAATAAGCACTAGATATAAATGTGCTGAATCCNATAAATGTGCTGAATCCCATGGACTCCCCAGGAACAAAATAATATGGCAAAGTGTCCTAGTTTAAAAGACAGGTGTCTGCCAAGGAAGGCAGGAACCTTCCTGGAATGGAAAAGATGACTCCCTCCCTCCAAATTACCATAACTCTGAAATTACAGGGCTTTCAGGCAAAGACATGGGAAAAAGAATAACTGTTCTTTACTTGCACACACACACACACACACACACACACACACACACACATATAACAAGACAACAACAGCAACAGCAAAAACACAAAAAAGAAGAAAACCCAGTGACAGCCTTTTCCCGCCCTTTGGTGTAGCTACAACCACAACTGGCAGCGGGTGCTGATGGCTCGTCTTGAGGTAGACAGGCTGCAGTGACTCCCCCATGGCTCCAGGAGGCACAGTTGGCTTGTGTCGAGGCAGAGGTGCTGCAGTGACTCCCCTGCAGCTTCAGGGGGTGCTCCGATGCAAGCCCTAAGCCTCCCCAGGGGTTTATGGTGGTCCTGGGAAGAGAGACACAGTGGAGGGGCAGGAGGGTGTCTGGTTTCCTTATGCTCTCAGGTGTCTGGTGCAGTATCCTGGCGATAGTGGCTCCAGTGAGGTCCTAGTCCACCAGCAGCTGGGAGGTGCTCTCTCCAGAGAGAGAGAAAGAGGAGTTTGGGGCATGGTCTTTCCCCTTGGAAATACCCACACAGATGGTGGAGGTCTCTCCCAGTGAGGGTGGGTGCTGCAGAGTGAGTCCTAGTCCACCGGCAGTTCACTGTAAGCAGCAGCCTCACCAATAGGCAGTCAGGAGAAAATTTCACAGCAGCCCAGGACCCCCTAGGCTGAAGAAGTCCGGCACCGAACACCACAACCTACTCCCCTGCAAGCTGGTAAAAGACTGCACCACCCCCAGCTAAGAAACTGCCAAAACCACACTGCTTCCCCTCACCCCCTCCCCCAGAATTATTCCAACGGTATTCCAAGGCATTGTCTTTCAATCGACATCCCTTTGCCATTTCCATGACAACAAATGGGAAGAAAATTCCTTCAAGAAACCTAACCTCAAACACAGAGAAACCCCTCCCCCAATATGGCAACCACTTTAGTCAGCTGTGTGGCCCATGAGGCCAAGATGGCAAAGAAGCCCTGTTCAGCTCAACCTTCCCCCCGTGGCGTTACGTCCTCTGCTTCTTTTTGGCCGGCTAGACCCAGTTGGTGTTGGTGCTGGTGATGCAGTCCCGAGCTGCTGCTGTGTTCCAGGGAAAGAAAATGGACTCACCGGGCACTGAAACCCACAGCACCAGCCCCAACGGCTCCACCTTGGTGGTACAGCTGCGTATTGTGAAATTCTCTCTGAAACAGTTTTGAATTGCGAAATTTGCAGCTTCTTGGAGATCTGTGCCAAGCAACTTTCCCTAGACCTTGGAGGCACACAAAAGAAAGCTTCTGCTTCACACTGACTTGGCTCAGAGAACCTGCCCCAGCTAACTCTCTTGGCAGCCCGGTGAGAATGGAAGAGGGCTCTATGTGCCTGTTCCCTGTCTCTTAAAGGGAACCTGAGAATCCCCTGTCCCTGCAAACTTGGGGTCAGAACTCCAATTCCTATTTTGGCCTCTGGGTCTTAAAGGGAGAGTAACACAAACTGTGTGGATTGATGTAGGGGAAAAATTGAATAAAATACACATTTTTTGGGTCACCCAGGACAATACTTTTCTATTTTTCACATACTTTAGAAAAGTAATTCCATCTTCTGAATCATGGAGGCTACTAAAAATCTGCCTTGAAGCAATCTGCTAATGTCAGTGCAAAGTTGATTTTAATTATATAAAGTTTTAGCTTTCAGAATCCTGCAGGATAAATATCATAAATAAAAGAATTTATGAATGTATTAAATGCATATTGTAGGGGAAAAACTTCCTCTTCCTCTTTCCATACGCTCTTGGCTCTTAATGTTACACATTTGTCATACTGCAATAGGCCCTAAGATTACCCGTTAAAAATGTGACATCACTCTCACTAGTGAGTGTAAGGCACATTCTGTAGTTCTAGGTTCATGTTTCCAAACTCACAAAATCTTGTCAACATTCTTCATCTTTTCAAGACAGTTAATTTGATATCAAATGTACACAAAAAAATTAGGGGGAAGTCAGGGGAGAAGAATTACCACATAGCAAAGGAAACGTATAAAATTTTACTTATGATTCTTTGCCCACTGTGGTTTTCTTCCATGTCAAAGAAGGAGTTGGCCTCTATTCATCAAATGTACCATCACAGACAATATTTAAAAATAGTACTGTTCTTAAACATATTCTGTAGTAAAAGCAAATGCTACATTATGTAGCATCCATAAAGAGTTTTACAACTCGTCCAACTTTTTTGTCAAATTTGTGTTACACTGAACAGTTGTCCCAAATATATATATATGCATTTAATAATATTCACATAAAACTCTGTGGTGGGGACAAGTTTGAGACATATCCCTGGGAATCCTGCATTAATCCAACATGGTGGTATTTTTTCATGCCCCCCACAATCATGAGGAACACTGCTGTTGCCTTAAAACTGAAGGCTGGAGAAAGGGATGTATACATTTCACAGAACAAGAGTATGTAAGAGTATATATGTTTTGAGCTCAATCCAGCAGGATTTATGGAGTAGCAGTTGGAAGACTCTTCCTGAGAAGAATGAATTAGATACAAGTGAGGCATGTTTAAGTTCAAAATCTAAAGTATATGCTACCTTTACATAGGATACATATGTACCCTTTGTCCTATACAAATGCAAGCTTTATCCTCTACAGCAGCCTGGAAGCATCAGCTTCCAGCATTCATTTTGTCTTGTTTTTAGTTTAAAGCTAGGTATCTTTGCCATATACCTTTCAAGGGCAAATAATGTCTTTTTAGATGTCTTTTATGATAGGTAGTCTCTCTTCAAAGCTTTCCAGTGCTTCCCCTCAAATGACATTTTAAAAATTGAGATGGTTAGCTGAGAACACATGGATTAACTTTTCTACCTAGTTGTCCTCAGTATTGCCAGCCATCATTGTCCCAAAGAGGAATGTACTGGGCCAAATATATTCACTAGTTTTCCATCTGCAAAAGGCAAGGAATCTCCTATCTATTTCTTTTTTGGAACTATGCTGCAGGCCCAGTCTTCAAAAAGGACTCAACATGGTCATATTAGGTCATAACCAAGAATTTAGGAGAGTGATACTTGCGTATGACACATTCCATGCCTTAATTAATGCCTCCCCAAATGGGGGAGAGTTTTAGCGTCTTTGCCAGGAATTCAGGAGACGAACAGGAACTTCAACAGTCTCTGCTTTCAGATAGTTGTTTATTAAGTCTTATCAGAGGAGAGTCACTTATGTGACCCAGGCATAGCACAGAGCAGAGAATGCAGGAAAAGCCCGCATTATCAAGATTAGACAGTCTTTTTAAACGTAAATTATCCAATAAAAACATAAAACTAAATATATTTTCACTTTTCCACCAATGTTCCATAACTCACTTTGTCACGTACACAGGAACTGCAGAATGTTTTATCCACTCACCTTAAACTACTTCTACTGCAGAATATGGAGTACTAGAAGAAGGAACAAAAGGCCTGGAGAACAACAACAATCCTCCATTTTGAAGTTTTTTACTTTTTATCTATTTACTATATTAACAAACCCAAAGACCCTAAATTTTCACCTTGTGATAATCTTACATAACATTCTATCATCTAGTTCACACCAGTGTAGATTCTAACTCTTCCCAAAGGGTAGGTAATTTTCTTTATGGGCAAAGGTCAAAGACAGTGTTGTCCAGGGGGGTAGAATCCTTCAAAACAGGCAGAGAGATATTCTCTGTATTCTGGATTCCAACATATGTATTTATAAAATTATATATAAAAAGAAATAACCTACAAAAACTAACCTGGAGGATTTTTTTTTCCAATTTTTTAACCCCAGAATGGTTAGAGTTCCGAACACGTACTTGTAAAAATTTCAAGGCGTAAAAAATTAGCAGTTTCAGGTAAGCATACATTTGATAATTTAATTTATTTTGCCTTTGCTTATGATTCTTGGCAAGGGGCAAGAATACAGGAAAGAAGGGTGGGGAAATTCCCGCCAAAATGACAAATGGCAACATGGCTTGCGATTCAGTGTGTTTAACAGCTTATACAGGACTTGAAGAAAAGCACTTTAAAAGAAAGAAGGTGATTGTGGCAGAGGTAGATACACAATGGCAGACAGATCTGCTGGATGTGCAACAGTTTTCCAAACACAATATTGTGTTAAGTACATTTTAACAGTAATAGGCATCTTACTCAGTCATGCCTGGGCCACTGGAAAGGCAAACCAGGGGCTGTTTAGCAAGGGACACAAGCCTCAGAAATTACAGACTGACTATGGAACTGAATTTTTAAACCAGCCTTTAAACAAGGTTTTAAAACAGTGTAGTGTTCACCATTTTCTTCCGAATAATGAAGTAAAAAATTCTGGCATAGGTAATTTTAACAGAATGCTCCAAACCAAGATTTTACAGCACACACTGATATGTTGTCAGAGTTTATAAAGATCTATATGCATAGCTTCTGCAGAACTATCAGATCTGGACTTTTGCCTGTGAACACTTAAATTGTGGAAAAGTTTGGAGAACCATATATGAGGACATATTTAAAATTAAAGAATTTGCATCTTTGCTTGAAAAGATGCATCTTTGCAGGGTGTCTAGAACAAAAGAGGGGTTTGAGAAAGGTTACAAGAACATGTTTATAGATGTGATTTGTATGGTAGTTGAAATAATGAGAAAGGGACACATACCTGTGTATCACTTAATAGCTTGTGATCACAAAGCAATACAGGAGATATTTTAACCTAAAGAATGTTAAAAAGCTAGTCCCAATAGTGACAGAATCTACAGAATTGAGATCATCACTGCAAAAGGGAAAGGAAGAAAAAGCTGCTAGTTACTATGCATGGCTGGCCCCAGAGGGGTACCAATAGTTTAATTCTCCTGTTGTGGGTTGTCAGAACCAAGCATTGCCTAAACCCTTCATTACCCAAACCATTCAGTATGACTTCTTTCTGCTGCCTGACTGGGTCTTTATAGAACAAACCCAGAGATATGTGTGTGTGGACAACATGTCACAGCTGTAGTTGAGAATCAACTCAATGAAGGTACAGTAGCATAGCAGTTGTTGTTCTGGATTATCAGTAGATCCCCCAGCATACTATCCATCTGGCTGATCCACTGGGGTCAGCAGGTAATTAATGAGACCCACGCCCTCACCGAATCCAAAGTTGGACCTCTTAGCTTTTACTGTCTTGCAGAGTATTGTTCCTATTTATGTATTCTTCACCATTCCCGGCTTCTTCACCATTCCCAGAAGTGCAGAGACTACAAAAGTGGAAAGTGGAGGCATCTCAATAAACAGGGTTTTCTCAATGCTGGTCTGTGTTGGAGATGCTTCAAACAAATCCAGCTTGTATTTGGTGCATTCTTCTGAGAAGCCATGAATCAAAGCTATCCATTAAAAAATGTATTTCTCTTTCTTTTCTAGAGATAGAAAGGGATCTCTTGCTCTGGTTTTCTGTCTTTTTTGTGCTGCTTGTCGTGACTTGCTTTTATTTTCCTTCTTGTCCTGGTCAGACTGCTTTATGGTGCCCAACCTTGCTTTTTCTTTTAAAAGGCTAGAGCAGACATTTCCTCTGGGGGCATGACACAATTCTCTTTCTTTTAATGCTTTTTCTTTGAATATAAGTAAGACCTGAACTCTCCTGATTTCAAGGTGTTTCCAAGGCTGACAGCCTTGAAAACATGTCGAACATTTTTTTTGCAACATCTTGAGTGTTGCTTTGTCTTGGTTTTTGAGACAAAACTTCAGGAGGAAGTTTTTTCCCTCCTCCGAAGGGAAAAGGGTGTCCCCTTCAACTCCACCAACAAAACAAGTGGGTCACAGCAAGTGAAAAGTGGAAAAAACCCGAACTGTTTATTAACACCAAAACCAAACAGGGTAGAACAGGGAAAAAACAAAACTCCAAATACAACAACTTCCCGGAGAGGGAACAGAGACATGGGCTCGGACCAGCCGAGGCCACCCCGTGGGCCCGCCGGGGCCACCCTGCAGGCTCCCCAGACCGGTGAGGAGGGAAGGGAGGCAGTGAGGCAAGGGAAGGGGAAAAAAAGAACAAGATAAACCAACAGAACCTTTTCCCAGCTAGCCGGAACACAGCAGAAACCCAAAAAACCAGCACAGAGCTCCTGGTGCACGAGCTCCTGGTGCACCTCCTCCTGAGCCCCCCTGAGCCCCAGAGCCCCCGAGCCTGTTGGGCTGAACTGTTCAACTGCTCCTTTGGGTCTGTGGCTCCGGCCCCGCCCCCCAGGCCCATCTTAAAGCACAGCTTCCTTGGGCATTAAGTGGACGGTTAAGGAGTAAAGCAGCTTCATAACGTCACCCTCGGACATGCTTCTAATGCATGGCTTAGCAATTTCCAAGAACATTTTAAAAGCAGGACAACCTTTCTAAATGGGATTTGAAATATACCTCTGACATCTGCACCATGCATCACAGGAACACCTTAAAACCAGGGAGCCCATTGCTGACCTGGGTTCTGTAATAATTAACATACGATGAGTCACAATGCTGTATGAAAACTTGTTCACCTTTTAAAAGCACAGGATCAGTCTTTAGTCAAGAAAGCAATTCAGAAGAACAGCTTAAAATCTCTGTAGAGCTCAGAGGAAAAAAAGGAAGTTGTACAATCTCTGGAAGCAAGGTCAGGCTTTGCAAGAAGCTTATAGAGCTATGGTTTTTGCATGTAGGGAGAAGACATCTAAGATCAAAGTTCAGTTATGGTTGAAAATGGCCAGTGTTGTGTCAGATAGCAAGAAAGTGTTTTTTTAAGAATGCTATCAGCAAGAGGAGATCTAGGAAAAACGCTGGGCCAATACTTATTGAAGATGGTCACCTGAGTAGTAAGGATGAACCAAATGAGTGAGTTATTGTCTTTTTTCAGCCATACAGAATATTCAAAAGGTAGTAGACAGACATTAAACACCCTGAGCCTCATCAGGCTCCATCTAATACAGAGGCTACATTGTTTTCTTTTTATGGCAGAGTGAGTAAATTGCAGGGACAATTGGTGCTTGGACAATTGGTGCAGGGACAATTGTCCTTGGTGCTGGGTAATTTTTGCATTCATCAACTCCCCTTTTTTGTTTTCTTTTTGCTTTTCCTTGCTCTTATCCCTTTCCCTCCCTCCCTCCCCCCTCATTTTTCTTTCCCTTTCTTCCGTTTTCCTTTTTTTCCTCCCTTTCCACCTTTTCTCCCCCTTTCCACCTCTACCTCCCCATGGCTCTATCGTTTTTCATTCTGCCTTGATTTAAGGTGTAGGACCGCAAATGATTATGGGTAATATTCCCAAGATAGCCATGTTTGCAACTGGTGGGCCTTTAAATAAATGACTACCAGCTTTATTGCTGCAGAATGAAACCAGGAACTAAAACTTCCCTTCTTTTTAATGAGGCATCTATATCATGAGAATGCAATATTGGGCTCTCAATCCAGTTGTTTGAAAACACTTGTCCAATTTGACAAGAGCAACAACAACAACAGATTAGTGCCAGAGCAGTTTCTGTAGACGCTGATAAGCTTTAGCAGAGAAATTTTTCAGCTTTCTGCAGCATTCTGTGAGAGCTCTGTGTTTCTCATGAAAGCTATGAAAAACACTGCTGCGGGTTTTTGTAAACTAATTCTTTGTCTTGCACCTGTTGTTGTTCGGCAGTGTTGTTTTGGTATACTGAAGAAAATATTTTCAAATGAATGTTGTATAGCCTCCACCAATCATTCTAGGAAGTGGATGATCAATGACCAATGACCTTATGCCATGCAGGCGACCCAATTATAAATCGATTTATAATTAATTAAATTAGCCATTATTGCTCCTGAACTTGGTCATGTCGTTTCTCGCCATTTGCAGTACAACAGCGACAAGTTTCCACTGAAATTAGGAGAGCAGTGGATACATCTGAAATTTGGACTTTTTAGGAAGGCACAAAAGAATATTTTTAAACCTAATTTGTTACAAAAAGCCATGGACATTATAGGTGTTATACATACAAAAAATCACTTAGTGGGGAATATCCAATGCAACCACCTTTCTTCCCTTATAAAAATTCCAGAGATTATTTTAAAGTTTATATCTGTGTGTATTGGTTTTGCATGGACTGGTTTTTGGTAGCAGGGGTGCCACAGAGGTGGCTTCAGCGAGAAGCTGCTAGAAGCTTCCACCATATCCAGCAGAGTCAATCCCTGATGGCTGCGAAGATGGACGTAGCCAAGGCTGAGCCACTTAGAAATGGTGGTAGCACATCTGTGATAACATATTTAAGAAGAAATCAAAACAAAGTTTGTGGTGCAGTTTTAATTCCAGCCAGAGATGAGCACGGTGAGAATATGTGAGCTAAATGACCCTGCAGACACCAAGGTCAGTGAAGAAGGAGGGGGAGGTGCTCCAGGCACCAGAGCTGAGATTCCCCTGCTGCCTGTGGTACAGACCATGGAGAAGCAGCTGTGCCCCTGCAGCCCATGAAGGATCACAGGGAAGCAGAGATCCACCCACAGTCCATAAAGAAGCCCATGCCAGAGCAGGTAGATGTCTGGGAGGAGGCTGTGATCCTGTGGGAGACCTATGGAGAGAGGTCCCTGCTCCCAGGCTGGACCAGCCTGTCCTTGAAGGACTACACCACGTAGAAGAGTGACCCACACTGCAGTTTATGGAGGACTGCTGCCCGTGGGATTGGACTCACATTGCAGCAGTTCACAGGGAGCTGCTGCTCCTGAGATGGAGCCACATCAGAGAAGTTCATCGAGAACTGTGTCCCGTGGGAGGGACCCCACGGTGCAGCAGGGGAAGGACTCCTCTCCCTGAGCAGCGGGAGAAGCTACAGGTGATGAACTGACCATAACCCCCATTCCCTGTCTCCTTGTGCCACTGGGGTAGGAAGTAGAGCTGGGAAGCAGGGAGGCGTATGGGGAGAAGGTGTTTTTAAGGGCTTATTTAAGGGCTTCTCATTATCCTGCTCTGATTTTGCTGGCAATAAATTCAACTTATATCTCGAAGTTGATCCTGCTTTGTCCTTGATGGTATTTAATTAGTGAGCGATCTCTCCCGGTCCTTATCTCAACTCATGTACCTTTTGTTAAATTTTGTCTCCTCTGTCCAGCTGCAGCAGAGGAGTGAGTGAAGAGCTTTTGTGGATGCCTGGCATCTTGTCAGTGTCAACCCACGGCACTGTGATATATTTTTAATTTGAGCTAGTGTTGAGGAGCTCTTACAGAATATATGCATAGAATTTTCTAAAACCTCACAATTTGTTGAGTCTGCAGTCCCAAACCAGAACAGATCTATATGCATATAAATTAGATCCTCAGTTTGTTACTTTGCCTAAGAGTTAAATATTAGCAGTTCACAATTAATAGGGAAGTTAGAAAATAAAAGTGTTGTTTTTACTATATTCTGATTGCTCTCTATCTGAATAGAAAGGAAACTCCATTGTAATATTAGTTCCAATGCTTATATTTTGTTTATTTTTCATTCTTGGGATTAGTTGACTGTTCATGTTGAATATACAATTATGTATGATTTTTCAACAGAATGGAAAGTAAGTAGTCATCCTCAGATGTGAGACTGACATTTGATAAGGTGCTATTAAGCCACCTCAGAGCTACTCTTTGAAAAACTTGGATATTGCTTTCCATGGATATTGCTTTTCCATTCTCAAACCGGGACACATGGACAAGTTGCATTTTGCATTTCTATGAAAAATCTACTTACCACTTGAATCTGCATAAGTTTAATTGGTAATTGTAAACAAAACTTGTGTCAATCATGCAAGGAGCTTTTATACTAATTTTTTATATCATGGACTTCAGCAGCACAGTTAGGATTTTAGTGGTTCACAGGTAATTTTCAGTTAAAACACACCAAGCATTTTGCAAAGCAATTTCCAATACTGAGTATTTGGAGAAAGCAACCTGGTTTCAAGAATTTACCCTTTAGGTGATGTGTCTTGATCTTCCTACTTTTTCAACATATTAAATAGTGACCTTATTTTCAGAAAGATGTGTGATGTAGAACACTTCTCTTAAAAAACTGGGTTAAAATACTGTCGTGGGGTGACTTTATA
>VZTI01002881.1:26558-82548 GCA_013397865.1 Struthidea cinerea | reverse complement strand
CTCTCTCTCTCTCTCTCTCATTGGCTTCATATTCTCCCTTCTCTGCAGCTCCTAAAGGCCTGAGCCTCTCTTTGGCAAACCCATATGTGGGAAGATAAAAGCAGTCAGTGGCCTTTTGGAAGGGACTCACGTGGCCTGCAGTACCTCTGCAAGACTGTCTTCTGCAGAGATGTCAATGAGCTTGCAAATGTCAGATAATGATAAAGAGAAATGGGGTCACAGCTCATATTGCCTTACATAGAAAACATCAAGTTATCAAGTCATAATTCACAAGTGAAAATATGTAATTAAACTTTGTCAGTGCTCCCTTTCTTGATTTGTCTTCACTTTTTTCCACAGTTTCATAAAGTGCGTTAGTAAAACAAATTCAATATGGTCCTTTCTTGTTGTCTTACATATTTGTTAAGGTTCATGTAATGACAAACCTATGTCTTGGTTAGAAATTATATCCACTGGAAAGTACTTAAGCACACAATAGGAATTGTGGGAAAGGAATATGAAAGCCCTAAGTAATGAAAGTTTGGACTGAACTACGTTTCAGCTGCCAAGGAGGGCAAAAAAGGCAAACCACCCAAGTTTAGGTGCTCTTTTTCTTTTCAGTGAAATGTAATAAAAAGGAAAATTTTACTTTGGAAATACCAAATGTATTACTTTCATCTCAAATGAAATATTATAATTTTTACACTGTCAAAATTCTTACATAGTTTAGTTAAAAATTATCACCTGCCTTTGCTTGGCTAACCCTATTTGACCTGAATTATGAACAGGAATTGTGGTCACCTCTGAAACTATTTATTTTGTTGCAGCTTTATTTGTAGTCACCTGTCACACCCATGAATCTGTTTCTGTAGACTCTGAAACAAAAAAGGGCAGAAACAAAAAAGCAAAGGGCTGCCTATGGCAAGAGCAGTTGCAATTATTTACAATGATGTTGAAGTTCCATTGTAGAAATGATGCAAGAGATGTAGATTTTCCTTTAAGCCAGATGAGGCCTTGGTGTTGCTGTCATCCTGCTTCATCATCCCTAGGAGGATTTGTAGTCCCTGCCCCTTGATGGTGCCTCAGGTAATTCTACAGCAAACTTTCTGGCTGTTACTGCTGCCTTTACAAAGCAAATCCTCTGTGTATAAGATGATGGCCAGCAACTGGGGTGAAAAAGCAGGATTCCCTCTATGGTTCAGTAAAAATGTGGTCCTATGTGATTTAACATGGAAAAATGCAATAGTATAGAGGACTGGGTTACCAATAGCAAAGCAAGACATGCTTTAACTGAAAACAGCCCCCATGACACTGCAAGGAAAATTATCTGGAAGACGTAGTACATATAAACTTCAAACCATCAGCCAGTATCTGGCATCAATTAGAAAAGCACAGGACACTGGGCTGCCCCATGGATTTGATATCACATCCTGCCCCTCCTTGCAGGATGGCACCAAGCACCCAGGAGCATGTGGGGCGAGGCAGGGCAGACTGCCAGGGTTATATGAGCTGAACCCTTTTGCAACTAGTTTATAGCACCAGGTTAGGTTACTAAATGAGGGCAGAGGTCGGTGGTAGGGGGGGTAATAAGAAAACTTGCTTTTGAAGTCTTGTATTTTCTCTAATTATCTTACTCCTGTTCATGCATGTGTAGGTATTGTGTCTAAAGGTGAAGGAAACCCTGATTTGTGACAAAGCTTCCTCTTCATACCCCAGCTCAGTCTGTTATTTCCAAACAGGAATGGACATGGCTGAGTGCCTCTGAAGCAAGAGGGCAAATTTTTGTGGCACAGATCTGCACTGGATGTGAAGCAAACCATGACAGTAGCAGTCACAAGTAAGCTGTCTCTCTGTGGAAGTCACTCCAGCCATGTTGTGACCATGGGCTGAGTCCACAAGGAAACTGCCATAAATTTCATTGAGCCTAAGAGTGGAGAAGAGTCAAAGCCAGAGCTGGAGGGCAACTGAAGTTTGGTGCAGCTGCCCTTCCCCCGCAGTACACCTCTCAGCTCTGTTGTGTTGGCTGTGATGGGAAAACTTCCTTGTCGTTCTGGGAGAAGTGTCTACTCTCCGTCGTTGAGATCTGCAGAGGAGTCTACCATTTTCTCTCTTTAGTTGCATTTTGGCAACATGCAAAAGCAACACATCCAATTTCTCAGTCTTTCTCTGGGGCAATCACTTAGTGCAGCAATGGCAAACTACAAGGTACCAGGTACCAATGCCACAGCGTCACTGCTTCCTTGTCAGAAGAAGAGTCTTTGCCTACAAAGTCCTGAAGACGAGCCTTAGCTGGCCAGAGTGTTGACTGCCAAAGGCAAGGCTGCAGAGAAACCTGTGTGTAGTGGCTCTAGTCTCCCCATGGTTTTTCGTGAAGCAGAAGGATGGTTATATCTGTGGTAGCATTTCAGACTCTTGCTTTTCTTCCTGAGCTGAGTCTGAGGTGGTTTTAGCCTCTGGAGGAGGATGTGGCACCGAGCATCACAGCTGATAGCATCCTAGGAGAGGTGAAGGATAAAAGATAGACCGTGAGATCATTTGATTTCTTTTGGTTTCCCACGAAGGCCCTGTGACTTAAAGGAAATTGGTTCTATTTTCAATTTGGTTAACACCAGATATATCATTTTTAAAAATAGTAAACCGGCTTCTTGTTATCTGAGCAGAGAAAGATGATTTTTGAGCTTCACATATAAGTGAAAACCAGCTGTCAGCTATAGCTCCTGCCTGAGGTATTGAGCTTTGCAAGTGAGCTTGAGCACTGGGAACTCAGGCCACTCTGAAATGACAGTACCTCACTCATTTTGGCAGCCTGCCTTCCCTTTTCATCGGCTCTTGGGATTTCATTACAGCAGAAAACCTGTTGTGAAGAAATGGCAGATAAAGATTATGCCATGCAACACAACAGCTCATCTTTCACTCAAGTATAGCTTTTTGCCTTCTTTTATGGATCTTATAAGATCCATATTCCTGCATTTCCTTGAAACTTAGATATTACTTCTGACTGTATCATAACTTTCTAATTTTGAGATGTTTCTTGCTACAGAAGAAAGGTAGAAAGCACCATTCAGTACTAGATCTGAAGCTGTTCAATGTCAATGGCAAAAATTTCAGTTTCCATGTGTTCCATCCTACCACTTGCTGTCTCCTCACTCCCTTTTCTAATTAGTCTTATCCCCTTACCCAAAGATACATACTTAGATCTATTTCTACCAGACCAAGCCTTTTCCAACTTTTGTGTGCAGGTCTCTTTCTCAGCAGCCATTCAGAATCAGGCACAAGCTCTTCTTCCATGCTCTTGTTTGACTTCTGACTGTGGGAGCAGGTCTGGGCTCTGCTTTCATCATCTTTCCCTTTGTACAGACGACAAGAAAGAGAATACAGAATGAAGCAGGGCAGCTGCAGTGGCCTCTGCTCAGCCAGAACAATACTAATGCACTGGATTTTGTCATTTCTCCAAGGGAGTATAGGCCTTTCTTCATGTGCCACCGGACCTTTATCTCAGCGGGAAGAGAGCATTTCCCTCGGAGTGTTTGAGGCTGACTATAAGGGCTTTCATACTCTTGAAAAGAAGTTGCTCTGTAGAGATGTGGCAAGTTCTATGAACAGCTGGAGAAAATAACATTATCTCTTGTGAACTCTTTTTTTGCAGAATTCTAAAACCCCCAAAGGGCCCCATAGCTGTGCACTTTGCAGCAGTAACTGCTGACAGGCTCCCAGCTCAGCCTTAACACAAGGGAGGCCTTTGTGGCCTCACCAAGCCAGGCAGCTCTGCTCATAAACAGGACTTCCATCAGGGCTGTGAGCAAAGTTATGTGCTGCCATTGACGTGTTGTTGGAAAACCCCTGGGAGCCTGGGAACCTGGGCAGTGCTTGATGCTCAGCTGCTGGTGTCCTGGGCACACGGGTTCCCAGTCCCAGCCTGGTCAGCTGCGAGAGGATCTGCTCTGCTCATCAGGGAGTGGTTGATTCCCACCAGCTTTTGGAGAGCCCCCGGCAGGCAGCTGGCTGCCCTCTTCCCCTGGCCAAACCCTGTGCTAGTCAACAGCCATCCTGCTACTTAATATTTCAAATATGCGTGAATAATCCACTGAATTTCAGTATCCCGTTATTTTCTCAGAGTCTTTGTGGTCTCCCCGCACGGGTCATGGCTCTCCCCTGGGGTAACACACTTTGATTTCAGACCTGAGAAAAAGCTTGCATGCTGAGAGCTGGTCTGTTCTATTTTTGTAACTCTGTTAGTGAGTCTAATAAAATGTATTCCCCTCTGCCCTCAGACCTTGTTGCTTTATGTTCTTAGATCATTACACCCCATGTCTGCTAGCACCACCCTTGCCAAGACAGAGTAACTCTGTTGTTTGAGCTGTGACTGAGAGCCCAGCACATCAGTCTGCTGGGCTTATGGTTTTTCTGAAGCGGTCTTGAGGGAAACAGCTGACCTAGTGGCCAAAACACCTCTCTCCTTTCCTGGCTTTAGGAAAGATCACATATTTCTGAATCACACAAGGTGGATCCTTGCCCCAGGGGTCCTGCCACCAGATTTACGTATTTGTTTGTTTTCCCTTACCTGGCTCTCTACACCTGCAAGGTAGGAGGACTGCTGCTTGTTTCCTGATCTGCCACTGCTTTCGCTTCTTTTAGATGAAAAACTCATCAGGTGACAACCTGCAGTTTGTTTTGTAATCCCGAGTATTTACATAGAAGCCAAATATAAGTGTTTCAGGTGGTTCCAGTGGGTACTCTCCCATTTCAAAACCATTTTTCTTTATTCCTTTAGGCTGGGTTAAGGAAGGCGAGCTACTGTGCTGAGGCAGAGCAGCTGGATATTGTGGTTAAACCACTCCTCCTCTGAAGACTGTCCATCTACACAGCACCATGTCATGTTGGTATTGCTGAGCTAAGTACAGCAGGGTGAAAAAAAGTGAATTTTATATTTATGGTTCATGTGTATTTTCTAGTAAAATTATTTTTAGGGAAAAGACTAATTACCTGGGTCTCAGTCTGCTGAGATTTTCCAGTCACCATAGTCATAAATTCACAGAATGGTCTGGGTTGGAAGGGACCTTAAAAGTCATCTAGTTCTGAGCCCCCTGCCATGGGCAGGGACACCTTCCACTAGAGCAGGTTGCTCAGAGCCCCACTGAACCTAATCTTGAGCACTTCCTGGGATGGGATACCCACAACTTTTCTGGGCAACCTGTTCTAGTGTCTCACCACCCTCACAGTAAAGAATTTCTTCCTAATATCTAGCCTACACATGCCCTGTTTCAGTTTGAAGCCATTCCCCCTGTCCAATCACTGCATGCCGTTGTAAAACGGTATCTTTCTCCGTCTTTCTTGTAGGCTCCCTTCAGGTAGTACAAGGTGCTATAGGGTCTCTCTGTAGCCTTCTCTTCTCCAGGCTGAACAACCCCAGCTCTCTCAGCCTGTCTTCATAATCAGATATATTTTAACTTTGTTCCAGGTTTCAATTTTTGTTATGCCATGAGTGTGGGTTCTTCCTCCACTTTGGCTGTATTTTTGATGTATAGACCCAGCAGTTTAAAAGTCCTGACTTGCTGTCATTTCAAGTTTTTTAAAACATCTTAGTGCTTCTCTTGGGCTTTTTTCCTGCCTGACCAAGCTTCTCATTATGTCAGCTAAAGAAATAAAGTGGCTCCTCCATGTCAGCACCAGAATGGGAGGGCTGTGGGTGAGTTCGGCTGGGGCATGGGTAGCTGAGGGATGGGGAGGGAGTGAATGCGTGTTTTGGAGAAGCTGTCGAAGCTGTCAGGGTGTGTGGTGGTATGGCATGGGGGGGGGCAGGGAGGGAGGAGCCTGGGGGAGAGAGGTGGTAGGGTCAGGATGAGAAAATATTTGGAAATGCTGACCCAGGGAAAATGTCAGTGCAAGACCTGATGGCTGGGCTGACAAATAGATGAGCAGCACCCTCTGAGGACAAGCTCAGCTGACAGCCCGTGCTGCTGGATACTTCCAAAGTGGTGCTACATGGCAGTACACCTGGACTGCTGGTAGAGATGACTGCAGTGGCCATGCAGAGCTGTTACAGCACGGGGGCTTTCCATTCCCTCATCTTTCTACTCTATGCATGGATCAAGCCTACCAGTGCCTGTGCTCTCAGCAACAATTCGAGTGAATAAATATTGCTGCTTTTCAAGCTTTAAAGGGGAATGAAGTAAGCAGAAGTGCGACATCACCTGCATCTGGGTACGTGTGTTGTCAGAGAACTCAAAGTGCAAATAAAAATAGTGAGGTGAGGGTGGGGGAGCTGGAGGTGGAAGTGTTGCAAGAACTGTGCTGTGCTGCAAAATGTTCCTGCCACTGACAGTGTTATTCAGTGATAATGTCTTGGCACGGTAGTTTAGATACTGGTTCATCCTATTCCTCCTCTCTTTTCCTGTTGTAATTCCAGGATGGGTCTGGGCAGAGAAGATGAACGTGGAATTGCAGGTGTGGGACATACTCTACATTGCAAGCCTAAAGTGTGTCAAGCATTGAAAGGCTCAGTGTATTGCTCTAAGTTCCTGTGCATAGTTGAGACTCCACACAAAATGAGGGAAATATTTTCTGGGTGGTCCAAGGGCAGCTCACAGGGGTAAACCTTGTCCCCTGGCTCCTTGTCACACAAGATATCTTTCCTCATCAGTGGTGTCCCTGGCTTGGTTCCCACAGTGGCACAGCCGGAACCTCAATGCTGTGAGGTGGGGAATGCCTCCCTCTGCCATGAGCCGTTCCATACCTGCAGGATCTGCAGCATCAGCAGGGCTTTGTTAGCATGGTGGGTAGCTGGTCACAGCAAGCTGTCAGGCAGGCTTGTCTCTGCGAGGTGTTCTGCACCTGGAAAACTCATCATGGTGATGTAAATTATGCACCACACCAGGGACTTGCTCTCTCCTCACTAGGCTCAGCAGGTAGCTCACAGGCACTGGATTGCACCAGCTGAAGTATGAGGAGATCCTGGAAATGCACTCCTGCTGAGAAACATTTCTTACCAAAGCAGAGTTAGCCTCTGGTGACTGCTGTAAGCTCCCACACTGGGCCAGGGCAACGTCAGGCAGCCCCAGACACAGCAACATGCCTGTCCTTCCCTGCTGGCTGCAGATGGCCTTTCTTTAGGGCAGAGAAACAGAACCTTTCTTTCTGTTTGAATTTATTTACTTTTTAAAACAGAGGGATTTCTGAAAAAAAAGAGCTCATGGGCTCTAATGTGACCCTTCCATGTTTCTGTGCAGTGTGGACCTTCTTATTTCCTGAATGGCTTGCTCTGCACTCCAGTTAACTCACACCCTGGATTTCATCCAAGTACATTCTGTTTCTTGATACGAGGCCAGGCTTTGCTGAGTTGTGGTGCCATTTTCTTCTGCCTGCTCTCCTCCCAGTTCCTCTATTATCATTCTCATTGCTGAGTGTTGCTGGCACCCCTCAGCCAAAGGGAAGAGCACAGCCCAGCCCCATACCTGCTCCCAACAGCAGTCGGAGCAGGCGAGCTGGAACTGCAGTGAACGACTTTTCCAATGAGCCTGTTGGCTGAGCTGTCCCCAGCTCAGCCCGTCACTGAGAGGTATGTCTGAAATCAGCTGAGGCAGAAAACATTTGAACTCGACACCCTGCCAAATAGCTTCCAGATGTGTAAGCTGTAGCTTCGCTGTGGACGCTGACTGTAGCTCTGCCAACATATGTCTGCACATTTCTGGTGCACAGGGAACATGAAAGTAGATATTTTACAACATCTGCTGCCTTTTCCTAGTTCTCCCTCCCTGCTTTTTGCAGTCCTTTTCCTATATTTCTTCCTTCAAGTATATATATAAAAAAAGCTACAAGTCTTCCTACTGATTTATTGAATCCTCTTGAATCCTCTTTGCACATTTTGTACCTGTGTCACCAGTGTGGTAAAAAGGGAGGGAAACAGAGAGACCTTGTTCTTCTGCCTGGAGATCAAACCAGTGCCCGGGTCCTTTAATTATTTCTGTCTTGATTCAAGGTGTTTTTCTTGCAGAATCAAATAGTAAAATAGTATCAAATTCCATTGAAAAAGGGTTTTGATAAAAACAGGGCTTTATCTTTCTTTCACAGTAAGAATTACTTTCTTAATTCTGCAGTCACCGGGGCCTGAGGGGTGTCAGAGCAGAGCTGTCCAGAAGAGGGAAGGGAGAGAGCAGAGAGGCTAAGGATTAGGTTAAATGTGAAAGTGATAATACCTCTTATTTGAAAATAATGAAAATTATTGGGTTTTAAAGTCTTACTTTTAAAGTACTCTTTTGGTAAAGAAAAAAGAAAATAGAAACCTTGCTTCTATGTTGTTCCCCAATAAAACAGGATAGATAACCCTGTCTCTTTTGGTTTGCTCTGCCTTCTTATCTCTGACTCCACAAGTGGTGGTCGTTTGCCGAACCTTTTTTCTACCCCAAAACCTGCATATTTTTTAAGAAATAATCACCTTTGGAGCCCATGGCTGTGTTGGTGTCATTTGTTCTTGAAAGTTGACCAGAACCAGGCCAACTGGTGGGATATATCTTGATGAGAGACCACCTGGGAATCACAGAAGCCATCTACAAGCACCAGGGAGTTGTGGTCAAACTCCTGGCACGTAGTAGACCACAGGAATCTAATGAGAGGAAAGACTTCATCTGGTCCCATCATCACTGCTGAGTTGACTGATGTGGCTGAAATGCAGCAATACTCACACACCTATTTCTGTCTTCTCGCTGTGACAAACTGGTGTGTGAGACACCTGTCAGTCAACCCACTGGACTTCTACAGGTGAAAATGTCAGATGGAGGTTATCTGTGTGACTGTGCATAACACAGAACTGGGGGAGGGAGACAGGGAGACGTGGTAAGATGGAAAAATATGTTTCCCGTTCAGTCTGCCTATGTTACAGACAGCCTTCTTTTGTGATCCTGAGTTCGGAGCAGTCAATGCAGCAATGTTCACATTTGCTACAATGTTTGCAATGAATCTGCCCAGGTGACACTTAGCCCTGAAGCAACTGTTAATTTTGTTGGGACAATACCCCTGAGAGCTGCAGTTCTCACCAGCACTCTGTTTAGCCAGGTGTGCAGGCATGTCCCTGACTTTGGGCAGGTGTCTCACTGACATATATTGCACCAAGTATGTGTGGAGGAACCTAAAAGATCCCATCTGTTCTAGCCTGGCAGCTAACCTGAAGGGGTGGTCTCTCTCTCGCAGGCTTTTGATGACTGTGGGGGTCTTTTCTTAGAACATTTTCTGCAATGAAAGCCTCACCTTCTGCTGCTGGGGGTGTATGGACCAGAAATGGTTGCAAACCTCATTTAATCTAGCCTAAAGCAGTTTGATGTGATGACCTTAAAGGTCTTTCCCAACCTAAATGATTCTGTGCTTCTCTGGAAGCTGTTTTACTGCTATGTTTTTTAAGGGATTTGTTTCTTAAATTGGCTTCAGATAGTTTCTATACCTCAATTAAAGATGATTAGGGCAAGGTATGAACAGGATACTGAAGAAAGAAGCTTTAAGAAGTAACAGAATGGACTCAGTTCACCCTTCTTCCTCGGGTGCTACAGACAGAGTAAAAGGCAGGCCCTAATATTGGCTGCTGCTTCAGCTCTTGATATGATTTATCTAACTGTGTCAAAACTGGAAAGATCTGAATGAAACAGCTTTGCTTTTACAGAGACGTGCTCACCAGCAGTTTAAATCTTAGAGACAATTTTATGTTGTGAAGCGTCTGGAAGTCTCCTTGGCCCCTTTCCAGCTCATTGTCTCTTGGAACATCTTCCTCCGAGTGCCCCCAGTGAGTGACCTCTGACACTGTACCTACAGGATGAAGCAAAGCATCTCAGGTTCAAGGCTCCCAGGCTCCTCTTGCAATCCCTGCCTAAGTATTATTTGAACAGGGAAAGAGAACAGGCAAGTAACAGCCGTGTCTAGTCAGTTGCAGAGGATACAACTTCATTTAATAAACAGTACCTCTGATACAATTCTGCGTGTCAACATCACCATCTCTGCCAGTGCCCTGCTTGCAATATCCCCGTGATAGTAACTTTTGTAAGCACAGTACAGATCGAAGAGCAGATAGCAAAGGAAGCCAGACTTGCTTCAGTCTTTCTCTCTGTCTGCTCTTGCCTTTACTCAATTAGTTTTGGATCTGACTTATTTCATTCACAAGTCATCTCTTTGATCTACTGCCTCGAGTACACCCTAAGCCACTTCTGTCTTCCTTCTCCAGTTTCTTAGGCTTATATTATTGCTCCCTGATGGCTCTGATCTCACATTTTTAGCTGCTCCAGGCCTTCCTGATATTCCCAGTGAAACTACAACAATCCTCTCTCTTCAATCATTCTTAGGTGTAAATTTGATCTCTGTGTTAGTCTGCCAGCTGACTTCTCTGGAGGTTTCCATACCCTGCAGCTCTGTGTGTGTGCTGAAACTGAACATGGAGATAGTGTGAAAATGAGAGATTACAACTAATTCATATCTGGAGTGATGACTGTTTGCAAATGCAGAGCTTTCATGTGTTGCGTATGATGTTCAATAAACCCTACAGCAAACTCCATGCTACTCCCCAGTCTCACAGGACTGATTTCCCAGGTGTTCTGGGACTTACAGGAGTTGGCAAGGGTAATGATGCAGGACAGCAGGTCTGGGACCCTTGACTCTCTCTTCTACTGGGAGGTTTTGGACTGACAGGAGGTGAAAAGACATTACTATTAGTGCAAACAAAATCCTGTAACTAACTTTCTATGTACTTTTTGCCTTTATCAGACACTGACTGTTCAGGGAGGGACTGACTAGACTTCCTCTTAGGTCTCGGTGAGTAGACTGGTTAGCTACTTTTCCAGAGGGTGAGCTGTCAGCGTGACATTCACCTTGGTCATTAACGTCATAGTCACTTGTGGTCTGTGATGAAACGTCTGTTGCCTTAAGGGGTAGCAGGTCCAACTCAAAATGGAGCAAGTATTGCAAACCAGAGGATTTTAAACCTATGATAATGAACCCATGTTATTTATATTATTATATTGCTATCATGTGTTATTATTTTGAATTATAATTTACATTAAAATCCATGCTACTTTCATGATCAGTGCAGGCTTTTGTGGTTCAGCTATGGTGGTTGAGGCACTCTCGAGTAGAGGTACCACTTCCTCAGTCCATACGAGTCAGACTGAATTTCTGCAGCACAATTTGACTACCAGTGAAACACAAGGCACTTGAGTACACGACCCAATACTAATGATCACAAATCTCTCTCATAACCATATGGAGACTTTTCATTTTACCTTGCTTCTTTCATGGCAAGGGGAGAATTTTAGAACAAGAGCAAGCCAAAGCCAGTGCAGGCAACAAAGAGCTGACTCAAAACTTTTTTTTTTTGGAGGGAGTTGGTGTTAAGTTTTTCCTGAGGTGGTGGATGATTGCTCTCAAGAAGATGATATTCTTGCACAGCTAGTGGAATTGGGACAGACTGATTACTGAAACCACATAGGTCTGAATTTTACTGTCTTTGTATATCAGGGCTTATGGATGTTCCCACTTAAAGTTTTGAGTAATTGGATAGCTAGCACATGTAAAATGCACAAGGAGTGAAACTCCTGCATATAAGAAGCAGTCAGCTCAATCTCTCCTGAGGCTTATGGGCATCTGCCCATAAGCAGATGAACTGTTGATTTGGTTTATTATTTGGGGAACACATGCTATTTCATGTCATGGCCTCTGTCAGTAGCTTCATAAATGTATTCAGTCTGATATAAATCATTGTCCACTTAATTATTATTATTGTTGCACATATGGAATGGATGTATAATCCAGGTTTTTACAAGTAAGTGCACAGCCTGCTGTTTGGTCATATTCAAAAGTACAGTGGGCAAATGCCCAGAGCAAATCTGTTCAAGTTGCAGTTTACATGATTAGGAAACATTGAAAGCAGAAATACCTATTTCCTTATACAGAAAGAAGAAAGAATCCTATATGACTACTTACCAGCTGTAGCCACAACAAATGAACAGTGTCCTCAGTGCCCTTGCCTGAACTAGCTTCGAACTTAACCCCGAGATATTCATAAAAACTCTTGAGGGGAATATGATAGCATGTTCCAGTTCAAGAATAGAGCAGTCCAGCCCCTCAGCTAGGTAAAATAATGCTCAGCTAAAAGGCATGGAAGGATTTATTGGAAAAACAAAAAATAGTCCAGGTTCAAGGTGTTCTGTGGTCTTGAAAACAAACAGAAAAAAAGCACTTCAAAATAATCCCCACTTCATCATCAAAGCCCTGAAATGCAAAATGCAAACGAAATTTCTAGAACCTGCCCAATAATTACACAATAATTTATAAATAGAAAACCAGACAGCAAATGAATTGCCAGGGATTTCAGAGAAGAACATGAAAGGCTTAGAGTGTAAATGAAAATAAACAGTGAGACCTCACTTCATAAATGTTCTACATTATTCCTTGAAAAAAATAACAGTTCTGAGAGAGAGGAGAATGGATGGGGCATGATAGGTCTTCTGGGCTTGGGGAGGAGAGTGGACAGAGAAATGGCAAAGATGAACAGTTTCTTTGGATCAAATATTTTTAAGTCTTTCTTTAGATAAGCCTCTTTAAAACTTTCTAATACTTGTTTTTTATTATTTCATAAAGAACTCCACATTGTAGCAATGGTCCAGTCTGCTCCAGTGTCAGACAACCAAAAGGAGAGGTTTATTCATCTGTTCCATCCCTTTACTCAGTTCCCAAGTGCCACACAAAACAAGTGTGATACTTTGCTAAATCAGCAGCGACCTGATTCGAAAGATGAGTTTACTTTTCTTTAGTATTTTGTGCATGCCCTACCAGAACATTTTTGTATTTATTTATGTATATTTTATGTATAATTAGGCATTTGCTCCATCTCACTGAAACTTTACCTTGCCTTCTCATCCCCAAGGAATTTTAAGCGATCAGTTACCGGTAGACTCTTTTTCATTCTCTCTTCAGTCTTTACACTGCCCACTGTCCATTTTTAGAATCAGGACAGAGTCAGAAAAAACTGACTCTCTAGAACCCTGCAAGCTCATTGCTGGTCTTTTGTAATAGTGTAATTGTCACACTTTTCTATAAATTCCTAAATCTACTAAACTTTCATTTTGTGCAGTGTTGGAAACTTTAGTGAGCTTCTTCAGAAATTTTTGAAACACTGAGTAATTACAAACTTGTAAGGGAGGGAATTTACAGGGTTACATTTGTATGTAGACTGAGATTATGAATTTGTCTTATTGGTATTATCTTTTCAGTTAAGGAAGACTACGGTTTTTTTTAACAAATGAGAAAAAGTACACACTGGGTACAGCTCTTAGTATATCCAAAGACTGTATTTCCAAGGAGTTAGGCATTCAGAAAGCCCCATCTCTTCCCAATTTCCTCTCCAAACCCTTTCACCTGACTTCGTGTCTCCAAAATCCAGTTCCAGCAAAACTAATATTCCAGTCTCTTCTTTCACAATATATGGAAACTCTCAGGTGGAATGGCTTAGCCTTGACCTCTTTTGCAATTTAATGCCTTGTAAGGCAGCTCAAAAATGTTTTTTATTATACAGAAAGTGATTTCATTGCTCCTTCAACTGAATCTAAAATGAACATGGCAAATCCAGTGTTTTAATAAGGAATGCTATTGTCTTTCCTTCTGAAATTCACCTCCTGGTAGCCATTAGGATCTTTCAGCAAACACTATCAAAATGGCACTCTCTCTGCATCTAAGGGCTTGATCAGCAATTGCTGCACAACATCTTGTATAGCCTCAAGGACATCACCGCCCTGCCAGAGAGAAAATTGACAGAGATGTGCTTGTTCAACTTGCTTGTGCCTAAAGACCTAAAAATGAGCTTTGCTCTTTAAATGAGGTTTCTTTTAACTGGAATCGAGGGGTTTTAGCTCTGCATGTCAGATAGCAATAAACAAGAGGGTAAGGAACACATGTTTTGGAATACAATTTGTTTCTGACCACAGCTGGAACAAACAGGTTGCCATGATCTTTCCAATATGCTTTCAACCATAAGGTATTTGCCTCCATATATTGTTAGACAAATGTCAGCTAAATCAGACTTAAGTGATTTCCCAGAATTCAGGGATAGGATGTGCATTTCTGGTACTTCCCAGAAGACTTCTTTTCAGCAAACCTTGATGGTATTACATACCTCATTATGAAGGCTTTTTTTCATTTATGGAAGATGGTGTACAAATAATTGCCATTTATTAAGAGATGCAAGAATATTTCAGTGTGGGTTGTTGCTCTCAGATACACACAATAGTCTCCACTTTGGGTCATGCATTTCCTAGAATGCAGACTAAATGTGTCTCCTTCAGGGCAGAGGAGATACTGAATAACAGGGCAGCAAACAGACCCATGGCTCTTTTTATTTTTATTCCCTCTCTTCCCCCTCCCCACCCCCGCACCCCATGGCTGGTAATGCTCAGCCACAGGATATGAGAAATTAAGTCTGAATATACACTTATGCATATTTATATGCCTGCCTATCATTTCCTAGTCATGCACATGTTGCCTCAAGTACTGTGCCCAAAGAATTTTTGATTAGCCAAAGAGCACATATATCTCAGCTCTACCCAAATAGCCTAAATCTCTTGTATCTCTGCTTTGTCTGGTTAAAAAGGAAGAAAAAGCTTATTCAGAATTAGGAATTCAGAGCCAAGCTCTGAAGAGGTAGCAAAAGAGCATTTCCTAAATCCTCTTCTGTACAGGAGGCCCTAACTTCTCCTTATTCACATGAATGACTGTGAATTTCAACTAATGAGCCTTATTGACAAAAACAGAAGAGAAAAGGTAGAACCTGACACGCTTGTAGTAAATCCAGTTAGGAAACAGTGGCAGGAATATACATTGAAGTCACAGGCAATAACTTCATAGGTTCTTACCTTCATCAGAGTGTCTGATAATCCTGCTCTCTCTGGAGTCATATTCCCTGAAATGGGTTGTTTATAGTAGGTTATAGTCAAGTTTCCTTCACTGTGAAATTTTCACAATTAAATGCTTCAAAACCAGCTCTAGTCCAAATACGTATCTCTTTGGTGGACAGGCTGGACAGTCCTAACTAGTAGTAATCATTTTAGTCCTTTGGCTTGGGTGGTAAGGACTTTGGGACTAAAGTTGTTGATTTGAGGTGATGCCAGCAGGTATCTAATGGATAGACAAATACATCCCCTGGAAGAACAGAGTATCTGCTTAGTCTTTTCTCCACCTCAGTCATGACATTGGACATGCAGAGAAAGACCCAGATGTCCTTTTCTGCAGGGCAGAGGAGGGGGGAAGATATGTGCCTGCAGCGGGGCCAGCCCGCAGAAGATCCCTGCCCAGAGTGGATGCATGCCTGGTTTTTAATACATGTTCTGTCTAGGTTTGCATTTGCCACTGTGGGTTACAAGTGTTCGGGATGGCTTAAATCGGATAGGCTGCCTTGCAAGCATCCAGCCTGCATCATCTCCTTTTCAAAACAGCCAAATGATCGGACTGTAAGGATGGTAGGAGATTCTTGGGCCAGAATATCTGTGTTCCCCTAGATGTGCCTTTAATTTAGTCATTTCATGAAAAAAAAGCATTTAAACCTTTAATCTAACTGATTATGATGTCTGAGAGGCTCGTCTCATGCGTGCAATTTTGGGGGGCTTCTTGGGGAATGTGTGGGATCTCTGTTGGATAATAACTTTTGGCAAAAAAAAAAAAGAAAACAAGAGACTCCTTAGAATTTATCTTTTTTTTCCCCTTTTTGATGGGCTTATAATTACATGTCTGCAAAATTTATAGGCTCTTATTCACTGTAAGATACTAGGGTAGTATGGATTCCTGAATTTCTAGCCCTGCAAAAGTGTAGCTCATTTATTTTAATGACTGGGTCATCTAGCCTGTTAATGGGATGGTCAGGCTCTTGTAATGAAGTGCAGTAGCATCAGCAAGGGCTTTTCCCCAAATATTTGTCTTTACCTAAAAAATATTTATATTGTAAAGCTCCTGTTGAGTGGTTGGATGCGGTCATTGAGTTTCTGGTGTTGTCATTGGTGACTGCTTTTCTTCTGTAAAATGTTGTCCCAGTTTGGACAAATTTGGAGGAAAATATCCTCTGATAGAAGTCAGGTTACAACCACCCCACCCCCACCAGGTTCGGGAAAAAAGGAATTTTCCTCGAAGGAAAGTGAAAGAGATAAAAACTATTTATTTAACAAACACACAGGAAAGGAATAATAATGCCATATAATGAAATCTCTCTCTGTGGAGAGGAAACCTGGGAAGATTTCACCTTCTGTAGGTGTGGTCTCTCTCCTCCTCGGAGCTGGGTCGGCGAGGGCCCACCCCCCCGGGCCTCTGGGAAAAATTCTCCCGATGTGTTCAGATGTTGTTAAATCAGTCCAGAAGAGAAGAAGAAAAACCAAAGTCCCAGGAAAACAAAGTTCAACTCTCCACCTCCTGTCGGGAAAAAAAAGAAGAGCTGAAAAAGCTGGCTGAAAAGCCCAAGGGTGCCGCAGAAGCAGAGGAGTGTCTGTCGGTGTCCTTGAAACAACTGCTTTGAAAAGTTCGTTCAGTTTTTTTTTCCTCTGTCCCCTCTCAGGCTCAGTTTAAAGGCACAGAAAAGATTGGTGGGCATAGAGTAACAATAGGGGATACACATTATAAAGTCACCCCAAGACAAATGTAAAATTTTTGCAAATATTCTTTCATTGTATGTTTCTTTAAAAAAATACCCAAACCCTACAGTTTGCATAAACAGCAGTGCAAACACCAAATATTGGTGTAGAGAGGATACCCACACACCCTGCTTTGATTATGGTTGGGTCTGGAGGGCCTTTTTACTTCACCAATTTTGCATTTCTATGTGGCATTTGTCTGCCATAGTTTGGATAGAAAAATGTGGTAAATCAGGCACAGAAGGAGGGTTCAGCTGTGCCAAGATAAACTCAACTGAAACCTTCACTCAAGGGAACCAAATGACATGAGAGCCGGACCTGTCTGGTGTCTGCAAAGGACATTACTGGTGCAACACTGCTGCTGTTTGCCCTGCTGGGTACCTGGCCCGGGCTGACCAAAGTGCCCTGGGGCAGAGCACGGCTGCACTCACTGGGTTGGCTCGCTGTGCTGGACAACGTTTTGGATACACAATATGAACGTTGTTTGAACTTTTCCGCAGGTTGAAATTCTTCCTGCCCTGTTCACTCTGCTCCTACAGTGCTCCGTAGGGGCACAGCACCACTGAGTCACCAGGCAAGTGGGACAAAGAGTTACCAACAGAGCAAACCATGCAGCTGTTGCAGGGCGGTGGGCTAGCTGCAGGTGAAGTCATAAGAGGAATTTTGGTCAGAACCTTGAGGCTTAAATCTTAGAAATTTCCTGGGTATTGCACAAAGCACCTGAGTTGGCACAGGGCTTCCTAAGGACTAATATGTTTGATAAGAGGGAAACCCGAAAAAGTGTATTTTCTAAGATTGTGACAGTGAACTTTTGATTGGCAAACTAATCCAGGACACAGCAAGCTCTCTTCAAAAACTGTGGTGAAAAAACAGGTCACAGGAAAGGAATATGTGCAGCATGCCAGCAGCAGGAGGAGGGTCACAGACACCAACCCACAGAACTGGAGGCTGCAGAGGGGTGTGAGTACAACTGTAGTTTCCCTCCAGTAAGAAATAGGGAATTTAAAGGTCTCTGTGATTCTTCTGCTGTCCATCAGCAGGAGATTCCTGCAGCCTGTGGGAGATGCTGCTGAGCAGACAGGGCTGCCCCACAGGCAGTGGTCCCATCAGGCATTGTTTTCCGGGAGACGGGGTACCACAGGAAGGGAAACCTCTTAGCAGGGTTATTGGTTAGTTATTCTTAGAGGCAGTGAGCATGAGTAAGGCTCTCTCCATGTATTTTTTTTTCTGCATATCTCTCCTGAGAAATTTGCTGCTTACTGTGCTAAATTACACTTTTAGACTGGAGACATCACAAGCTAAACCTTCTGATTTTAGGGTACATGCAGATACTACAGAGGAAAAGAACAGCCATAATATACTTCGCAATTCATACAGTGTTCCTTTGTTCCTTCAGGCTCTGCCTGCATTCTTTAAAATGTCTACCATGTAGTTGTGCCTTTGCTTTTCTTGATTCCTATGGAGTCTGGGGTATTCCATATGAATGCAGCTAAGCTCAGAGTGTTAGCAAAATATGTTACTCTGCATAATACAAATCAGTTTAAAAAAGGATATATGTGTATGCACGTATGAGAGGTGCAATGCAGCCATGCTTTCTGTTGCTCTGAAGTCTGCACATCAGAACAAGTGAGTTTGTTTTATGTATCCCAAGAGAGGTCTTGTGCAGTGTTTGAGGTATGTGCTGAAAGACCTCATTGACGATGCAAACACTTCAGCTGTCATTGACTCATAAAAAAGCTCAGAATAGGAAGGTCTGTAGGAAATTGATTTTCTTTAATTCCTTTGTGAAGTGCCATGTGGAATATTGATCACTTAGGTATGAATGATTTAAATCTCCCTCCGGCATCTGCTAGAAGACAAACAGGTTTTCATCTGAGATATTTTTTTCTTTTTTTGAAACCTCATGCTTGTCATTTGAATATTAAGATGTTTGGGATGTTCACAGACCCAAAGTCAGTGATTTCTCCTTGGAAAGAGTTGCCACTTTAACTGCTGGAGAATTATTGTTTCATGCAATGTTATACCCTATACAACAATTTTAATGGCTTTGCAGTGGATAACTAGAAACACATTGTGGAAGTATTACTCTAGATACAGTGTATTCTATCTTTAGAGAAGGATCGAGGTGACTCAAGGTTCTCTTAGCATCAGCTTTATTAAGGCTCTTCACTACTAAAACTCATCAACTTGGAGCATATTTTGCAACTAATATTAATGATGAGAAATACGGTAATGGAAAATCCCTGTGGAAAAAGAAATCTGTTTTAAAATATGTTTATATTGTATTTTTACAAGTAAGTTACAGTTCTGTGTTAGAGATGAATTTTTCCAAATTTTTTTTCTCCCCTGTCCTCACAGATAGTGAGGATAAATTCATGAGTGCATAAAGTGCTGGGTGCTCTCTGGGTGAAAGGAGCGATAGAACTGCAAAGCACTTTATTTGCTTGGTATTGACAAGAAGTTACTACTTTGGTCCCACACATTATCAGTTAGTTTTTGGAAATTACACTGAGGTTTGATTCACTGGGAATCAAACAATAGTAAATAATGCCTGTTTAAGCTTGCTGACATATGAAGAATATTTTGAGTCAAAGAGAGGTAGAGATTTGCCTAAATAACATCTATTTCTAGAAAATTTTAACAAGAGCAACCAGTGTAATCATAAATCAGCAGACTGTGATATTCACCTTCCCTTATTGCTGATTCCTCTGGCATTTACATTACCTTGGTCTGCTGGCTTCATCACAAGTACTCTCTCTGTGGGACAAATCTATTCTGCTGTGCATGGAAGCAACAGGAAAGGTTTAAAGAGCCGCCACTATGCGTGTATGCGTGTGCATGTGTGTGTTACAGAACTGTCACAGAGAGGAGAGTTTGCACAGTGAGAGTCTTCAGGGCAGAGGGGGACTAGGGTGGGAACTGGAAAATACTAGTCCCAGTGATGTGCTCAGCTGTATCCAGTCTGAAACTGGGACGCAGGTTCCTATCCCCCATGAAATCTTCAGGAAGTTTGGCTGCAGATCTCATCTACATTCAGCACACTGAACTCTCTCTCAGCAGCACTATTAACCACACTTATTATCGCTCTCTAGGTTAATGACGGGTATCTGATCTGCATAGCGATCTTCTCTCTTTTGCCCTATTCATCATGGCCTCAGCTATGTTATCAGGTAGCAGAAGTGAAACATAGGATAATCCCTTGTAAAATAAATGCCTGTAACTGTGTCAAAATAAGATTCTAAGGTAGTTGCAATGAGTCCGATACACGGGAACTTGATCACCTGTCTGTGACCTGCGCAGGGGACCATGCTTGACTGAGCAGAGGGGTGGTCAGGGCTCCACGGCAAGACCCTGCCCCAGACAGTGCAGGGCATCCTGTCCAGCTGTGGACTCAGTGTGGCTGTACCTGGGCTGTTCCAAACACTCCCCCCTTTTCTGTCAGTCCTGATATCAACACTCCATTTCAATAGGGTCTCCTGGAATACAGAAACTGGGGCTTCCTTTCTCCTCTAAGCTGATTTAACGCAAGTGTCCTCGCCTCCCCTGTGTGGCAGCTCATTCTGAGGAGATGTTGGAAAGGCTGCTCTGCAAACTGGTGATATGGGCATGGCAAGAGGCACACTTGGTGGAGGTGCTCCCAGCGGTGCTGTCATGTACTAGGAACACCACCTCCAGTCCTGGACTCTGGCAATACCCCTGCGGAACTGCCAGCACCAGGTGGAGCAGAACCAGATGCTTCTCCCCATGTAGTACTAGGTGCTTCTCCCCATGGCGTTGCCACCAGCCTTGTGAGTTCAGGGCCTTGCTGCTGCTTATTTTCAAGGAGGATTTGCCCTTGACAGGGGGTGCTGAGTATAGCAATGATCTGGCAAAAATACAAGATGGGACATAAACCAGCTGGGGATTCCTGGCTGGAAACATTACGGTGCCTGAAGGTGCTGCACTTTAACAATTAATACAAGATGTACCACTCATCTGTGTTTAAATAGTCAGTCTAGCTTAACTGAACTTTGGGTATCACCTTGATTTGTTTGGTTCAAAATGGCACAGTTACAGTTTTAAAATAGTCTGCTACTTTTTGCTTAGAGCTTAATTCCTCTTCAGTGAACACAGTATTTTCTTCTTGCTATTTGAGCAATCCTAATTTTTTAATAATAGATTTTCCTCCCCTATCCTTAATACATGCATGCAAACACACACCACATGCATGGTTTTCCTCTAGCAATAAAGCTATCCCGGGTTTCTGATGACCTTATTCCCATAAAATGACACTGAGGTCATAATACTCACAACTTTTCAATTTTCAAACAGAAGTAGGGAAACTAAGAAACTAGGTCCAAATCTCAGTTTTAAACACACATCAAGCATTAAATAGTCTATGATTGTTCTTATAAAAACAGGACTCTCTCCTAACTATGCTACAACTGTGTGAATTCCCATGTTGCTCCTGCTTGTTGGAACACACTTTTATTTTGCCCCTGTGGCTGCAGTGAGATGTTTCTGGTACCACTGTTCAGTTACTGTTTACTGCCATGGTGATACCACTCTAATTCACCATTGATAGACAATTTCTTTAAGATAGATTTTTAATGTCATGGGGTCTTTTTTTCACTGGGACTCACCCAGCATTTCAGGGCGCTGGATATGTTGCTAGGCACTAGAAAAAGGTCTGGATGGTGAAGTGCTCAGGTGTAGATCTCTGGTTGCATTAGTCCATGAGCAGTTTTCCAGACTGGGATCTTTGCCCTGGAGCAAGGGAACATCAATTCTGGTTTCTGGCATCTGAGCTGCAACAGGGCTTCGAGACATTTGGTCCCAAAGGGAACTGGTGTGGTTCCTGGGTGTGTGTATGAGGATTCATCAGGCTTTGGCTTGGAAATCCTAATTCAGTTGAAGATGTAAGCATGGCACTTCTGTCCTTGTATTTTTCAGCTTTCTTGGGTTTAGCTGAAGGTAATGAATATCTTGGAAATTTACGTAAACAAAGCGGAAATAAAAGTATGTAAGAGATTTTGTTTAATTGAACTGAGACTTTTGAGTACTCTTCTGTGGTACAGGTAAGTTGTGTTCAGTATAGGAGGGAGCTTTGAGGGCTGAGGAAGATTGAGGAAGTTTATTAAAAAAATATATGAATGGTGCAGAGAAGATAACCAGGGAATGACTGTTCACTGGGATCTCACAACCTCAGACACCCAGTGGAAATACCAATCAGTGGGTTTAAAACAAAGAGGAGGAAGTCCCTCTCTGCACAATGCATGCTTAAATTGGGGAACTCATCATCACAGGATGTTTGGGAGGCCAAAGGTATGAATGGGGTCACAAAAAGGGTTAGTCAAGCCCATGGCAGTAGGCACATGTGAGACCCTGGGTGTGAGCTTTGGCTCAGGAAGTGTCTACGCCAGTGAGTGCTGGCAGCCAAGGCTGTGCAGTGGAGACATGCTTCTTTCCACTTTGCCTTCCTCTGGGCTTCTTATGGCATCTCATCACATCAGCTCCAGGCTGTAAAATAAGGAGGAAAGAGGGACTGAGATAGCTCTCACATGTTCTTCCCCGGTAGCTCTCCTGAATGTTAGGAGGCTGAAATGAGTGGCAGAAAAGCACACACCTAGGTAATCTGGAAAGCCTGGGCTGCAGTTATTTCTGGCAGGAAATGTTCTGAGAGCTGTGGTATCCGGAGGTAGTTTTGTAATGAAACGTGAGAGGAAAAGCAGCACAGTGGTCACTTATCTGCCTCAGGGATCAGAAACTTTTAGACCAGCATGTGACAGCCTCGCTACTGTGGAGAACCCTTAAAATCGGGCTCATTTAGGCAATTACCAAAAAAAGCACAGCAGCTCACAGGCAAGAAGCAGCGAGGACCACTGTATATAAAGCCCTCTGCACTCACGAGTAGCTGCTAGAAATGACCCCTCGGCCACGCGCTGGAACTCTCAAGACATCAGTCACAGGAGGAAGTGTAAGAAACTGCTTTCCTTATGTTAGCCATTTGTGTCACACACATTTCTCAGACACAGCAGGAAAATATTCTTCCACTATCCCGAGAAGTCCTTTAGATTGGAAACCTTACACAGCCTCACAAATCTGGAAGCTCTTTTTGAATCCTTTTATTAAAAGCACAAAGCTACAAATAACAGAGTTGGGGGAAATTATCTATTTGATGCTTAGCATAAGGAAGCTGGGGCTGTACCATCAGGCTCTGACATGACATGCTGCTCATCTGTTTTTTAGATAATTCCAAAAAATTGTGTCTTCCGGACCAGATTAATTCTTTATTTTCTGGAAGACTCCTCAGTCGCTCTCCTTTTCTGGCAAGGAGGGTCCAAAGGCAGCTTTTTAGGACTTAGCCTGAGTTTTCCTCAGTAAAGATACCTGCTGGTGTCTCAGGATTTATTGCTCAAGGGCAGATATCGGGACTTTGATGTCTCAGAAGGAAAGTAAAAAGCCAATTTAATTACATAGCTGTGAGTGAGATTTTGAAATATATAATACCTGGAACAGCTCAAAGTGAATCTCTGTCCTAGGAATAACCCATTTCAGCCTTTCAAACTTTTATTGGTGTAGCTTTCTTTTTTTTCCAAATTGAAGTGCTGACAGCTAAAATGCTACCTCATTTAGTCAGCTGACTTCAAATGCTTTCATTTAGCTACAATGAGCTACTCCATTTAAAGGAAGAAGGAGCAGAAATAATGAATCTGAGAGCATTTTTGTGAGGGACTACATCTAAACACAAAACGACTAATGGCTGAGGGAGGGACAGGAGATTTTTCTCATTTAAAGGCCTGGCAGATAAGGAAAATTCATTGCAGATGCATGGTACATAACTCTCAGAAATACAGTCCCAGTCGGAACCCCCCAAATGGTTTTCTGAGCAAAGATCCCTGTAGGACTGTGAATACCTCAGTGGAAATATTCAAGAACCATCTGGATGCCATCCTGTGCCCTGTAGTCTGGGATAACCCTGCCCAAGCAGGGAGATTGCACCAAATGACCCACTGTGGTCTCTTCCAGCCTGACCCATCCTGTGATTCTGTGACCACACATGGGGTTTCTGGGGCTTCAGAGGTGACTTCGGTGGACTGTGACTCAGTGCTGAAGATGGTTGGCTCACAAATGCATTGACTTCCTGATGAGAGGTCTGACTCATGTAGTGTGGCTCCAGTATGTACAAAATTCAGCTTTTTCCATCTGTTGGTCTGGATTGAGCATGGGGCAAGGAGCAGTGCTGTCTCACGTGGATGAGAGTGCATCTATCAATTTTTCTGTCTGCGGTAAAAGTGGACGTGTTCAATCCTGACTGGGATGTGGAGAGCAAGACCAGGGTGGGTCATGCTCCGGGGAGACATTCTCACCATCCCTTGACTCCATGTTGAGCTGCACACTCTTTTTGGGTTGTGTGCGATGGGGTGGGGCAGAGAACCATGTCATGGGTTGCTTTTAGGACAGAGGTTTACATCTCAATGAGGTTTAGATGCTTAAAGCTCTGCTAGAGTGGAAGGGTGAAGTTCTGCTCTGTCAGTCACAGAACTTTTTGAGAGTTCAAGTACAACTGATATGCTTTAGCCTGGAGCAGTATAGGAGGGCAATATGTACATAGAGGCAGAATTTGGTAAGGCCATGTTCTGCCTGGGCCTCAAGTAAGACAGTTGAAATTTTCCATGTGCATAGTTTTGAATGGAAGAGATTGCATGAAAAAGAGATAACTATCAATGGCAGTGGAACAAGTAACCCTTGGCTGTGATATTTTCTTGCATTTCATTTTAAAAATGCAGCTTCCAGTCTGGATCACTGGAAACATTTCTGTTGATTCCCTGTGGTATTTTCCCAGTTCTTGCTTTGCTGAGGAATCTGGTGCTTGGGGCCTGCTTGTTTGTTGACGGTTTGTTTGTTTGTTTTGCCTTTTTTTTTCAGTTAACATCGCAAACTGACAAGACCAGTTAATCAAATGACTCCAAAGCAAGTAACAGCACCAAACTCTCAGGAGCTTTCAGAAGGGTTGCAGAGGTCTGGTCTGCAAAGTCCTGTTTAAAACAAAATCCCTTACTAGCTCTCAGGAGCAAAAAGCGAGGTTTTGTAGGCACAAGCACAAATTTTCCATGAAACAAGTTAACAGAATCCGTATGCAAAGTTTGTTGTTGACTCAGCATTTTTAACAGTTTTTAATGTGATTTCTTGGAGCACTTACTCTCTCCAAGCTGTTGAATTAGTTGATCTTCTGAGAACTTCACATTTGCCCTCATTTTGAACTCCTTAGTCAAGTTCCATGAAATGCTAATAGTATGCAGTGCAGAGTGCTTAAAAAAACGGCACCATAACAGCTGCAGAGCTTATATTTCTGCAAAACATAGTTTTTTAAAAAATGGAGTTCCCCAAGTTTGATATCCAAGAAATGTGGCCAAGCAACAACAGGTTTGTGAATAAAGGTGGAAAAAAAGATCTGTGAGCCTGAGTTGGACAGAAAGGCTCTGTAGCCTGCTATTAGAGCTTCTTATTCAATTATCTATTTTAGAGCAGCTTGAATAGAAAAAGTCGAACTGAAATGTGGGCAGCAGAACATCTGTGCTACCATAATGACTATTCAGGGTATTTTTATTTGATTGTCAGTTTTAGCTTCCTGACAAAATACAATTTACATGTAATTTATCAGAACATTATTTTTACTATAATGAATTCTTTCCCTTATAATAAATCCAGATTAACCTATTTCTTTTCCAGAGGAACCCTGGATGTTAGTGAAGCTTCTGTGACTTGAAAAAAGGGAAATTCTGTATTCCATTGTTTTTTTATTTCTTAATAAAATTAAATACAATTCTAAATATCAGGTCCCTAATTCATTTGTCTTTGGGAAGGAAAGCTAACACTATAATTGTAGCTTCATTTCAAACCTTGGTCACAGTGACAAGTAATAGTTTTTTTTCTAATAATTAAAGCTTGTTCAACTGATTTGTGAACACCATGTTCATTGATATTTTTGCTTGGTTTTGGTTCATAATTGTTTGCAAGCAAGCTTCTCTCCTTATGGCTCCTGTGCCATGGTTATCGTGGAGAGGGAGGAAGGGACTGGAAATACCAGGGGACTTTCAGACTGTGGGCTCACCATGCATTCCTCAACCTTCCTCTGCAGCCTTGGCAGGGTGTGTGTGTGGTCAGGGGTTCTTGACCTGAAGAGGACCCCACTAAAGCCCCCAAAACATGCTCACTGGAAAGTAACAAAGGGGTTTTCTAGCGTGAGGGAGAGTCTTTGCATGCCAATGCAGGATTTTTGTTTTTAAAAAATGTGTATTTTTCTCAACATGTGCTCAACTGAATGATCAAAGGAGGTGTGCTGGGATGGGGGCAGTGAGGGCCCTGTGCCAGCAAAGAAACAAACTCCCAGGGTCCCCAGTCAGTGTCTTAACAATGAGACAAGCCTTGGTTTTGCAGAGCCGCTTTCTAGAAGGAGCATCAGTTGGTATATGCCTCAGGAGGGAAGTACTCCAGGTACAAGGAGAAAACCTGTTGGATGAGCAGAAAGAAGTTTCCTCACAGTCTGGCAAAAGTTTCTGCCTTCTTAATTTACTGAAGACAAGAAAATAGTTCAAGAGATGCTTCTTCTGAGTTCTTGAGACTCACATATTTTTTTTTCTTTTCTTGGCACTTGCTTCCCATACTTCCTGCCTGTCCTGTTGTTTAATGGAAAAATCCTATTAGACGTGTTACAATTATCTAGAAGTTAAATCAGATACTGTCATGCTGCTACTTTTCCACCTCAATTATAAAAGTACCTTAGAATATGACCCTCACTGTTTTATGAACTCTAAACCACAGCAAGAGTATTCTACCCAATGACCTCTATCTGCACATAATTACACTCTGAGGCATTCTTAAATAATTTGCCAAGTTACTTTTAGGGCTATTCCATGGTTATCCTAAATATCTAGGAATTACCAAGGGTTATTGCCCTATTTTCAAGAATTGTCAGATATGCAAGTAATTCTGTGCTCTGATACTTTCAGCAAGCATTTTTATCTTTGATAAATCTGATTTTTTAAAATTAAGAATAAAATTGATTATTAGATAGTGTAGAGATAGGTCTGTAATTCCTCTTTAAAACTTACAATAAATAAAGAACCATGTAAAAATGTGTGTCAGTAAAAAAAAATCCATGCTTTCTTATGCTAAATCTCACTGTGTATTTTAAGCAATTTCATGATCCTATTAAATGATCACACTTCTGGAGTAAACGTCATAATAGAATTTAAACTCTGCACTTTTGCTGCATGTGCTGTGCAGGAGAGGGTGAGTGGAAATAGTCACATATGTGCTGCAGGTCAGCACAGTGGTTTCATTCAGCAAATAATCTGTACCTCATGAAAGGTTTCTAGGGAATGGGATGTTACTCCAGGAGCCTGAAATAAGCTACTTCTTTACCCCTGGGTTATAAGAAGCTGAACATGGATAATGGTGTTGGGGGACAATTACTAGCATGTGATAGACCTTTGTGAAGCAAGTCTGGGGCATTAACCTTATTTTCCGGGTGACTTGGGGGTTAGAGGCACTCTGTGCAACCTAAGAGTAAAAAGTGTTTTGAGCTGAGGCTAGCCTGGGCCAGGTGTGCCACAAGGGCTGCATTGATCACAACCTTCAGGTCAGGCCAAAAGGTACCTTTCCTGCTCCCAGTTTGACCTCCTGAATGTGGGACACAGCTCCTAACCAAGTGGTTATTGCATTTGGCTCATGACTTAGTGCTGATTAGAAGAAATTTTCCCCTGGTCTTTTATCAAGTTCCATCTGCCTGAGAAAAGCTGTCAGCCAAACACTGGGAAAAGTACAGGAAGTAGAAAAGCATTCTTAATAAACTGGGAGAAATACTCAGAAACATTATAAATTAAAAGCCTTTCACAATATTATAGAAATTAAATACAAATAATCTTCCTGCTCCATATTGTGTGTACAAAAAAAGGTATTTTTTCCTCTGTGCTGCAGCAGCTGTTATGTAACTGCCTCGATTATTTTAAATCTAGGATTTGATGTGAAAGTATATGGTTTCTTTCTAGAACCAGTTAATTCAGTGGCAGGTTGCAAGCCAAAGAAGTTTTACAGACATTATATGAATAAACTTTCATATAATAATAATAATAATAATAATAATAATAATAATAATAATAATAATAATAATAATAATAATAATAATAATAATAATAATAATAATAATAATAATAATAATAATAATAATAATAATAATAATAATAATAATAATAATAATAATAAAACAACTCTGCTTTTTTAAACAGTATTTATTGAGACTGCATCACATAGTTTTCCACATTTTTTCTCCCCCAAATTTTGTGAGTTCCTCTTAGTGCTGAATATCTTTCAATACTGACACATCTTTTTCCAACACATAATCAAAGGTGTTTCTTTTTATTCTCTTAAAACTGGGTTAATTAATGGGGCATAAAACAGTTTTAATGCTATAATACACTCAGCTCTTTAGCCCACCCTTTGGTAATCTCTATATCCCCACATGGATGAAGGAGGATGACTTCCTGTCATCCATAGTAATGTAATTAAATGCTGGAATGTAGTGAAAAGATCTTGTTGAAGAGCCAACAGCCTCTTAAGAACAATAGTGATGTGTTTTCGGAGTTATTTTTGCTCCTTGTTTATGCATCTGTCTGTATGTATATATGCTCCTTCCCTGCAAGCAGGCAAACTGGCTCTGGACGTATTAGTCTGTGTTTGGTTTTGCCTACGGGCCCTCAGATATGGCAGCAATAATAACACATTATACGAAGATGTGGGTAGAGGCTGGAAAACTCCAGAGGGATATAAATGTTTTGAAAACAACTTTACAATCTCAAAAGACATGTGCAAGGAAATTTGACTGCTCTGTGAACTGTGCTCTACCATTTTCCACAAAAAAAATCAAGATACTTATACTGGAAAAATCTAGGACCAGATGAGTTCTTTCAGTCAAATCCTTTAGATTTATGACAAGGAGATTGAATGAACAGACATCGTTTAATTCTTCTTCACTTTCCTTCCTCTGTCTGTCCAGACTAAGAAATCTCCTCAAAGCCAAAATCCCAGCTGGTAAGTGGATTATGAGTGGCAGATGTCTCTCTACCACTCTTCCTCTACTCACTTATTAAAAGTCAGTAAAGCCCCTCTTTCATTCCACCTTCCCACCTGCTGGAATTTGTTGCTGGGACTTCTACAAGTCTCCAGGCACATAGTTACACTAAGATGTAGTCAAAGTCTTTCTAAGTATAAAAAATAGAACTACACTGTGGTAACTCTCAGGTTTCATCAATATCTTTATGCTTTTAGGAATTTGCATTCTCTTCTTTGATTAGCCCGTTCTCATTTTTCAATGACTTTTCTTCCCTTGAGTGTCTTCCTCTTTTTTTCCCCCATATGTTGTAAACCTAAAGTTAAATGATCCTAACAAAATGACTACCTTTTCTTCAAGAAAATATACAAGATGCCAGCTGACTAAGTAAGTTTTAGCAGCTGGGATGTGTAGTATGGTTACTCCCAGGGTTTTGATCTGATCCAAGCAGATATTTGTAGTAGGAGTTGTAGTAGTAGTAGTAGTAGTAGTAGTAGTAGTAGTAGTAGTCATCGTCGTCATCATCATCATCATCATCATCATCACCACCATCATCATCATCATCATCATCATCATCCAAGATGCAAATGTTACCTTCTAGATTTCCAATACCTCTCAGTTAGAACCAAAGGCAAGTGAGAGATTAACACTATATTAAGGGCAATACTTAATTTTCTCCTTTTATTTCTTTGTGCCATTTACCTTTCAGTGTATACTCATCTCTTTTTAGGGACTTCCTTTGATACACACCTTTGTTGACATGTGAAATTTCACCTGCTCACTGTTAATCTGCTCAAGTGCTGTACAGGTCAGCCATGAACTCTGTGCCACAGGATATCACAGATGCACGAGTTCCTGTCTGAAGACTGAATATATTAGTGATGGGTAAATGCACCTGGGGTTACCCAGTATACAGGAATCACCCCCAGCTCACTGTGGCCTTCATCCCCGTGGTACTGGATGTTGTGCCATTAGCTGGGTAAAGTATCCTTACCTGCCACTTTCCATGGGTACCTGCTTTTGGCCGCTGTCAGAGAGAAGATACTGAGCCACAGAGATCTTTTGATATGGTCTCACACATGGTACTAGGTAAGCTAAATACCTAAATACCCTTTTGCTTTCAGCCGGCAGCTTTCTTTGGGTTTGAACTCTAGAGGGTGGGAAAATTGCCTACAGTCTGAGGCTGAAAGGAGGGAAATGGTCTCAGTTTTAACTCTTGTTCATTGTTGAGAATACCTCACTTCAGTAGGAGCAAGGGATGGCTCAGAAGCTTATGTAGTGCCAAGGCTGGAAGTCCACACAAAAAAGCTGTCAGAGGGTAGTTCTGATGCTGCAGGTCAGGGGCCTGAGACCAGCACAGGACCCTTCAAACCATACCCAGAGCTCTTGGGCAAACAGCCCATGTCAAATGGCAGCCAAGGAACCAGGCAGCTTTCCTGCTTACTGGCAGTCTCTGCTGAAGTCACATAGCACTGAAATACCCAGGGATGAAGAAAGTGAACTGCTCATACACAGACATCTGCCATACTGACCAGGCTTACCTTTTCAGAGTACAGTCCTTAGATATAAAACATCTGGTATCATCTGTGCTGAAGGCCAGCTGAGATAAAATAAACATTTGCTTGAAACAGGTTTCTGAAAACATGAATACAAGAAAGGTCATTTTTCTGCCTGCCTGACTGAACAGAATACAAACAAGGGGATGAAATGTTCTATCCACAGCCTCAGTAGTGTGATTAGGTTTTCATTTTTATTCAAGACTCATGCATTGTGTTTCTCTGCCTCCTTTTCAGTGGCACATAATTCTCTTTTTTTTTTTGTGCTTCTTTGAATTTGAATTGTGTCTTTCATTCAAAGGGTCTCTGCTCTGCCTTGGAGTCGTTTATCCTCAGAGGTCTGGTTTATTGAGGCCATGCAGAGGCAATGAGCACACTTTGCATTTCAAATATCAGCGAGCCTGAGGATTCAGGGGCTGCAGCCATAATCACTAGTATCACCTGGTGCAGTGTGTAGTGCATGTCACAGGATGTGAGGATGGTGCATGCTCAGATTCCTTATCAGTGTGACATGGGGGACATGACACACTGTTGAAATCCAAGGCCTTGGAAATACTGCAAATGGCACAATAATTAAGCAAGTTAAAGAAGTAATCTCGATATACCATTAGGTTCATATTTTCGAAATGCAAGACTTCTTTTGCTGTCATGTTTTAATGCAGTTCCACAGGTCCACAGCAACTGGAAATGCAAAATGCTAGGGATTTGCTGTGGACCTGTGGAACTGCATTAAAACACCTAGTGAAACTGCATTTCCAAAGCCCCGAATAAGCTCACGAAAGAGGAGAATAAAATGTAAGATTGAAAATACCACTGACAACTTAAATGTCCCTGACATATCAGGAGGTTCTTAACCCAAAGGCATAACAATCTGCTCTCCTTTCACTGTCACAAATTGATTCTTGGGGCAGATTGAGTTTGCGTAAATAAGTGATTTGGGAGAGGAAGGGGGTCATGGAAGTTCACTGCCTAAACTAGAAAGGAAAAAAAGGCCAGACAGCTTAGCTTTGCCTTTCAGAACCGTGTCATTTTTTTATCTCCTGAGATCTGTCACATGAAACTTAAAGTATTTTCCTTCCATGCCAAGCTGTAATATGGCTGTGACAGAGAACACTTTGCTTTCTAACAGCCACATGTTACATACATTCAGTGGCAGCTGATACTTTGACATCCACACCATGTAGGAGCTCACTCTGGCAAAAGCACTTGCTCTGGTGGCAGCTCTGATTATGTCTGTTGCTAGGCTGAGCAAAGGTAAACATGTTGGTGTCTGAAGATGGGTTTTGGGAGCAGTGAGAGTTCCTTTTTTCATGTTTTTTTTCTCCTGCTTTGTTGCAAGAATTTTTTTTTCACCGTGTAGGCTGAGACTCTACATGTTGCAATAGATGAACACTTTACTTGTAAGACCTTTTTAATTAAATATAAAATCATAGGATTAGACTCTATAGTCTATACACTTTTATACACTTTTCATCAGGTAGGAACCTGGGTCACCTTGGCTTCTGATGCAACCAGAATTCAGTGGTCTTGCTTCCTTTTAATTTCAGAGCTTTAACGCTCGGGATAAGGATTCTGCCACAGCAGGTTTATCAGTTGGGTGCATTAACCAATGTAATAAATTATTGACCAGTGAGTGATAGTTTAACACTTTGACACTCAATATGCTAAAGCAGTAAAAAAAAAAAACTTAGGCTGAGAAGGTCTTTCTTCCTTCTTGGTAGAGAGAGTGCTTCGGGCTATTTAACCTTTCTGTCCTTCACAGTATGGAGGCCAGAAAAATTCTCTAAGGATTTTATGTTCTTTGCAGTCATTAGTTCCCTCACCACATTCTGTACTTATGCCTTTACCTACCTTATATATCCCTGTAAGTAGCACATACATCAGCTCTTGCATATGAATTTGGCACTTCTGGTACATGGAGGTTATCTAATTTACAATAAGGAGAGAAATGCCTTAAAGGAGATTACCAGCATTACCTACATCAGTGTAACTCAAATTGGTGGTATGTTTTGAGAGTTTCACAGAAAAAATAATTGGCTACTAGATTTTATACAAAATCATCAGGTTTTTTTAGTGCGGGGGAGGGACAGTTACATAGATTCACATTTCTGATGAAGTGCTAATGGAATGAAACCTTGAAACATTAAAGAATTCCCATAAGGGGAGACATAAAGTTTATGAGGATGTTTGTAATTGTTCCTGCAAATACATGCTTATGCGTCCATCACAGTGATTTAATCTAGAGGTTCATTTATTCAGGACAATGTTCCAAGAAGCAGTTTAAGCTGACTGACAGGTAATTGCAGGAAACCATACGGCAAAGCCTCTTCAGTCAATTACATGAGACTGCAGGGGCAAAATTGTGTCTCAGTGGAAACACTCAACTCTTTTTCTTATATATTCACCAGTTTTTCTTAATAAAATTTCTCTCTCCACCCGCTGCAGATGGAATCCAAGCAGGCTTAAAAGGCTGAAACTACTTCTCCTCCACCTTGAGGCACTATGGACATAGCAGACCTAGTGAATTTAAAATTTTACTTGATTTTTTTACTTACTTGTTTCCACAGGTTGGTTGCCTTACATATGAATAGAAAAATGTCTCTCCATCTCTGTAAAGAACTTTTTGTTGGTAATTTGGTAATCACCAACGATGGAAGAAGCTATATAAATGTAAATTTTATAAGATCATACAGGTAGGTCAAACATCTTTTGGTATAATTGGATCTACAGTAATAAAAATCACATCATAATTTGAAAAAAAAACCACCCCAAAATACTTCTTTGTCACTTGCACAGCTAATAATGTCATGCTCAATGTTATGCACTAGGTTTCCAGGCATTAGGGAAATTAGTCCTTTTTGGGGGCCATCATTAAGCCATGCCAAACAAGAGAAAGTTTCTCCCTTGTAGCTGATTGAAGAGACTTTGTAAGCACTGGAAAATGGCATAGGTTTTACTCTGTCTAGATTGATTTCTTGTTATTTCTGCTTTTCATAATGTTCTAGATTGTTAATACCATAATTCCTTAGACTTCCAGTACCTAAAGGGGGCCCACAAGAAAGCTGGAGGGGGACTTTTCACAAGGGCATGGAGTGAATGGCCTTAAGCTGAAGGAGGGCAGGTTTAGATTAGACATTAGAAAGAAATTCTTTACTGTAAGAGTGGTGAGGCAGTGTAACTGATTGCCCAGAGAGGTTGTGGACTCCCCATACTTGGAAGTGCTCAAGGCGGGCTGGATAGGGCTCTGAATAACCTGATCTAGTGAAAGGTGTCACAGGGCAGGAGGTTGAGCCTAGATGATCTTTAAGGTCCCTTCCAACCCAAACCATTCTGTGATTCTATGATTCTGTGAATTCCACCTAGCAAAACAGTAAGAGAGGCTACCTGCCATGGTGTCCAGAGACAGATTACAGCAGAGTGAGAATTGCATGCGTAGCTGTACCTCTTCCTTGGGACAACGTGTAATGCTGTTAGAAACAGCTGGATATGTCATCATTAAATACGATATATTTCTGTGTATATTTCTGTATTTCTATGTGTTCATGTGCTTAGTAAGTATGATCATATATATTTTTCTGTAACACTAAGAAATTGTATCAAGTGTAAAGAATCATGTAGGTTGCAGAAAGTAATTTAATTTCATTTAGAGTTATAAAATGGGATAGGAGTAAGTCAGGACATCAAGCAATGAGGGACCTTATGTCTCCTTGTCCCCCTGCTTGGGCACAGAGACAGTCTTGTGCATAGACCATGGCCCACAGTGGTCTGGACAAAAAACACCTCTCCAGGAACCTGGGCACCTCCACCAGGGAGGAACTTGGGCTTAATGTCCACAGCTGTCTCCTCTAAAGATAAGAGGTTCATTTGATGCCAAATTTGACAAGTATGGCAATATTTGTCTCCTATCCCACTGGAAAGACAGGAAAAGGTTCACCTGAGGAGAGGCAGGAATGAGCCATAAAGAAGTAACAAGGGGTTTCCATAGGATGCATGTGCTACAAGACAAAAATGTCAGCATGTGCACTGAGAAGAACAGATGACTGCAGGGGGATCACATACAAGGAGCTGAGATGACACTAACCTTCAGAGTCAAAACAAAAAGATAGATTAAGACTGGAAAACATCCCTACTACTAAAAATAAAAACAAAGCTAAACCCAAACCAAAACAAAGAACAAACAAAAACCAGCCAAACAAACAAGAAAAGGGTGTAACTGAGCAAGTTATATCCTGAGCAAGGGTTTATCCTGAGCAAGACTTTAAGGTTGATGAAATGGACTGAAAAAATAATTTTGCTACTAATACTTCTAGAAAGTAAAATATAATATAAATATTAGGTTGGCATAATGCCTTGTGTCCTGGCTTCTCAGAGTGACACAGCTGCCACTGAGGATGATGGGGGAGAAAAGAGATAGCTCCTCTACTGAAGGAATCATGTGAGAGCAGTTCATAGTCACCCACTGCTGCACTGGCACCCAGTTTCTACAGCCATGCAGGTCACTGCCCTTGTAGATGTCCTATGATAACCAAAGCACATACAAGAGATCAAACTTTAGCTCTTTCCCATTTGATTAACAGCTTTTCCAGGTAATTGCAGGAAACAATACAGCAAAGCCTCTTCAGTCAATTACATCAATTATATTTGGTTGGAATAGTTTGTCATCTATGCCTACCCATGCTCAGGTCTCCTCTTGGAAGGAAGAGTCAGCTAGGAGATCTGGGTACAGACTTGGGAGAGATCTTCAGCATCTAACTGAGAGAAGGTAAAAGAACAACATTCCTCTGCCAATTAAAAAAGCCTGATTTTTTTCTGAAGGAAGTACCTGGAGTCACATTCTATGGGGCATTTCATAGTAGAGAAAAGTCCTGATCGGCCAGCCATAAAATTAGCATTTGCTGCACCTAAGAGAGAGTTCTGTGAGTGAAAAGAAAGGAAAAGTAAAATGTATAGATGCAAAATTAACTGTATACATTTTTCTGGCAGGCTAAGGTCTTGCTAGCTATGCTTTATGCAAAAAGCTAATGGTAGAATGTTGATGACTTGACAAACCAGAGGCAGGATAAAAATACTGTCTCAGTCTTTGGTCTGTAGCAGTAACAAAGTAACAAAGTAAACCACTCCAATGATACACAGACTTCTGGTTGAATATAAAACACACTTGTCAAAATCACTTGAGAATGAAAATATTCAGAAGATTAGCAAGCTGAGATGAGCAACCGTGTTTATTTTGTTACCCCGGGTATTCTCCTGTTGTTTGTGGTGTACCTCCTTCAAGCACTCAAGCCTGGTGTTTGCCAGCAGATGTTTATATAAAGTTAGCTATAATTATGAAAACTTGAGATGTTTGACTAAACTCTCCAATTTAGATATCAAATAATTAAGTCATGACTACTTTGTTTGACATGCTTATGCTGCATAAAACCACGATAAAAGTATTTGGAGTGAAATTAAAAGTCTGAGTGTCAATAAGGAAGAAGCAGACACCCCGACAGACAGAGACAACATGGGCAGAGTTTTCAGCTGCAGCGTGAATGTTCCCAAAACCTGGATTACTTAGCTAACCTTACAGTTTGTCTGGACTTAACCCATCCCAGACCATGCCTTGGGGAAGACATCCTGGCTACTGAGGGACAAATACTGTGTGGTGGCTGTGTGCGTCAGAAATATTAACAAGCTAGTGTTTCTTGACTCTTTGACCAACAAGTCCTTAAGAATATCAGAGGCAGCCGAAATGCCAGTTACTGCAAACTTTGTTGGGAGTCAGCATTTTTGGATCTCTTTAATGGTTGCTGGGCCTTGAAAGGAGGAGAGCCCCTGCAGTTAATGGCAGAAGTCATTAAGCCAGTATTCTTGAGAAGAGTGAGGAATGGCAGAAAAGGGGAGAGGATCATGGGAAGAGGAACACGGCCACTCCTCTAAGCCCCAAAATAGTGCTTTGCTGTGCCTTGCTTGTCCCTCTCAGCACTGAGCAGTCCTACTTGCTCCATGAAATTGAGGACATGGCCTTAAGATGTGCAAGGGGAAGTTTAAATTGGATATAAGCAAAAAAGTTTTCACTGAAAGGGTGTTTAGATATTGGAACAGCCTGCCCAGGGAAGTGGTGGAGTTACCATGCTAAGATGTGTGAATGTGGTAGTTGGGGACATGGTTTAGGGATCAGCAGAGTGCTTCTGGGTTAGTGGTTGGAATCGATTGTCTTTGCGGTCTTTTCCAACTTTAATGATTCCACAGTTCCATGCTCCTGCAGCTTCCTGGCCCAGTGTGGTTGTCCAACCATCCATATAGACATAAGTCATACAATGCTAAGGGTTGGAATGCACCTTAAGTATTGTCTAATCCCTACCCCAACTCCCATGGGCAAGGACAACTCCCACTAGACCAGGCCACTCAAGGCCTTGTCCAACTTGGCCTTGAACTATGACAGTGTTGGGGCATCCACAACCTCCCTGGGAAACCTGTTCCAGTGTCTCAATATCCCCACAAGAAAGAATTTCTTGCTAACATTTAATCTAAATTTCCCCTCTTGCAGTTTGTACCCATTATTCCCTGTCCTATCACTACTGTTCCTAAGCCCTCTCTGGCTTCCCTGTAGGCCCCTTCAGATACTGGAAGGCTGTTGTGAGGTCCCCACACAACCTTCTCTTCTCCAAGTTAAACAGCCACAACTTTCTCAGTCTGGCTTTGTAGGGAGTGCTCCAGTCCTCTTACTAATCTTGTGGCCTCCTCTGGACTTGCAGTTCCTTGTCCTTCCTTTGTTGGAGACTCCAGGGCTGGACACAGCACTCCAGCTGGGGTCTCATCAGAGCAGAGGGGCAGAATCACCTCCCTTGCCCTGCTGCCCACCCTCCTTTTGGTGCAGCCCAGGATTTCCTTGGCTTTCTGGGCTTGTTAATGTTGAGTTTTTTATCTACCATCCCCCCCAAGTCCTTTACCACAGGGCTGCTCTCAGTCACTTCTCTGCCCATGCTGTTGGTGTGTCTGGCATTGCCATGACCCAGGTGTAGGACCTTGCCCTTGGCTTTGTTGACCTCCATGAGGTTTGAGGTGCACTTTGCACTGGCCCAGCTCTCAAGCCTGTCCAGGTGCCTCTGGATGCCATCCCTTCCCTGCAGCGTGTCACTGCCCCACACAGCCTGGTGCTCTCAGTGAACTTGCTGAGGGTGCCCTTGATCCCTCTGTCCATGTCCCTGACAAAGATGTTGGGCAGTATAGGCCCCAGCACTGACCCCTGAGGGACACCACTTGTCACAGGTCTCCACACAGACCATGAGCCCTCGACCACAGCTCTTTGTGGGTGGCCATCCAGCCAGTTCTTTATCCCCCCAGTGCCCCATCCCTCAAATCCATGTCTCTCCAATTTAGAGACAAGGATGCTGTGTGGGGCAGTGCCAGACACTTTGCATAAGTCCGGTAGGGGATGACAGCAGCTCTGCCCCTGTCCACCGATGCTGTCACCCCTGAGTGAAGGTCACCAGATTTGTCAGGCATGATTTCTCTTTGGTAAAGCCATGTCGGCTGTTACCAATCACCCCTTTCTTTCCATGTGCCTTAGCAGAGTTTCCAAGAGAATCTGCTCCATGATCTTGCCTGGCACAGAGGTGAGACTGACCAGTCTCTGTAGTTCCCTGGGTCTTCCACTTTCCCCTTTTTACAAACAGGTATTACCTTTTTCCAGCCATCATGGGCTTCACCTGACTGCCATGATTTAGAAGAGCTTGGGCAGCCCCAGAGTAGGAAAAGTTTTTCTATTCCTTCAGACCTCCTCCCCAGGCAGAGATGTGTGAATTACCTGGCTGATCACCACGGAGCATCCCGGCTGCACACGCACGTGGTCTCCTCTGCAGTGGCTGGGGTGGAGAGAGTGCCCCTTTTTCCCCTGTGGTTGGCCAGAAGCTCTTGGACTTCATGTACCCCTCCTTGTTGCTTCCGTGGCAGGTTAGCAAAGCCACAAATGGTGTTCAGTGGAGTTAGTTATGTTTCACCTCTCAGTGGACTGCTCTTGGTTTTTACATGGAATGAGATATAACAGAGTTAAACCCCTTTTTTAAAAATGGGGGGTTATTTCCCTTTCTCCAGTCATCTGGAATTTCACCTGTCTCATTTTTGTTAAAAATGGTGGATAGTGGCTTAGCAAATTCATCTGCCAGCTCCCTCGGAACCTTCCTTTCTGTGAAAGGTCTTGTTTTCAGCTGACAACAAGTCTGCTTTCTAAGCTTACGGGTCTGTATACTACAGAATGCAAAAGATCATGTACTTCGGTGAATGTTTGGAAATGGAGGGACACAACTTGACAACATCACGGAGAAAAGTGACCCTTGTGATCTATAGCAGTAATTTCTAAAACCTTTAAATTATAGTACAGTGAAGGGTTCTTCTTTAGTGCCAGAATAATCCTCTGAATTTGTCAGATCTACCTCCTGTAAATACTCCGGTTTAATTTTTTTTTATTTTTGTTTTTTTGGGCTTGTTTGAGGGTATGATGCAGAACCATTTGCTAGCGCCACAGTCAGTGGGAGGTTTCCTCTCCTTTTCAGAACTGATTTTCGGGACAGAAAGGTCCTTGTTGTCTATGGTTATACTGCCTTCATGATGTAGTGCAGGAAGGTTTGCATGGCTAGCAGTTGATTAACTGTTTTAATTTAAACTGTCATTTATTTATTTAATAAAGCAGTAGAAGCTTACTGCTGTTGAGTGTGATTGTTCTGCAAACTGCGATGGAAATAGTTTTTCACTCAGGCTAAAATATAGCCTTCTTACCTCCTTTTTGTTACTTTTTAAAATGACTGTTTATAAAGGTTTTAAATGTAACTGAATGAAATGTTCTGGCAAAAACCAGGACTGGCCTGCTTATAGTTTTAGCTGCTAAAGTGTTGCCAAGGAAGAAAATCAACATTTCTTTCAAGAAATCAGTGAAATGTTCCTCTGGTTGTGAGAGAAATCTGTGTGTCGCTGTTGCTTACAGGCCACCCCAGGCAATCCTGTTGATACTATCGCCCATGGCAGATGCCTCTCCTTAGCAGAGCTGAGGGCAGGATGAGAGCTGACTTCTCTGAGCTGGAACTGAAAGTTTTGCACAGTGAAAAAACGTCCTCCTAATATTTAACATTAAACTGGTCCCTTTTATTTAAGCAGTCACAATCTTTTACAAGACTTAGCTAATGAAGCCTTACAACACCCTGCAGTGCACTGTAGGAAAGTGCTGTATGGGATTATTCGATTGAAGCACTGCTAGCTGGCACAGAGCCCTACGAGAGTCCTCGTGCTGCTCCACCAGGCATGAGACCAGCCCACTTAGAGACCTGCTTGGCTGCTCTCCATTACCAAAAGTAGACAGGCAGATCTCTCTGAAGGTGTGCAGGGGATGTATCGGCTGTGGCATGTTTGATAATGACATTCAGATTTAATTCCTTTTTTTGTAAAAATAAACTGACTCCTCATTAAGGCAGTTACAAGATGTTATAACTGCATGTGGCGCTGCAGCCCTGCCCTCTCTATTATGAGCTCCTTGTGCCTCTCTTCAACTCCTCCTTGCAACTTTTGCTTCTTCTTCCGCATTTTTTTTGCAGGTTTCCAGAAGTGAAACAGAAAGTCTGAAAAAAATTTTAAAATTCTTTAGTCTTTTTTCCCCTTGTAAATGTGAAGAGTGTGCTGAGTTATGACAGTATGGTTGGCACTGAGACTTCACCAATGTAACACAGGACAGACCTGACAACACAGAGCTATGAAATTGTAGATAAATAGTCAGGATTAGAAAGGAACCAGGTAACAATCAGAAGACAAGGACAACAATAAAAAGGTGATTTAGCTGAAAAATGCACATTGAAAGAGAGCAGTACTGGTTGCTAAATAACTCACTAGCCAGGCATTTCGGTGGTAAAATAGTTGAATGTTTTAAACCTGCCACAGCAGCCCATGGGAGAGCTCTGGAGCAGGCCAGCCAGAGGGGCAGCCTTGAGTCCAGCAAGCTTGGTCTGGCTCCTGAGAGCTGACCAGAAAGGGGGAAAAGAAGAGGGAAAAACCAGCCAGCTGAGCCCTATTAAAATTGTACAGCAGCCCTTGGCAATAATAGATTTGAATATCATTTAGAAGATGCTTCTGCACTCCTGGTGCAGCCAGTTCAGCCCCAGCTTATTTTAATTCTTCTTATCAGGGACAGTGCAGGGCTTGGCTGTGGCCTTGGCAGTGCTTTCAGCATTGATGAGACTTCAGAGTGGGTGATGGTTGCAACAGTGGCAGTGGCAGCTGGTGCTGCAGTGCAGCACTGGGCACTCCCAGGGTCCTGTGTGGCACAGAACCATTGGTGTGATACTCCTGTGCACAAAGCCAGGTTGCCACAGCTGTTTTACTGTCATTATATGTGATCCTCTGAGCTGCTCCCATGTCCTCTCCCCTCAGGTTCTCATGGCAGATTTGGGATATGGTTTTGATCTGAGCTTCCCACCAGCAGTGGAAAGCCCCTGCAGCTAAACCCTGAAACCAAACTATGCAATGCCCCCTCTCTCAAAATCCGGTTCAGGGCCATGAGTTTTGCCTCTGACACATAGATGTGGGAGCGATCTGACTGGTTTGGATCTCAGTGGGATTTTCTCAGTTGTTTTGGGACAGGGCATCCCAACTTTAACGATGGTGCGCAAGTTCTGTTGTGTTTTTCGCAAGTGCCTGGGCTTGCTTTAGATATGGTAATGCTGATGATTTTTTTGTAGTGAGCAGTGTTTGTTTGAGTCACACAGAGTGCTTTGTCCTCTCTTATTCAGGGTTTCAAATAAACACACTGTTTACAGCTATCATTAGAAGGAGTAATCCTTTGGGCATAATCTAACATGCATTTTCTTTATACTCTCTATGGGCCTGGAACATCATGATCAAATTGCAAAAGCGTGATAATCCCTTGCTCATCATATTTATTTAGTAAGAGCAAGACCCTCCAAAGAGCTTATTTTAATAAGCATTTTAATAGCTCTTCTTTCTTCATAGCTTTCAATGAAACCCATTTTTGAGAATCAGGCCAATGAATTCAAAGACTTGGGTTATTTTATTATTACAGTTTTGCAGATGACTCCCTAGTGTTTCAGTGTAGTTTCTAAATATAACTGTTATGTACCGTGTATATTTTTTCTGCAACAGCTCTTAAAAGGGCACATTGCTTCAATGCCAGGTGCTTTCTGACTTCTCCCTCTTTCTTACCAGCATATGTTTTTAATCTCCTTACTATTTTACGTTCTTTCTGTGTATCATTGCTGCTAGCCAGCTCTTAAGATATTCCTGTTCTAGACCTAATTTCTGTAGGAGGCCTTTCCTGCCTCATAGCAATTGTCTTTGTTGCATTCATCCCTTTTCCAGTGGTGTACACAATTACAAAACATGGTCTTTTGAGATTCACTCATGATCCTTAGGTTTCGCAGAGCTGAAACATGACCTCCTGGGACTCAGTCACGATGCAGAGATTTTGCATGGATTAAGTCCTACAGATGTGAACTATGGCTGCATTCAGACCAACATGACATACAGCTGTCTGTAAAAAATATAATCTTAATTGGTTTTGTAACAGTGCCATTACTCACTGTTGTAAACGCTAGGTTTAGTTTAGCACGCTGCAGCTTTCCCTGAAAGCTCAGCGGAGCTTCTTAGGGCAGGACAGCCATTCTGTCCTCCCGAAATCCATTCCAGACGGCCCCGCAGTTTTGCTCTGGCTAGCTTCCAGCCTTACAACACAGTGATGGTGAAGGAGGCGAGAAGGATCTCTCCATGAGGGTTTCAGAGGACCTTTAATGGGTACATCTCGTCCCGGCGACCCCCAGAGGCAGAGAGACCCCGTGTCCCGGGTGCAGCGGGTTTTGTCAGATCGCAGGGGCGGTACAAGGGCAGGGTTGGGGTACAGGAACCAACAGGGAGAGCCCGAGGGAGCGGCCAGGACTAGGGGAAGAGGGAAGTGGGAGGGAACAACATGGAGTCAGAAGAGTAGTGGGTAAACAGACCATCACAACTCACATTTTTGGTCTGTCTTAAAAGGCAAGGTCTGTTTTGGGGTCAGGATGAAGAGTTTTTGCTATGTGCATTAGTGGTGACACATGCCAGCTCTCAAGAAGTCGTTGGGGCTGCCTCCTACCTTGGGAGTGAAACTCCCTTGGGAACTGGCTGGTTGGCAGCCTGTGTAGGTTTTTGCCTTCTGTGTGGGCCATAGCTACTAGCTGTACAGCTCAGCCAAAGCCCCCTGTCCGTTTCTCCGAAGTGGTGGCAGAACCTCCTACTTGGCAAAAATAGACCTTTCTTCCTGCTTTACTCAGTAGTCTCCTCATTGGAAGGGCTTGATTCCAGCAGAAATGCACAAGGGGCTGTAGGAAGCCACATCACTCTCCCTTGTGCTTTGAATGCAAAATCCAGCTGTAATTGCACACTTGGTACTTGCAGAGCTTTATAATTCTTATGTGTGCAGAGGATAAATGACATCTTGTTTCTCCATCAAATGAGGACTCAGAAATACAGCTGGCCAAAGAGGAATATAGTAACATTTTCATTGCTTTCTATGTTTGTATCCCTTAATATCACAGCAGTCCTTACTGTTCTCTTTTCTGTGCCTAAAACATCTCTGAATGTGCCAAATGACAGTCGTTAGTTTACAAGCTAAATTGCTAAGGAAAGGCATCTTGAGCATCAGGCAGAGCAAAGTTGATTTCTACTGTTTGCATCTGCTGGATACGTCTTGGATCTATTATTTCTGTTCACTTTCAACACAGCTTTGAGTTTGATTTATTATTCCTTTAGAAGCTGCTAACTGCTTTGTATTAAATTACAGCAAATCTCATATGTCATTTTTTTTGACAGTAAGTGAAAGATGCTGGTGCTGAGGCACCTCAGTGGAGCAGTTGTGTGTGCATTAGTTCTGAGCACAGACTAGTATTGCCAGCGTTGCCCTTTGGACGCTCTCCCTCTGGGTTTAGGGTCTAAAGCAAACCCTTGTAGGCGTAACTCACAGCTGTGCTGTGTCAGGGTGGGGGGCAGGAAGAGGGAGCAAGAGACAAAACTGAGGAAACAAGTATTTCATTACTCAGCATATCTACTTAGAGCCTCAAGACATTGGGGCTTCAGCACTCTCCACAGTGGGAGCTGAAATGCAAGAAGGACTATGCAGAACCTTGTTGAGTGAAGAATGCTGCTCCTTTCTGAGCCAGAATCTGGAAAGAAAGTTATTCTAGTGGCTTCAGAAAACATACACCCTTAGAGGGGACATATAAAGGGAATTTTAAGGGATGAAGGCAAGAAACTGAAAGGTGAAGGGTATCTGAAATGTTTGTGAAAGGAGATATATGTGAGGGGATTGTGTGGGAAGAAGAGTCACCTCACTGTCAGAGAGATATCTAAACTACAACATGCCCCAGGAAATGAGAGAGGTATAAACTGTGTAATGGCAGCACTGCATGCAAGTGTCTGTTTATTATCATTTTAATTAGCAGCAACAGAAGAAAATCTTCTCAGCCATATAGTAAAACTCAGAGGAGATCCTGTAGAAATAACTCAGAACACATAACTGAAAGCATTTTGAAATTAACTACTGTCAGTGCCTTGGATCCAGTTCTTTTCTGGCACATCTAAATTTGGTTACTAACTCTCCTCTGACTACTTCTACTGCCTGACAAACCCCAGAGGAGGGCTCCTCTTTTCCAAGCTAGGGAAGGAGAAAGACAGATATCTGTGACCAGAGAAGGGTTGCAGGTGGAGAATGGGTTTAGAGCCATAAAGAACATACATTTTAACAGGGCCACTTGGTTGTATATACACAATGGTCTCTGATCCAGAGCCTGTCGTTGTTACTGTCATGAAAATACCAATAGAAGAAGAACTGGAAATGCATGGGAAGTCTTCTGATTCTTAGGAAAATGGGGATTCCAAACCATAGTTTCCAGGTGTCCTTGGCTCTCTGCTTGAAGTGGATCTGTCTTATGAGTGACTGACTGTGAGTGAGGTTAGCCTCCAGTGTTGAAGTAATAAGGCAGATGCACTCAGGTGTGCCTCTGGACACAGCCAGAGCTATGTCCTTCCAGTTACCAGAAGCTCCTGAATTCAATGAGGTGGTCACATTGGCTCCCGATTCCAAGAGTTGTGATTATGGCTTCTCATGGACATAGAGAGGACAATAAACCCAGGAGGGACAGAGTACAAGTTGTCTTTGTGCTTTCTCCAAAACCTGTGTCTTCAAACTTCCACAAATCTTGAAAACAGCTGGAAAGCAGGAAGTCCCCAGTCCACAGGGCAGGACAGACAGCCCCTGCCACCCCTGCCATTCCTGCATTGAATGTACCTTTTTTTGCCTGCCTAGGCTGGTGTAAAAGCATGTCCCTCATCTTGTTGTTCAGGTCTTGTTAGAAATGACAGCAGTGGATGGGAGATTCCTCTGTGAACCTGTTACAGGGCAATGAAACTGTGATACCTTCCCAGAGGAGTTGGTGGAAGCCCAGGGGTTGTGGCCTGGGTGCACCAATATCAGGATGGGCACTTCTCCTGCTTGCACCTGCACTCCACCCCTGCAGTGTTGCTGTGCAGGCTCCACCATATGGGCTTTTATGGATTCACCAGATTGCTGGCCAGTTGGAAATCCCATGCGTAAGTCAGGTTGTTAAAGACCAGAGACCTTTGACCTGTTTACAGTGGAAAACCTATGACCACACATCATTTTTACTGGACAAGGGATCAAGAAACAGGTAAAAAAACATAACTGGAGCTTGAAATCAGACAGAAGTGTCATGAGTGGAGAATGATAATTGTGTGTTTATTAAATTGATAGAATTAAATTATTTTAGCCATTGCTAAGGAGAGAGAAATGACATGACTGGTATGGGCTTGCTAGGAAAGCACTATTAACATGGGCTAATAGAGATTTGCTTGTTTTGAAAATGTTGCACTGTCCCACTGCAAACACCTTCTGATTGCCTATCTCTCTGAAAGACTATGCCTCAAGCAGCAGCTCAGCTTCCTTAGAAAGGGCTGGAAGAACCACTGGAGAAAATGCAACTTGCTTTCAGAGACAAAGTAGTGGCCAATGATCTTAGTGTTGAGGGGAAGTTCTTGCAGAGGGTCTGTGTAAAGGTCAGAAACAAGTTCTCCCACTGAACTGTGGCAGCTGAGTTAGTAACTGGGAAGGGTTCCCTCTGCAACCACACTCCTTCCCATAAAGTAACCACAGCACAAAAAAGAACAAGATTAGTCAAAGGATTCAGTAAGTCAGAAACCCACATATTTTACTTGGAAGTTCCAAGAACGGTAATAAACATAGGAAAATGCCAGTGTTGACCGGCTTCCTAAGCAGTGAGTAGCAGTGCTGTGTGAGTAGAGGTCGTGGGTTGCCTCTGGCAGAAACACTTCCCTGCAGTGGGCAAAAACCTGCAACTCAACCCTGACAGCAGCTTGGGAAGGGTCTTCGTCACCCTTATCACCCATGGTGAGCAGCGCTGATACCATCCTAACCCTGCTTCCCTGCTTGAGAATTGTAATTGCAGAAACTGTAGCTGAGAACCATGAGGCTTCAGGTGAGAGCAGAGAAGCTGAGACTGAACTTGGGAGAAGGAGAATGTAAAGTTGGGAGAGGATGAGAAAATGATACACATACTTTTTGTCCCATTGTTCATTCCCTTTGTCAGCCGTTCTCCATTCTCGACTTGTTTATCAGCAAGGTTGTATCAGACTGCTTTACATGGAAATTCTGATGCTGATTGACTTAGTGATTCCCAAAGAAACACGTACAACATCATTAATGTGGATTGCTTAAGTAGGCTGATGTTTAAAGATTGAAATAGATTTGAAACTTGTAGAAAGAACAACAGGAGGGAAAATACTCAGTCTCAATGGTGGAATTGCCCCTCTGAGAAAGCAGCAGTCAGAAGTTGGTTCTCATAACTGAGGAGGTGCAGTCATGTCTTCCTACAATTAGGGCCTCAAAGCATGAAATTGAAGGGTTAAAAATATCTCTAAAACAACAAAGCCAATAGTTGGATAAATAAAGAGGGGAAAAATTCAGGGAAATCTGGCTCAAATGGAGATTCTGTAAGGAGAAGTCACATGAGGTTTTCCCAGGATTAAATTCCAGGATGGAGATAGCGCCAAGCTAGACCGCTACTGACAAAGGCATGCAATGTTGTATCTTTTCAGGAGAAGGCAAAAAATGGGCAGAGGGCTGTGGCTTGCTTCCTTGTGGTCTGGCCTGGGTCCATGAAAGGTTAGTCTTGTATAGACAGCTGCAGGGAAAGTTGGCTTTTGGGTCTCTTGGGGCAAATGCATTCACTGAGGCCCATGGAGGAGGGGCAAAGTCTAATGGATGAGGAAGGAATGGGGTAACTGTGCAAGCTCTTCACCCCAGTCCCAAGAGACTGGTGAATATTGGAAAAAAAAAATTGGATTCTTATAAATCTGTTTTGTCTCATCTGCCTTACATTATATTTTATAAGCACCAGAGTACTATCTAGGGTCTAGCTTTCTGTTTTATAATGTTTTAGTGATTTGTCTGTCAGACAAAACATGCATTCTCCTCACTGAGAATAAACAAGCATAGCTAGCTCCTGGAAAGGAAATGTCCCTCCTATCCCTTGGGGAGCCTTGGCTTGTGGAGTCATGTCCTAGATGCCAGTGTGTCAGATCCATCTGGCATCCATGGGTATGTCACAGTACCTCTGCAGAGGGAGATGAGAAGAAAGACCTGTATTTGAATTGGCTTACTGGGAGACCGGGACTGGATGGGTGGCCTGGTAACACCCACTCTGCATTTCTGCTTTCTGGATCCAAAGTCACTGGCTCAGGTACAGTCCAGGGCCATCATCTTAAGTTGTAGTGATGGAGCTGGTTTGCAAGGCTATGGTCCTTAAAAAGCTGAGTTAATTTAGTCTTAGAGGATCAGGAGACAGATATGGTTCCCAGAAGTAATGTCTGGTGTGATGTGTGTTTTTCAGGACATAAAGTGATCACTTGTCTGAAGGAAAGGTTATGGCAGAACTGTTATCTTAAAGCAGTTCACAATATGTGCAATCCTGTGAAATGTGGAAAGAGCTTGGAACAAACCTGAGACTGTTTGGAAAGAAAAGCTTTCAGAGCACAGCCACAAGTTGTGTAGAATTGAATAGCACTGCTTTGGAAGGCATAGATAGTTATGATGGCAGATGTTACTTGACATTATTATTGCTTGGTTCTTCCTCCAGGGAGGGCAGTGGCAGGGTGTCTGCTGCCTGGCTGGTCAGGTCTCCTTTGGGAGGTCCTCAGAGAACAGTTACTTCTCCATTCCCTTCTCTATAGCTTTTGGGAAAAAGTGGGGTCATGCTCTCTGGGGCCTTCAACACGGCTTTCAGGCAATGGAGAAATTTGACATGAGGATTCAAATGGAGTTGAGGACTTAAACACAACCTTCACAGAGCTGGAGCAAATGAGCAGTTCTGACAGTATCCACAGCACAGGGCTCTCTGTTATGCTGGCATGTGATAGGAGTGATACAGGACCTGGGCTTGCTGAAAGCCAGATCGTAGTGAACATGCAAGGTAAGTGGGGTTGATGGGAGCACGTTGCCTAAATGGAGCTTTTGACATGTCACCACCCTCTGTAAGGTGGGCTGGGAAGATCCTTCCACCTAGTTTGTAGGCAGCTGGAGTGTGTTACCTTGCTGGAACATACTGACCTCTGTTAAATTGTCATTGCAGAGTTCTGCAGAGACACTTTCATGAACATGCTTCTGGCTTTGTTTAGAGGAAAAAGAAACAGTTCTTGGAGGGTCTGTAAAAAACAATGTATATAGAGTGTCTTTATATACATATGTATATATGCATAGTTTCTCAATTTAACATATGGAGTTAAGATGGAAAAAAAATAATTTTGAATCTACCAACCTTGAAAAGGCATACTTATGCTGAGCCAAAACACGAGAATCTGACCTAGGTCGGTTTATACATACGAGCAAAAATATTTACTCAGCTAGTAAGTATTTGATTAACCTTTGTTTATTGCTTCAAGATGAGAGACAGTTAAAATACAGGAACTCATGGATTATATTTTTGCTTTTTGGCTAGTGTTCACTTCCTCCACAGAGAAAAATATGCTGTATTTAGGAAAAAAAACTTTTTGTTCTCATCTCAAAATTTGTATTTCAAACTCCAGAGCTGAACTCAAGAGAAATGTACCTATTCTTTCTTCCTTTTTTTTTTTTACTTTTTTTTTCTTTTTTTTTTTACTTTTTTTTTCTTTTTTTTTTAACTAAAGCAGAAGACAGAAGTAATGTGAGTCTGTGCATCATGTAACTCTTATGATGTGGCTCACAGGGAGATACAGGCCAAAGCATGTGCAACGTTTCTGCTTTCCGGGTTGGAGAGAGACTGGGATTATTTTATTTGTAATCTAAAAGTAAGCAATGTCAAACACTGAGCCTTTTAGGCATTTTACTCTTCTAAGGCTTTACTTTACAAGATGTCTTACACTTCAAACTTGCTTGTTTCAAAGGGTGGACACAAACCCCTTTTTTAGCTGTGCATTGCTGCTAACAGGACCCATCTGCCACAGCCATATACCTCCCTAGCTTGGGTCAAAAAAGTTGCTTTGCTGCTCTGTGCAGGGTTATGGCATGTGGCAATTTGAAAGCTGCCATGAAATTTCCCATTTTTTTCCTGCTACGTAATCCAGATTAGGAATTGTTTTGTGCTGAATAATCTGATGGGAGCACATTGCAATACAGAGAGGCAGGTCTGTTTCTGGCTTCTGAATTACAGACACTGAGAAGGATCAACCTGAGAGCTATAGCACATGTTGTGGGGTGGGATTAAGAAAAGTGGTAAATGCTTTGTGACCTGTCAGGACAGTAGCAAAGCAGAGAAAGATGTTTGGATGTAACCCACAAAAGAAATTTCAGCTATTCAAATAATTGTTAATGATTTTTTAAATTTTTGTGTTGTCAGAGTTTTTTGTTTCCTTTTTTTCTTTAAAAAGTAATTGTGCTCAATAGGTATAGAGTGAACTAGATGCTTTGTATGCCTTAATAAGTTGTTACTTGAGAATCATTTTTGAATCGGAATTGAACAGGAAAGAGCACTCTGATACTGTCCATGATACCCTGGTCAGAAACAGATTTTGATGGTGTAAATTGTCTGGCAGTGGAAGCAGGAAGAGACTCCATCTGAGGTACTGCTAGAGGCTTAATCTAGTGTCATACTGCGATGCGGAAATGACAGTTGATCTTCTTTTCTGCTTTTGCTGTGCAGCATTGTTAAAACAGCTGTGGTGGCTTTTCAGGAGGAATCTCCAAATGTCTCACATGTCCGTCCTTGATAAACTCCACATCACCCAGCGATCGCAAAGGTGGTCCCAGGCAGCGTTTTGCAGCTTAGCCGGTGCTGATATTTCCACTGTGCACGTACCTGTCCATCCAGGAGAGCAGCTCTGGATAGCTTTCCTCCTAGGAGTCAGGGTGGGTAGAAAGTCATACGATGCACAGTGCTGTTATTTAGCAAACATCAGTCCTTTGGTTTGTGGTAAAGTCCTATCTTAAGTTTCCTGTTCCAAATAAGCTCTCTAGCAAAGCTGAATCTGTAGGTTTGGTCTCTAAGCTGGTTTAGCTCCCCAGACAGCATTGGAGCCCAGCCCTACACTCAGCTGAGATGACGGAGGTGGAGGCCAGGACGGACTTCCCCAGCCTCCTGCTCTACTGCTCTGTGTGAAGGAAAATATCTCTTTCTTGTGCCCATGGACAGTCACACGTTATTAATGTTTGCATTTCTCGCTGGACACATACACAATGAAGTAATTAATTAGATAGTCAAAAAACCCCAAATCACATAGAATATAGTTTCAGTTTTGAGGAAAGGCTTCAAAGCCTGTAAACTTTCAGGATTACACCTAGTACAATCCTCATTTCCTGAAAAACCCACTTTTTGGCAAAGGCAGACATTTTTCAACAACTCTCCTTTGTAGGAGAGGGAAGTGAAGCGTAGAGAAATGCTATGAATTATACAAAACTATAAAGTTGTTTAATGGGAAGTCTTGGATTTTGTTTTGACTTTTTTGATTCTCAGTCTGATTTTATGTTTACTGCAGAGGCAACAAAATTTTAAGACAAAAATGCATTTCTTTGGGATGAGTATTTTACTGTTAAATTTATTAATTTTGATAATAATTACAAGAACAACAATTTAAAAACTTATTTTACTGCCCTTGAATTTAATGATTTAAAAGTTCTTGTTGATTGCAAAAGCTGTTCAGCCTGGGCCTGTGATGGGCTCAGTCATGGCTCTGAGAAGTAAGGAAACAGTCAGATGCATGTCAGAGCTGAGCAGTGATGAGCAGCTTAGAGAGGTGCCACTTCTGAGAAGCAGGCATTCAGCTGATGCCAAGGCTGCCAAGAGAAAGGAAAATATGTATCTCTCCAGCATTTTCTGGGCCTTTGACTGACCCCAGACTCTGCAGGTTTGGGGAGCAGTGGCTCTTCTTGCCGTGACCAGCTTGGGATAGCCCTTGTTTAAGCACTACAGAAGGTTTCCTGTCCGTAAGAATGCTGGGTGGGGAGAGTGGGTCACAAAATGGGTCTTTGTGGGGGTACTGTTCCCCCACTCTTGTGCACTCAAAATGCTGTTGCAGTACATATTGAAGTTTTACTAAACCCACCAAATTCAGTGTGTGCTGGATGAATGGTAAAAAAACTGCTTGTAACCTGGTCGGGAAGAAGGCTTGGTGGGTGTGTTGGTTGGGGAGTTGGCAAGGAAGAGCAGGGATGATGGATGGGAAGCATCCAAACAAGACAGTAGAAGTTTGTGAACCAGGTGGAACCTGAGTTCAAACCCAGTGCTATGCTCCACTCGCTGGGAGACCTCCGGCAGGTCACTTGACCTCCCTTGTGCTCTAATAAACCAAACTGTAAGTTTGCTGGCAAGCTGAAAACCAGATGTTGCATCTGGGAAGTGCTGGCTCAGGCAAAATTCCTTGACACCCATTTACAAGTCTTGAGTGTACTCTGAGCAGTGCTGATCTGACTATCAGACACAGCAGATGAAATTAAAGTGATCTTTGGAAATAAGTTTCCCTCAGATTTCTGCTTTATTATTTCTTTATTAAATATTATTCTGATTGGCTTTGAAGGAAAGAAAGATGGGCTGAGTTTTTTTCTTAATATAGACCAAAACTCCAAGGAGCAAACAAACTGTTTGTCTTCCAGTGGGAACTGTTAACACCTTGGTTGTAAGTCAGATCGGAATAGTCAGACCCAGATGTCTGCAGAGAGATTCCTGCAGAGATTTTGACCCTTGATGGAAATTACTAGTCCATATTTATCACCAGCAGAACCCCACAACAGGTCAGACCTTGAGTTTGTAAATAATTTGACCTATCAGTTTTTTGCCTTTCTGTCTGGTTTTGGTACTTGGTGAGAAGAGTCAGCTGCCCACTTCTGGCACTTTACTTCCTCTTCTCCTTGCACTATTCGTGTCTTCTCAGCTTTTACCCTACTGGAGTCAAACCATCTTTGGGATGCTGATGGCCTAAAGACAGTGCTGCAAGAAATTGCTGGAACTTCACATTAGTTGTGTGCTGTGCACAGAAGACCTGACAGGGAAGAGGCACAAATGCAGGCCTGCGAGGGATGATATCTAAATCTGTGCATACAGGTGTGTATGATGAGGTGTGCAAGCTGCGCTGTAGAAGAAGGTGCTGATACAGGACTGTTTCTGCACTGGTGTATCTGTGACTGTGTCCTCTTAGTCATGATATTTTTGGCAAGTGTTGAGGAGCTCTAGACTGTTCCAGCTGTATGTATAAATCATATGAGTTCAGGGTTTTCAGACAAGATGTTGATACTATATAGTGCTGAGCATGTGCAGGTTTTCTGTTTCATTTTCTGAGTCTTGGGATGAATAAAGTGAAAATATGGTATTAATCTGAATACCAAAATAACTTCTCCCTCATGCTCCAAACATCATGGTGTTTGATTCTCCAAACATCAAAGCTATAAAATGAACTGATCCACTATATTATTAGCTGGTTGTCATACTTAGGGGTCATATTTGTGTAAGGCAGGTCTTTTCTCCCTTCTAGTTTGTAAAAGAACAAGATGAATTTCACTTTGTTCCTGAATTTACTCACTTTTTGGTCAGTATGTTGGAAAACAGAGTTCTCAAACATTTGTAAAGTTTGATAGAGAAGTATGTCTGTATATGGGGAGGAACTGAGCAATACTGCTAAATTTAGTGAAGTCAGAGATACATACAGTATGTGAAGGAGTGGAATCAATCACTGTGCGTACAGAGTTGTTATAGCTCACTGATTTATGGCAATTAAATACAAACCAAGTGAAGAAATAGATGTTTTGGGCAGAAAAACTTTATGGGAAGATTATGAGCTAAGCGGAAAATCTAAAGATAAATTATAAAGCGGAATAACAAAGCAGAATCTAAACTGAAATTATTGAAAGTCCTTTATAACACAGCATTATCTGTATGATTCTAATCCATAAAAATTGGAGCACATGACTACATTTTTACGAAGCAAAACAATTGCTATCGCTAATTAAGCTGGGATGTGCTTATCTGAAAAGAAAAATATAATATTGGTAGAAAAAGAATCTGTAGTAAAAATAAAAAAGGCAAGTTAGTTTTTATCAAAACCCAGGACCTATTTAATTGTCGTAATTATTACTATAATAATTAAAAGAAATCAGTAGGTGTCTTTGAAATTGCATGCCCTTTTATTTATATCAAACTCAATATTATGCAGGCCACTTATTTTCATGCTGGGAAATGAGTGTATTTTATCAGGTGGCAGCCATTCACTCTAACTAAACCTTGCCAGCTGAAGCCCAGCTGTTCAAGAACTACAGAGAACAGCGATTCCCTGAAAGATGTAGGCTGTGTTTGTAAGAATGGTCTTTTCTTTGGGAACGACAGCCAACTCATTCATGTTTCTTCATCTTTTCAGACTGTAGACCTTCATCTAGAAACTTATTTGTGCATATACTGAAATCCCACACTTGCCTAGGAAAATATTTCAATGTGTATGTCAACATTTCTTACAAAATACAGGCACTGCATTCAGTTGATTGGATGAACCACCGATTTCTCCAGCAGAGAGTAGGTACAACAGCCAATGCAAGGAGAAATGCCGAAGCATAACTTCCTTTCATGTGACTCAAATATGTACTTAAACTTAAACACATGCTGGACTAACCTTTCTGCATAGGGATGCTTTCCTGACTCTTAATGCTGATAACAAACATATTTTTGGCAGATGTTTATGTTTCTGATGCAATTGAGTGCCTTTGCTTTGAAGGAGTAACTTCTTCAAAGTACAGCAAAGTGGCATAAGGGTATTTTTAAACATCAACTCCTCCAGCACTGGAGGAGCTTATGCTTTTGAAAGGCACATGTTTGGTAGGAAGAACATGACCTACTTGCAGGGTTTCTAAAGTATAATTCACCTCAAAGACTATGAGTAAGATTGGCTACTTAGGAAACAGTGTATTTAATGGTGCAAGCATGAAATGATCAAACCAATTTTTTTACAGGGCAATTTCATTCAATGGATGTGAGTTTAGGCCAACTAAAACTTGTCCTGAATTAATTAGTTGTTAAAGGTATTCACATGCAAATTTTGCAGCTGTACATCCAAATAGTAAAGGTGTGTAAGAGCTAATGACTCCCGGAAGCAGATGGAAAACACTGCATTTATTCAGATGCTATAAGAAAACCCTTCACAATTAGGACTAACAACAGATTAACTGTACCACTGAAGGCAACATCCCACCTCCAATAAACCATTCGTATCAAATATGTTACAGTCAGTTTCTGTACAGGTTTCATAATACTGCCACCATTTTGTCCCACAAAGCTGAAGTTAGTTATTTATAAATTATTGTCATGATGACACTCCAGTATATTATATAATTTTGGATTAACCCTTCAAACATCAGCTGTCAAAGCACTGAATCTGTAGTTATAATTATCCCAGGGCATTGAGACCTTATCTAATCCCTTTTTCAAGTTTACTTCAAGATGGTATTAGTTAGAGGGCTCCACAGACGAGGAATCTCTGCATTTCCTGTTTTTTATGCTGAGCAATAACAACTCATTTTCCTTTCCAGAAAGATCTGCGAATTTGGTTGAAGTGCCTAGCAGGTGTTATTTTTAAAATAACTTGAGCTTTAATGAACAGACTCTTGTTTTCCTCTCCTCTCTACCTCAGGTGGAAGAAACGTCAGTGGGAGCTCAGGAAATGAAGAGTCCTCTTTCCTCCCAGGCAGAGTGTGTCGTCTGAGCATGGATGGCTGTGGCTGACCTCTTTACCTGAAGCTCCCTTTGTGGCCTTTGTGCTTTGTGTGGGCAGACACAGCACATCTTGCTTGCAAAAAGCTGTCTCAGCTGCCTGGTGCCCAAAAGTGATTTAACCCAAGGGTATCCACTGCAAATAAACTCTGTGAGGCCAAAAGCCAAAGATTTATTGCCCTGGCAAGGAGTTACTGCATGAGCAGGAAATGCCCTCCCATTGTTAACAATAACCCATTTAACAATTAATGCAGGTTCTCCACCTGAATGAGGAAAAAATATATAATGGATAAATGACACAGGCATAGCCAAGTCATTGAGCTACCTCTGAGGAAACCTGATGCATGATTTTGTCTCTCTTCCTGATTTCAGCTCTGTCACATCAATATCCTTCCCTTAATATTCTCTTCCTGTGCCTTTCAACCCTTTACCCTGAAGCTAGAAATGCTGGGCTAATGTGTTGACCTTGTGATCAATATCACTGAGTACCTCCTGGTGCAGTGAAGGGCTTCACTCATCTCCATCAGCTTTCATTGGTGCTAGTCTGAGTCACTTGTGTCATTGTTTTGAATCCCTTCAGCAGAGGAGGAAAACATTTCCACTTCTGTGTCTGCCAGCTCCCATCTTTCTGTCAGGACACAGAACCCTGTTGGGTGAGTTTAGCTGGTGAGCAGGCTCTGCTTTGGAAGTTGTTCCCAGAGTGCATAAGAAAGGGTGCCACTATGGCATGTGGGACGAAAACCTGAGGGAAGGCCACTGCCTGTGTTACCAGAGGTAAGATGTGTTCCTGGAAGTGGGTCGCAGTTATCCTAGAATGATGGACTCATAGGATGTTAAGGGGTTGGAATGGACCTTAGAGATCGTCTAGCCCCAACTCCGTCTGCTATGAGCAGGAGCACCTCCCACCAGACCAGACTGTTCAAGACCTTGTCCAGCCTGGCCCTTAACACAGCCGGGGCTGGGGCATCCACAACATCCCCAGGAAATGTTTTCCAGCCTCTCACCACCCTCACAGTGACTTTCAATTTCTACCCATTACTCCTTGTCCTATCACTACAGTTTCTTTAGGGCCCCTCTCTGGCTTCCTTGACCACTTTCAGATACTGGAAGGTTGCTATGAGGTGTCCATTCAATCTTCTCTTCTCCAGGCTGAACAGCCACAATTTTCTCAGCCCATCTTCATAGGGGAGGTCTCTCAGTCCTCTTATCAGCTTCATGGCCTTCTCTGGACTTGCTCCAGCTGTTCCTTGTCCTTCCTTTGTTAGGGACTCCAGAACTGGATGCAGTACTCCAGGTGAGGTCCCATCAGAGCAGCGTGGAGGGGCAGAATCCTCTTCTTTGCCCTGCTGGCCACGCTGCTTTGGATGCAGCCCAGGGCACAACTGGCTTTCTGGGCTGTGAGCACACACTGCTGGCTAATGCTGAATTTTTTATCTACCATCCCCCCCAAGTCCTTTACCACAG
>VZTI01002881.1:0-26109 GCA_013397865.1 Struthidea cinerea | reverse complement strand
AGCCATGTCGGCTGTTACCAATCACCCCTTTCTTTCCATGTGCCTTAGCAGAGTTTCCAAGAGAATCTGCTCCATGATCTTGCCTGGCACAGAGGTGAGACTGACCAGTCTCTGTAGTTCCCTGGGTCTTCCACTTTCCCCTTTTTACAAACAGGTATTACCTTTTTCCAGCCATCATGGGCTTCACCTGACTGCCATGATTTAGAAGAGCTTGGGCAGCCCCAGAGTAGGAAAAGTTTTTCTATTCCTTCAGACCTCCTCCCCAGGCAGAGATGTGTGAATTACCTGGCTGATCACCACGGAGCATCCCGGCTGCACACGCACGTGGTCTCCTCTGCAGTGGCTGGGGGGGAGAGAGTGCCCCTTTTTCCCCTGTGGTTGGCCAGAAGCTCTTGGACTTCATGTACCCCTCCTTGTTGCTTCCGTGGCAGGTTAGCAAAGCCACAAATGGTGTTCAGTGGAGTTAGTTATGTTTCACCTCTCAGTGGGCTACTCTTGGTTTTTACACAGAATGAGACATAACACAAATCTAAAGTATTACTGTTTCTGAGGGTGTGCCTCTGTTACTGTCAACAAATGCTGATCCTTTTGTCACACAGGTGAGAGCACCCCCGGGATTCAGCACCACTGCTTACCAGCAGCTCTTTCTCATTTCAGGGGTCAGCAGAAACACCTGTAATTGTGATCAGCTTCATATTCTGTTGTGACAGAAGTCCTGGACTTCCTTGTCACAGGTTCTGTGATTGTGCATACAGTGATGAACAAGTTAATAGGTAAGTTTTGGTCTTCTGGTTAAGCCCTGGACTGGAGTGCTATGGGTCGGTGTCTCCACCACATACAAGTCCTGTGACCTCAACAGAGCCACTTTCCACCTCTGTTTCCATTTTCCAGCTGAGTGTATTACTTTTCTTTTACCTCACTGGATTGTTGGGCATATTCATTAAGCAGATGGCATTACAGCAATGCAAACGTTGTTGGAGGATCCTTATGAATATGAATCTCATCACAGCTGTTTAGTCTTTGTCTCTTCTCTGTGGTGGGCTGACTCCAAAATAAAGTGTAGTTGTTGTCCTTTTTAAGCATTTCACCCTGTCTAATTTTTGTCTGGCACTGAATTAAAAGGCTTAGCAAGATGTAAACCTCAGCAGGATTTGTTTTCCAAAGAGTTACATTCAAACAAAACAAAGATGCACTGTAATTTTAAGAAGAGTATGTTTATATTTCAGCTTAGGTGATAGTGAGGGGAATGGCTTTGATTAAACCAAACAACCTCAAAAAAAAATCTTAGGTTTCATGAGTCATTGCAGATGATGTCTCTTGGTACTTCTGACAGTACTGCAATGACCAGAGGTTTGGGGCAAATCTGCCAGGCCTTTCCCCTACAATGAGTTAAAAGCCCTGCCAGGAAAATGGCAGGGCTTTTAAACGGAAAATTTAATTTGAGAATATTTAGTCTTTCAGATAGAGGAAACTCAAAGTGACTGGGTCATAAGGAACAAGAGAGGGAAAAATGTCAAGATGGAAAGGTTTGTATGCAGTTCCCTTCTCTGCCCATGCTGGCTCTGCCAGCCGTCTCTGCTCCCATGGATTCAGTGGTTTTGCTGGTGTAGGAATTTGGGTCTTTCCCTTCATCCCCTGAGGTCCAGCTGGTGTCCCTCATCCCCTGTTGACACCCAGCACTCACGTATTTCTTCTCCCATCTCTGCTCTGCAGGGCCCCGTGAGCAGGAGGAGACATCACTTCGTTCTCCCTTACAGCTCTCACATATCCATCTGTGGAGAGCGACAGCTCGTGCGCTCCTGGGAGCAAGCAAAGCAAGCTCATCCTCTGTGCAGTGACTCCCCTCCTCTGGCTGCAACCATACCCAAATGTTTTCCATGTTCTTTAGCTCTGTTCATGTGCAGTCCTTTCCCAAAGGCACAGGACTGTGCTCCAGGACTTCCTTGAAAAAAGAAGTTTGATTTGTTTGTTGGGCCTTTCTGGTTTTGTTTTTTTGTTTTGTTTTGGTTTTTTTTTTTTTTTTTTTAATTCCTGAATGCTGTGATTTCAATAAAGATAGAGTATAAATAAATGTTGGCAGATCTTCAGCTAACCTAAGCGGATGGAGCTCTAGTGACATTGGTGGGCATGGATAAGTCACCACATCTGAACACGAGTACCAGAGGCTCCATCCTGCTGACAGAGAAGACAATGGCAAACCTCCCACTGACTTCATAAGAAGCAGGATCTGACATTTAGGGAAATATCTGGAGAGGTTTGCTTATGGGAAGTCCAGAGAACTTACAATAACATACATTTCAGTCTTTCCTATGTGTGTCCAAATGTGAGGTCACTTGTTCAATTACACCCCTATTCTTATTCTGTTGGGTAATGAGGGGAAAACAAAAGAGCATTTGCATTTGCTTATAGTACTGTGTTTTTCCCCAAATCTAACACAATGGCACTAGGCAGTTTTGCTCTCATGAAATGTACCAAGCCAATAAGAAAAAAACCAAAACCCCATAACTGAATAGTTGTAAAACGTTGTTGAAAGGATTCATAATGGGTTCCAAGAGGGTTTATGGAATAGCTTTAGGAAAGCTTAATTCTTTAAAATTGTTTTTGAGGGGAACATGTATTTAATTATATTTCAATAGGGTTTAAAGGCCTCCTGTTATTAGCATTCAAATGTACCCCTTAATTCAAATCTTTTCCTGCAATTTCATTTTGAGAGAAAAACTGTTTTTAAATGCTGATTACTGTTTCTGTGAATCTCAGGCAGGTAAAAGAACGAGTTACTGGAATAATTTTATTTTGATGACCTATTAGCTAAAAAGCCTTAAATGACAAAGTGGTGCAATTAGGTTGAATAAAGACTACAGATAGTCCTTTCAGGTTCTCTGAAAATGGTACAGCAAGTCTGATTGAAGCAGGAGATCATAACAAATTTGTGTGGTGTGGTAGCTGGAGCCTGCTGGAAGGACGTGGGGAAGACAGATGCAGCAAAGGGAGCCATCGTGAGTGGTGAAGGAACAGGGCACTGGGCTTCCTCATTTCTCTATTTACCAAAATGACCAAATCCAGGCTGAGTTTAGCTCCCACTGTCCTCTGCTTCCAGTGCTGCACTGTCTTGGGTCTGTTTCACAATCTGTCCTGACCCAGAATATTTGCAGTGTTGCATAGCATGACATTCGGCTTATTAAATTCTAAAGAGCAATATAGCAGGGGGAGAAAAAAGAATGGGGAAGCACCTCTAAAGACTGAATGAATTTGTTACTTCCTACCTAAGAGCAGGCTTGCTTACCTGTAAGCTAAATACCGCTGTTTTTCTCGTCTTATGCACTAACTAATGCTGCCATCACATCTAGTGGAAACAAAAGTTGCATACCTATAATCTCACTGTATGAATATAAAAGCATGACTTTTAATTTATTAGCTAGGCTCCCACCAGGCCAGGACACAGCTGGGTTGTTTCAGTTATGCCATAAGAAGGTTGCTGAAGCAAACCCCTAGGCCAAATCTATGAATGCTCAGCATACTTGTCTGGCTTTTGTAAGGAGGATTAGCATGTCCAGTTGAGAAACAGTACCTGTTCAGTCTCAGGCAAGAGCCACAGATTCAGTCCAGCATAAGCTTGACTCCCCTTCTGATATTCATCTGTAAAGAAAATTGGTTGTAAAATCCTACTGCAGGAGGTTCCCTTCTGCAAAAAGAGATAGTTGTCAAAAGATGGTATCCCAGCCTCAAGTGTGTTGCTGCTTTGGCTCAGCTGCTCTGCCCACTTTAGCAGAGACTCTGATCCCGGAAATTTTCCAGTGCATTTGCCAAAGCGATTTGAAAATTGAATATTTTGCAAATGTTTGGTGACAGTTTGAGGGTTTTTTGTAAGAACAGCAACAAGCACTTTTTCTCTGAATTAATGGCTACTGTGCTTGTTGTATCTTTACTGCTAATTTAACTAGTTACTTTAGAGTACTTTGTACTTGCAAAATGTGTGTACAGTTTATTATTGCCCCTGCCCAGGGGCAATCACAGTGTATATCAGATAATGTACAACACAATGAGGACACAGTAAACAATGAAAAGTCAAAATTATGCAGCTTACAACACAGTAAACAATGAAAAGTCAAAATTATGCAGCTTACAATTGTGACTGTTGCATCAGTCATAAGGCTTTTCTCAGTTTATACAGTTTGTGATATTAGCCAAGAAATGGAAATGGAGTTGACAAGGCAACTTGAAAGAAGCACATCCTGAGATGTGAAACAAAAGCACTTTTTAATGTAACTTTTATCTTTGAGCTGTTCTTCATTTGTGGCTAGTTTGCTGCAAGTCATAAGATGCCTAGGTCCCACAACCACCTAATTTTATGCAGCTTCACTTGCTTAAGGCCAGAATTTGGTATGGAAAAATAATTTGTCTTTATTTCTTGACTGCGCTGGTATATTTTATTTTTGATCAGTTTTTTTCTAGCCAAACTAATTCAACCGTACAAAAGACTGAGACATCCTAGCCAGGTCTTGGGAAAACCAAAGAAAAATCTGAGGCTCACGTCTTTCTCACACACTGTTTTTTTCCCCAGGCTGCTAAAGACGTTCCTTTGCATCTTGCGGATATATATTAAGTTCCTCTGATGTGGAAATGTGTCTGAATCTCCTTTTAGGACAGTTTGGGATAGGACAGTTAGCATGTTAGTACCATAAATAGAAGCCAAGAAGATAAGGGGCTAATGGGTATGTCTGAAACCCGGACATCTGGATAGCCATGGAGCCAACCAAGGATTGTTGGCACTTACATGCCATGAGAAGGAACAACATGTGACTGTAGAAAGGGCCCTGCAGACCTAGGGCAGCACTTTTCTGGGGCAAACATCTTTGTTCTAGTCTCTGCAGATAAGAACAACACAGTGCAGCACAAGCACAGGGACTTTCTTTCTTTCTTTCTTTCTTTCTTTCTTTCTTTCTTTCTTTCTTTCTTTCTTTCTTTCTTTCTTTCTTTCTTTCTTTCTTTCTTTTTCTTTCTTTCTTTCTTTCTTTCTTTCTTTCTTTCTTTCTTTCTTTCTTTCTCTCTTTCTCTCTTTCTCTCTTTCTCTCTTTCTCTCTTTCTCTTTCTTTCTTTCTCTCTTTCTCTCTTTCTCTCTCTCTCTCTCTCCCTCTCTCTCTCCATGGTGCTTTGTCAGTGACTGCACAGGCACACACACACACGCCTGCTCTCTGTGCTAGCACACTTAATAGCGCAGGTGAAATATTTTAAAGAGATATTTTAAATATTTTACACTGTTCAATCACATTAAAAAAGTTACTAGGGTCAGGGTGCAAAACTCTCAAAGCCTGAAGATCTGCCTGGGACACCCTTTGATCCTCAGCACTCAGTAAGGGGAGATCTCCCTTACTGAGCTGATGCAAAATGATTTAATGTTCTCATAATCTCCTCTGGTTTTATATCAGCCTTCTTTTTCAATTGAATGCAATGGAAGCATTCACTGCTCTTCCTTCTGATCTCAAGGAGGCTGTTGGAATGCTGTTCTGTAGCCTCCATAGCAGGAAGAGGCTATCTTGGGGGTTGGGAGCCTCAGCCACGCAGCAGGGCTGCAACCTCTGCAGGAGCTTGGTGGTGTAGCATGGCTTTGTTACCAGCAAAGTTTCCTGCTGTTCAGAAGGGCCAGTTATTTTTGACCAAATTTAAAGAAGAAAGCTGAATGCCCCAGAAACAAAAGCAGCTCCCAGAGCTGACTCTCCATGTTACTAAACCTTCAGGCATTGTGTAAAATACTCTGGTTCTCTATAGGGCTGGACCAGCTTTGAGCTGCTCCTCTGTCCATTAACAATCCCCTGGGCACAGCAGTCTGAGGAAGAGGAGAATGTAGTCTCTTAACAGCTGCATATCATTCGTGCAGTGTATGAAAAGTGTTCTCCCAATGAATAGATTCCAAGGCTACTAGACACTTTGTTCAGTTGTTTATCATCTCTTATAACCTGGATCTACCTCTCTTCTCTCCTGTGAAGCCTCTTACTACTGTAAAGAAATGAATATTTGCAGTCTGTTTCTGATTTTTGTTAGCTTGTCTCTGTGTGCAAATGCTGTCATTTCAGTGTGGATCTATTGTGGTGGTTTACCATGCTTATTTTGCATTCCAGTCAAAGGCTGTTTCCAGGAGACGATAAGGAGTGCTTAGTGATCAAGGAGATCTCTGGGCTAAACTCTAAGATGCTTTAGGTGCTTGATTCTATTTATTGTGAAATCTCAGAGTTGATATGGTAATGTTTGCACAAAAAGCAAAGCTGTTTGGTTTAAAAAGAGATGAAAAAAGGCCCTCACACTTGCATTATGTTCTGACCTGGCCTTGCATTCCCTGCTGTGCTCTTCAGTCCCAGGCTGTCACTGCCAGTGCTATGATATTCCCATAGTGTGAGGCTGCTCCACTGCCACTGCTGCACCAGACTGGGGAAGCATGGCCTGACACCTGCCAGCCCCACCTCCTTCCCCCAGCACAGCCCCAACAGCGCTCACTGCACTCAGGGCTGGAACAGCCCAGGATTGTTCCCTGGTGTCTCAGTGTTGTTGTTTTATGGCTTTCAGGCTGTAATTTGGCCTGAAAGTTTTATACATCTCTGGCCCTTGCCAGGTTTTCAGGTGTGCTATTTGATCATGTGTTTCAGGAACCAGTCTGTTTGCACAAGTGCCTGTGTATGAAGTCACGGGAGGGTTTCCTCTGGATAGCCCAGATTGCATGGGAGGGGCAGCAGGTGCAACTGACCTGCTGCGTCTCAAAAGCAACAGGTAACTTCAGCCGCAGCACTCCTGCAGATTTCCTTTCAAAGGCTAAGTTATAACCTCAAAACAATAAAAAACCTTTTAAAAGTTAAATATTTACCCACTACGGCATAAAAGCCTGTATAAGGGCTTGAGCCAGTGGTACTATCTTACTGTCGCACAGAACACTCCAGCAGAGCACAGCACTGCAATGGGAGCAAAGGCCCTGCAGCTCCAAGCAGCCTCCTGTCCAAGGCTGTAATTCAGCAGCATTGCGAGTGCAATGCAGTGGCCACTAGGGAAAACTGGAGCTAGGGGCTCCCAAAGGACTCCCTCGCAGCGGGATCACACCGTTAGCCTCATCCATCCTAGCCCCAATGGGTGACCATCGAAACAAAGCCAGCCAAGTGATTTAAAATCAAGTCCTGAGATCTGTTCCCCTTGCATCTGGCTGAGTTGGCAATGGAGTTGTGTTGTCATGTTTCATGTTAGCTTCAGGTTTATTTTATAGTGATAAACACAGATAAGTAAGAGAATAGCTCACAAGTGATGGAGGCTCTGGGAATATCAGGTCTGAACTCATACACAGCCTAGTAAAATAGATAGATGTAGACTGAACATTATGTTTTATAGGTAGTAGGATACTAATTAAAATGTACACAAGGAGAGTTTTAGTGTTGTAATAGTGAAACACCCTCATAAACTTAGCAGCTTCCCAAGTATATCTTATGGTTAATAGGAGTTATGTGTTTTCATATATCTTTCCTTGAAATGACAGGTATTTCCTTCAGGTATTCTCCTCATGTATTTATTCAGGTTTCAACAGCAGTGATTTTGTTATAAAATACTCCAAAACCTGGGCTGATTTTGTTGGTGGTGGTGGTGTTTTTTCTTTTTTGTTGTTGTCGTTGGTTTTTCTTTTTTGTTTCTATAAAAAATGACAGCCCAATAGAACTAAAGATTAGCAAGAACCAAGGATTCTGTGGTTTGAATAGATGTAAGAACTTTACAGCAATCTGAGGTTGTCAGATTTGTGCTTTTGGTTTTGGACTTAGAGAAATGCAGTGAAAGCCACAAAGTTTAAATCTTTCTTTTTATATTCATAGGCTCATAGTATCAGTTCTTAATATAATTCCATTTTAGGCCAGACACTGAACACATAAGAAGTAAAAATTTTAGTCAAAACTTGCCACCATATAAAGGGAAACAACTAGGCTTTATTTTTATATATCTGCATTTTCGACTAAATCTTCAGAAAAGGCTGGTGATTTTTGGTTTCAAATGTTCTCCAGTAGTAACTTGAGATATTTTTAAAGAAATACTGATTTTTTAGGAGGGTGTTGGACAATTGCCTTCTGAAAATAAATGTTTTCTGTAGTGGTGAACACAGTTAATCTCTAGTTCCCCTTAAAAATATCTGACAATAAAGAGAAAATAATCTTTGGCTTGGTTCTGTTTTTCTTATATTGTCCACGGGCCAGATCCTGTTCCTTCTAGCTTCTGTGTCAAAATATCTATGGACTTTTTGGCAGCAAATTCAACCCTTAATTTTCCAAGTTATCTGCAAGGGATCAGCATAAATTACAAAAATACCGTTATAATTTAATGCGGGGGTTTTTCTATCCCTGGCTAAGTAGCAATTTTGTTCTTTTTCCATTTTTCCTTTCCTAGTTTGTGTTCTGGAAGTCTAGCTAAGCTGCTTGTAATAATTTTCTCATTTATCAGTAATTTATTCCATTGCTTTCCTCTCTCTCCTGACCCCAATGAGCTGCTTACTTCATGGTTTTGTTTTGAAAAATTGCTTTCTGCACAGTAAAACCAACCTCCCCTGATCTGTATTTCTGTAGAGACCAAATCAGCATTGATTCAAGAAACCAAGTACATTACAATAAAAGCTCAGGCTTATCTTTTCCAGTTCAGCTGCTGACCGAAGACTAGTGAATGTTTTTCCGGCCTTTGAAGACAGCAGTTCAAATTCTTCTTCCAAGGTCAAATGGTTACATCAAAATCCATATTTCAGGGTAATGCTATTATTTTGATGTAAGTTTAGTCCATCTTCCTGGTGAGCATAAGTTAACTCTATGTGGTGTTTTAGGGCAGACAGAAATGCTTGGAATTCATTATCTTAGGAAACAAAAGTGGCAAATGGGAGTTTATGTTACTTTTATGATACGTCTGTCTATGGCCCTTTTTTTTTCTCTACAGATCAGCCTGCTGCTTTTATTCTTTGCATTCTCCCAGGATCTGAGTGTGATAGTGAGCAACAGCACTCTCTTGCTACGATGTGAGAGTAAGTGATTTCCATCGGATCTGGGAAATGTGGTAGACCAGGGAATTAAGTTTTAAAAAGGAAAAAAAGCCAGCTGAACATCAGACCCTTGGGACCGGTTGTCCTCACTACACCAAGAGAGAGATACCAGAGCTGGCAGAACTACAGCGTGGTTAAAGGGTTCTGTTGATGAAGAGCCCGGGCTAATGGAGGCAGTCAGGAGGAGCAGGGTGCCTCCTGGGGCTGCGGGGCTTGTGTTCTCATCCAATCACCTCAGCCCCTGAGAGCCCATGGGAGCTTAATGTTTATTTAGGAGATGAGCAAGGTTTGGTGTCTTGGAAAGATGTGCTTCTCCTTCAGCCATCAGGAAGGAGAAGTATGGAAAGGACTAGAATGCCAGTGTCTCACAGCAGGGATTTAAGGAGCCATTAGTTTTTGCTCTGACTGCCTGTTTTTATTCCAAAGGCACCTGTCAGACCCAGGTGACACTTCAAGCACAGGGAAATATTTGGCACTAGCTGTTCCCTCTGAACATGTTTTGTATACTTCCTTTTCACATGCTTGCTTTGTTTTCATGGGGTTTTGTTTCAGCGAAGGCAGTAACAGGCAGATATGCTTGAGCTGGGGCTCTACATGCAGGCTTTGCTGTTTGACCATGTTATCCACTGTTCTCCTAGACTAAGGATTAAAGCTACTAGTAAGATATCTACATTTAAATACTGCATCTAACTGCTCCAGTTCCTGCCTGCTAGCTAGGGACCTTGTTCAGGCCTGTTCCTCTCTAAGTTGCCCCATGACCCATACAAATGGGCACAGCATGAGCTTTTCATTGCCCATCTATTCCTGTTTTCAGAAGGAGGAGAAAATTCTGATCTGGGACATGAATTACATGTCTGTTCCACTACAAGGTCTGTTTCTCTCCGTATTACTGCTGGAACAGTTTGCCTGACTTAACCTGCACTTTTGACACGCACAACAATTTTTAAGTTTCCTTTTCCTCTGGAGACAGCATAAAGAATCTCTAGTTTCTTTATTATTTTTATTTTTTATTGTTGTTTTTAGCTTTGCCTGTCCTTAAAAGACTTCGTTCCCTTTTCTAAACATTTCAGGAAGAAACAGAATGTACTTCTGCTATACAGATAGGAAGTTAAGCACAGGCAAAGCAGAGCAGTGGAGGGGTACAAATTCCATAAATCCTGTAAATATCTATCGTGAAAAAAATCTTACTAGCTAATACTGAGAGCCCTCCTATCCTTTTATCTTCCAGTAGAAGCTGAAAGAACTGCTGTTTGTTTGGACTCTCTGCAGGAGGCCTCCACAAGCTCTGGCTAACACAGTCTAAGTCTATCTGGGGTTATGCAGGATTCTTTTCTGAATCAGATTGAAATGATACTTTTGGACTTTGCTCTTCTGACTGTTCTGTTCAGAAAAGTAGTAACACCACCCTAAATTGTGCATGCTTGGCAGATTGGATGCTTGAAGTTGGAGATAGGATCTGTGCATTTTGTAGGCCAGGACAATGTTTGTGAGGTCCCTTTTGGAAAATGTAACCCCCAGTTTAAGATCAATTGCCATAAAGTGACTTCACACTAAAGCCCTTTTCTCTCTTTTAATCATCCTAGTGGGGTATTCTACTTGCAACAATTCCCTGAGAAAGAAACTTCTTCAGTTTCAGCTTTTAAGGCAGAGATATAATTCTTGAGTCATGATGGGTAGGATGGTTGGATTCTCTCAACCCTAGCCTGTGTTTAGTATCAGCTTCTTGCTTTCTCAGTGCCCTCAAACTCTTCTCTAACTGCATGGTTTACCTGTTCTTCCTAGGGGTGTCAGCTTGATGAGGTCCATATGACATCTGTTTTTGAAACAGTGAGTATTTTGATACCTCTGCTACAATCCTTGACTGCTCATTTTTGTAAATATTTGTAGTAACTTTAGTTCTTACATTCCCTTAGCGAGGAGCAAGTGATCAAAGCAAGTCCTCTATTTAATTTCTTTATTATTTTTTGTGTCTTGCTCTTTTTTTTCTCCAATATCAACAGTCCCTCGAAAGTTTGCATCCAGATTAAAATAAAGGTATCAGCTTGCAGGCTACTTGACTGAAGTGTCACATTTTCCTCTCAACAGTGTCTGGGCTGTTCTCCTCCTCATCCATTTGTTGCACCTCCTGCTAACATGATCCAGCTTTGCAAATTCAACATTTGTGACTTGGCATTGCCTTGGCTTCTTTCTTCCCAGGCTGGCAAACTTTCACATGGGATCCCCATGCCTTCTGAACCCTGTTTTCTTGGCCTTGCCAGGTCTCTGTAATGATGCAGAGTAACCTCATTGATTGAAAAACCTTGGAATAGATCACTTTCTTGGCCCCTGAAACATGTTGTAATGGCAGTGTGAAGGTTACATGATGCAAGTATATCTTCTTAATATGTTTTAATGTTCTTAAACAAAAACAGAAGCATATTGGCAACAGGTGAAGCAACAACTTCAGAACGAATGCATTAAACATAAAAGTCACTGCAGGTTTTCTCTGTCAAAAGTAAAACATAAAATTTACATGGCTGTGTAAATACACAAAGCAAGAGCACCACAGGCAAATGTTTACAAGACACATGTTTAGCCAGTATCATTGTGTTCCCACAGAAAGCAGAAATGCCAAATGAGAAGTCCTGGGCAGTTGTTTATTTTGTCAGATGCTGCGGGTCTGTGTAACAACATTAAGTGAGCAGTGTTTGTGCTGTTTAAAGATAGGCTATGCACCCATCAAATATTTTAGATAGAAGATTAATGGATTACTGGTTAGCTGGTGTTCCTATTGTTACCCTTACCTGAGATCTCAATAGCCACATCTCATTTCAATATCTCTTAGATATTGATGCACAGATCAGCTCTTTCACCAACTCTTTTATTGTGTCAGAATTGAAATCATTGTCATCCTCACTTAGTAGTGAAACCTTCTTGTCTCTGTTTCTGGTGTCTTTACCTTATCACTGCCATCACTCCCATCAGCATACCCTAACTAAATTAAGTGTTGGGATGATGACTTAGTCCAGCAACCCAGAAGGAATTAATGCCTGATGCTATTTTATGCTTTGTGTGCCATGCAGATCCTGTCTTTCATTGTCACAGCCTTGACAAGCTTTTACAGTTTCCTTTCTGAATAAAGATGTGCCAGTAATGCTTAAGATTTTTGAACACCTTTGGTGTATTCCTTAGTTCCTCTGGACCTTGTGACAACCATGCAGTGTTTCCTACTGGAGCCTCCTCCAGCTACGTGTATGTGCTTGAGTGATATCATGGTGTGACAAGGGCTTCCAAGAGAAATCTTCCAGAAAATGTAGGGATCTTATCAGTGAACTTTTCTCCACTGTTGAGTTGTAGGTCTCGTAGCAAAAGAGCTGAAGAGGATGGATGGGAAGTCTGGCCTTCCTAGGGCACGGGGTGGTCTAAGAGCATGAAGACTTGTAACTGTGGCAGTCAGGAGCTCTGAAAATTGAAAGTGTCTCTGATGGTAGTGCCTGCAGGAACAATGCATTTGTTGCTGCCTGGAGAAGGGGACAGCAGGCTGTGGCACAACTGGAAGTGTGTCACCCCTTGTCTAGGGAGACATTCGATGGCAATGTTTTCAGTTTGTGATGGCAGCTCAGAACAAACCTCAGGGGAACTCTTAAGTGTACATAGCCTCTGGGCTGCAGTGACTGAGGCAGATGCTGGGCTAAAAATTACTGGCAAAAAACCAGGCAGTCATTGGACTAGGTAAAGATTTGAGGATTGCGTTTTGGACCCAATTCTGCCTAATTTCGATGCTGGGTGCTTAAGTCCTTATGTGGGCTGTCTTTGGAGTGCTTGGGTGGATATGTCAGAAAGGAAATTATGTGTTAAAGCCAGATGGGGAAGCTGACTGTTCCAGGTGGGATAATGTTGCACAGCCCTGTGTGGCTTTCCTTCCCTTCTCTCCCTTGCTTTCCACATTTCTTATTTCACTTTTTTATTTCCCACAGCTATAACTGACAGAGATGAGTACTGAAGAAGAAATACCTTGTTTTCCACAGCCATAAAAATAGTTTCCTTGGGTTTATTAACTGCACATGCATGTGTGTTCAGCATCCCCTCCAAAATAGACAATGACCAGGAAGTACTCATTTTGGCAACATATTTGGGGTTAGAAACATTACTGTTTTCAAAGCATTTCACCAGAGTCATTAATTAAGTGCTAGAACAGAGAACTTTGACCAAACAAAACTAAGGGAAATTACATTTCTCTTTCCTGACCTATATAAAAAGCATTTGTGCTTAAATCATACTGAAAGTTTTAAAGGGACCTCTCCCCAGTGGAATATGCAGAAAAGATAAATGTTCTGCAATATGATTGTTGTTCATTATAACTTAGTAGGATTTGGCTGTGTTTCCTCTTCTTTGCAAATATTTAGTGAAAGTGTTTATGGGCTCAGAGTCTAAGCAACGATAGTGCAGATAGGGAGTTTCATTTTATGCTAAGAGCGTAAGCCAGGAAACTTTCTCCCATTGGATAGGCTTATCCCCTCTGAGGACAGAGGCAAATCCATCCCATTCCTCTTCAATTGCAATGACTAGCATCCTGATTTACTCAAAAGCATTGTTTGGATATACAGTCCTATTATACAAAATTACTGGGGAAATAGTTTAACATCTAGCAGAGCCTGAAAGAATTGGGTGAAGAACGTATCAAAGGGCTGAAGTGTGAGAGTATCCCCTGTCTCTAGAATTGACTGCCATCCAATAATCACAGACAGAGGAGAGATGATCTGGCTTCATTTAGTGTGTAAATGGACCATGACTATCCACATAAGGGAAAAGTCACAGTACATTGTATCTCAGAGAGGGGCACAACTGCTGTGGCTCTCCTGGATCGATGTGCCTGTGCTGGCTGTCCCACCTCTGTGTGGGATCCCTTTACTGGGGAGACTAGCTTCATCTTCCCCCTGCTGCTGATGGTGCAGCTGTGGGAGTACACAGCAGTGATGCTCCTTGGAGCAGTGCTAGAGGAACAGCACATGAAGCACAGGTCTGCTTTACTGTGGTCTGGGAAGAAGCCCCTTTGGTAAGACTGTTGACCACATAGATGTTCATGCTCTAACATCCAAATGCACTGACAATGTATTTGCCTTAAAATACCATGTGTTCCCCTTCACTTCCAAATCTGCACTGTCCCAGTGGCAGAAAAGATGAACCTCTAGGTACCATCTCCAGTCAGCTCTCAGCCTGCATTCCCTCCACTTGATGCTGTGGATGTGCAAGATGTGTCAGAGTACATTGCTTATTGTCTGCCTCCTCTGCTCATGGTCAGGAGATGCTGCAGCTGCTGGGAGTGATGCTGGTTCTTGAACTAATTGGGACTGGGAGCTGCTACTCTATTGCCTTCTTCCATCACCCTTCTTTATTCTACTCCAACAAATTTTTTTATTACTGCTTCCGTGTCCTAGTGGCTGATCTCTGTCAACAGCTGCCTTTTTCATATGAGACAGTTTGTTCTTTCACTCTGTTTTTACTGATTACTCATCCCTTTATATAGCCTATTTCATGAGTCACTTTGCCTACCTACCTGCACCAGCATGGTGTGCTATCCATCAGTCCCTTGTTCAGCAGCAATTACCAACCTTTTATTACTGTCTTTTTCTCCCAAGGACTCCTCCTAATGCCAGCATACTTCATTAGTTTCTAATTTTGCAAAGCACGAATTGTGGCATTGCTTCAGGAGCTGGAAATAGAATAACTACGTACTCTCTCCTAGAAGTGCGCATATGGATTTGGAAGGGAACTAAGGCTGAAGTTGCCAACAAATCCCTTATAATTACTTTCCACAAACACTTAATCAGACAGATTTTATTGTCACATACATTTGTTCATTTCAAAATTGTCCGAGCGGACCCAGTGGATGGCAGTTGGTTGTATTGGTGGAATACTGCTAGAGACAAGAAAAGCCTACGTTCTTCAAATCTCACCACTGCCCTAGCTCAGTGGCAGGAGGACCCAGACATAAAGTCGATCATGCTTTTATAGATGTTTCCAGACTTTTGTCTGGCCAACCTAATTATGACTTATTTTTTTGCATGACTGTCTTTCAGTGGTACTACGAGAACAGAAAGTTAAAATGCTGAAATCTATTGCTGGTGTGTTACAGGCAATTTTATAAATATCTGTATAGAAGATTAGATTTGGTAGTAGCCCTGGGACAATGTTAGTTTGAAATGAAATAAATAATGGTTGAGATTTGCATGTTTTGAACTGAAGATACCTAATATTATCATTATTATTTGCAAGTGGAATGAATACCAAGCAGGTCTGGGACACAGGAATAGCTATGCAAGATTAATGATATGAACAGCATATCTTGCAGCCCTGAAATGAGGCTCAATATAATCTCAATTGACCTTTCTGTCCTGTCATGTGAAGGAAATCAAGGAGGATTATTTGTTTCTGTCCTTCCTCAAGGTGGCTTTTTTACAATATTAGATTAAAAAGTCCAGAATTCTGCTTCATTGCCACTGTGATCACATCAGGGAAGGGTATGCTCCGTGAAAAGATGAAAAAGCCAGTCTTTGACTACTTGATTAATCCCTCTTCTCTATCTTCCCACATAAATGCAAGTATGTTTTTAGATCCAGACAGCACAACTATATTTGCAAACGAAATCAAGCCATTAAATTTTACCATACATAGGTTATGATTGAAGCAAATCAGAGCTGACTGAAAGCTGCCTATCTCAGACCAGGCAGTTGGGCACCCCACACCTGAGCAATCTTGTTTCTATGAGTATCTGTGTAAGTGGTCATGGGTCCAGGCTGGGGGCTCCTGAAAGTGTCTTGTTTCCCCAGCTGCAGGGAGATGAGTATTTTATCTGATCTTTTCAGTCTTATAAAGCCACCCATAGCACTCCAGGATATATTATTTTTCTGGCATGTTCTATTATATTGGAAATGTTGGTTATTAAGGATAAAAACAGCTGGGGATTTTTTAAACATAAAAATTATAAAAAGCAGGTCCTTTTTTTGATCCCCTGCCATTCAGATTGCATGCAGCTTTTTATTCTCATCTAGACACATTAGTTATTTTCATCACTTTAGTATTTTTCTTGGTACTATTATTTTTCAAAGATTGCAGCCTTGTGAAATGCTTTTCTAAAAAAGCAACTGAATAAAGGTCATCCAAAATGTCCTGTACATTCAATTAAATGGCTTTTTATGCCTTTTCTATTAATATGTACTTTCCACCCTGAAAAGCCATCATATAAAGCAGTGCTTCATCCAGTTGAAATAAGCATGTGCTTTGGTACACAGTTTCCAAGTAGTCCTTCTCTGTACATTCCAGTCTTGATTTAATCCAGGTTTACCTCAGCTTTGCTTTAGCTGATTTGGAACTGGTTTAAGTTAAGTGGACAAAGGCGCTCTTAAATTGGAGCAAAAGCATCGCTAAGTATCACATTAGCAAGCCTGAGTGGGTACATAGTCTGCGTGCAGAAATCTTCTTCATTAATGTTCGCCTTTGACATATCTTTCCTTTTTACTGAGCCTCTCTCCCTACTGCTATGTTTGCTTTATTTCAACTGTCCCATGTCTGTGGCAGAATTAATGGGACTGGGTCCTCAAACTTCAGAGGAAGCTACAACACAGTAAAAGTTTTAGATCTTTTAATGGCAATGAAAGCTTGTCAGAGGACAAGTTCTCCTCCACGTCAAGGGTATGCAGGATGGCATCTTTGTCCCTGCGCATCAGCTGAAATGGCTGTGGGGGCTTGGGCTTTGGGACTCACTCAGCACTGATCAGAGGACAAAGCCCTGCTGAGATGGGGCTTCCAGCTGTGTTGGCACTCACCTCTCTCACACCTCAGTGGTGTTTTCTACACTGTGGTACAGTAGCAATGCAGTGAGCCCAGAGCATGTTGGCTGCTCTCCTATCTTTGCATCCTCCGGCCAGTCCATTTCCCTTGTAGGAGAGAGGAAGTATGATGTGTCATCTGCTGTTTGCTGAAGGGGGCTGCTGCTCATACTGGGCCATCCTGTCTGTAAACAGAAACTTGAAACACATTATTGATGGCACAGAAAATGAAGTCTGAATTCCAGAAATGGTGAAAAAGCAAAAATGGGGCAGAGAGGGGAGGGCTCAAAGAAAGTTTTCATATTCTCATTTGGCAGAAGTAATAGCAGCATTTGGATGGGCAGCTGCACCACTCTTTGCTGTCAGAGGTTTCATTTGCAGGAGTTAAATTTCATAGCAGTATGGTAAAACATGAGTCTCGGCATCACCCTGCCCACGAGAAAATTAGGCTTTGGTGATGGAGACATCAGGAGGCCCTGGTGGCCTGTGCAGTGAACTTGCTGGATGAGAGACTCTTCAGGGCCCTATTGCTTTAGGTACAGCACTGAGTTCTTGCTTTCTTCCCTGAGGGAAATCCAGTAGTTGTAAGTAGAGCTACCCACAAGGTTCACTCAACATTTTTGTGATGAAAACAAAAAAATTCGCTGGGAATGCTGGTTTTCTCTTTGGGGAAAAAAAGAAAAGTTGATTTTCACTTCTTTACTGCTCGTTTCTCTCCATTTTGTTTGTGGAAAGATAGAGTTTAGAAAAAACCTCCAAAGCTGGTGAAAAACTGGCAGTAGTTGGACAATGCCAAACAAAATTTGCAAAGTTAATAGCAAAAAATAGAGTCCCTTTTTTTCTGAACTACATCCCCATTCCCAGTGGATGCTGAATAATCACATCTTTTACTTTTTTTAAAGAATTTTCCATTTATTTCGAAGGTGCTGTGAAGCAGGCAATCCCAGCGCTGACAGGGCAGTCTGCTAACCCATCTCCAGTGCAGGGATGAGTGCTTTACTGCTCCCTGCTCCTTTGGGTTAAAAAGGCTGTGAAAACAACTATCAGCAAACTAGCCTAGCTTCCTGCCAGGGCTGGATTTTTGAACTAGTCACACAGGATCTGCAATTTATTATCAGTCTTCTGTGTTCTTTTGGCTATTGCTCAGAGATTATATGTTACAACTAGGTCAAAAATATGCGTGGGTAATTTAATAGTCACTTGGAAATTGCCAAGTATCTTAACTGGTCTGTCCAGCACAGCAGTCTGGATTTGAGAGGCCAGCACCTCACCCTTGGAAGGAAGAGGGAGAAATAAATTGGTAACGGGCAGTCAGAAAACAGCCAGCCAGCTGGAAAATTTCTGATTAACCCCTGCTACAAAATGCGTGGAGGATGCTACAATATAGTCTTTTTTTTTCCCTTTGATTCATATGGAAGACCTTATTGTACAATATTATTGTGGACATTCTCCTTATTCATGTGTATTTGAATCATATTACATTGTTGACATCAGTGGTATGTTCTGGTCATGCTTTCCGTAGGCTGATTAATGCTGGGAAATGATTAGGTAGATATTAGTTACATTTAATAGCAAATATTTTTCTCAGAATCCAGTTGTGTATGTATGGTGATAAATGCCTGTTGGGTCATAATTTTCAGCAGCCCTCACTGCACTACATTAGAGGCCACAAAAACAGTCCCTGCTTGGAAAATTTGCCCACTTAGCTGTACCAGGGAAATGGATCTCTAATGATTTTAGGCATGCCTTTTTGAAGGTCAGAGGACTGTTACTTGCAGAAGCAACTGTTATGAAATCTCTCTTTTGTTAACAAAAGTAAAACTGTTTTTCTTTACTGTGTTCAGCCTCCTTAAGATGGCTGGTTTTGAGTTTGAAATGGACATCTCAGAAAGCTTCCCCCCCCACCCTGCAGACAGGAGAGCTATAAGGCTTTCTTGGTTTTAATTCCTCTTTTAATACTTCACTGCCTGTGGAAAGATAGAGTTTAGAAAAAGCCTCCATACTTCATTGCTACCATAAATGCTGTTTTCCTTTCTGTAGACGTACAAACTCAGTGCAGTTGAGCTAGGTTTGCGGAGAGAGCTGCATTCAGAGACCTTGAGAACATGAGCAGGGCATGCCTGTAAAATGTTCTCTTGAAATGGATAGTGAGCCTTGAGATGCTCCAGCAATCAGTGAAAAGTCTGTTGGCTGATTGAAAAGCAATTTGACTGAACTTTGAAAAGCATGACTCACAGATCATGGTGACCAGTGCGTAACAATCTTTTGATTATTTGAACGTTACCCTCCAGTTTGAACAAAACTGGAGAATCTGGATCACCCTCCTTTTTTGGATAATGAAATATTTCTGCTACTCCTTTCCCTTGGCACCACCAGTGCTTGGATGAAAATCCACCAACAGAGTGCCTGCTGATTTAGATGGAAACAAGCCTGCAGACCTCAGTATTTACTCTGTTTTTTTCAATTCTCAGATCCCCCTCCTGCATTTTCAAAGCTCTTTTCTGACTTGTCCTTACATCAAAGACATGACAAACACAGCACCTTGGCATTCCATTTAAAACATGCTCTAAATGAACCTTCTTTTAAAAATGAAGGCAGCTGCTGTGGTTCTCCTTGCTGGGTGAAGAGGTGTCTCTCCATGGTGTGGAGAGCCACTGCTGTGTGCTACCAGCTGCTCTTCAGCAAAGGTTTCAGATAGAAAAGGCAGCAGCTATCTACTTCACATCCATGCCAATGGCCAGACCATGGTACTCTCCACCCAGGTGGTGTTTTTTGCAGGGAAAGGGCCGGGCAGCTGAGCCCGACATCTGCTCAAGCTAGAAGCTGGCTTCAGGCATGGTGATGCGGCTGAGAAGCAGGAAGAGGGAGCTTCAGGTCTCCCAGTCTGGCACCAGCTAACACAAATCCCAGCTGACTGGAAAATCAGGTTTATCAGATCTTGCAGGCCATGTTGCCTTCCTGCAGAACACATTGCCAGCCCTGGCTTAAATGTATAAACTGAAATTTTTGTCCCAGAGCACCCTATATGCTTGGCCCCTTTGGCCTTGGGTGGATTATTTGACAGTTGAGGTGTCCCTGTCAGAATATCTCTTAAGCACTGGTTGTCTGGAGAGAGCTGGTGTCCATGTCCTTGGAGATGCTTGAAGGTCTTGGTCAACTGGCTCCAAGCTGGAACTACAGCTGGCCCTGCTCTGAGCAGAGGTTTGCTCTTGAGGACCCTGAATAGTGCTATGAAAACAAATGTTTGCAGAAGTTCTACCCTTGTTCTGTGAAAGCTGCAAAAGGTGGAGAGTATTCAATAGCTGTTCTGTGCATAACTCCGTTTATTGACTGTCCAGAACAGTGCTGCAGGTCTAGAACAGTTTTCTCTGTTTATACAGGTTTCACAGCACGGTCAGAACTAGGGAACCTCAGATTGCACATCCATTCAAAGCAAGTTGGCTTTAAGTGTTGAGATAACTTTGCTTTATTCAGACTGGAATTCAATTTTTTTACTTCAATTAAACTAGTAGAAATACTATTTTTTTAATCTTCTAGCCCACTCATTGCATTCTTATCCCTTACAGGCAAGGGAGGGATAGCTCTGAGTTAAATAAAGATAGCAGGTGTGTGGGTGGGTTAATGACACAATGCAGTGAGGTGGACATGAGCCCAGTTACCAAATCCAGACTGTTAGGGAGCCCATCACAACATCCCTGAATTTATTGCCCAGTTTTGCTTTCATTGTATGACCCATTTGTGGATTGCAGAGTAAGATTAGAGGAGCATTTGTTGCCCTCTCTATAAGGAACCAAAAAGCCCCCTTATGCTGTTATGGTGTTACTGTTTCAAGTAATGGTTCTTCCTTCCTCCCAGGAAGTAAGTTCTCATCACTTATTTTCTTATGCACTTGAAAAACTGGATTTGAGACCTGGTTTTGTTGAAAATGAAGTTACTCTCAGTTACTTTTCTGCCGTATCAACTCCTTTATTTACATTAGCAAATACTTGGAGCCTGTGAATTGATTGCTACAGACCGAAAATTGTTTAGAGGGTCACCATGAATGTTATGTTGTAAGTTTCTATTACTTAAAGCTTTCAGAGCATACTGAGTCCCAGCTGTGTTGTTAAACCCATTCAGATAATGCCTCGTGGTCACATGGAACTAACCACGAAATGTGCTGCTTCATGGTATTTGCCTGTGTGCATGTTTGCAGTAGATGCCCACTCTAAAACTGAATCCCTCAATCCTTAACATACAGTCATAGAATCATAGAATTAGAGGTATTTTGGGTAGGAATGGACCTTTAAAGGACAGCTAGTCCAATGCACCTGCAATGAGCAGGGTCCTCTTCAACTAGATCATGTTCAGAGCCCCATCCAACCTGACCTTGAATGTTTCCAGAGATGGGGCATCCACCACCCCTCTGGGCAACCTGCTCCAATATTCCACCAACCTCACAGTAAGAACTTTTTCCTTATGTCTAGTCTTAGTCGACCCTCTATTAGTTTAAAACCACTACCCCTTTTCCTATCACTACAGTCCCTAGTGAAATGTTTGTCCCCATTTTCTTATAAGCTCCTATAAGCTTATAAGCCTCTATAAGGTCTCCCTGGAGACTTCTCTTCTGCAGGCTTAACACCCCTAACTCTCTCAGCCTTTCCTCATGGAAGAAATGTCATAGAAATGTTTTTCGTTACCTTTCACAGATCAATTCAGACAGTGAACCTCAGACAGGACAACTCCTGTCTATCTATACAGGCATTTTCAGCAGAGGGTCTTCACCACCAAATAGATTGGATTGTCCCCTTAAAGGAAAAAAAACATCCCCCAAAACAACATTATTACAAAAGAGATTGTTCAATAAAACTTTTAATTTCCTTTCTATGTAGCCATAGGGCAAAATGAGCTGACTTGCATACATATCTACTGTGCTTAAAGACAGATAGAAAAGGCCTAAGATGCTTTGAAACACAGTCATAACCCTGAAGGAAAAGAAAAATAAAAAAGGAAAAATCCCAGGAGTATAAACTTGTGGAACTTCAGTATCAAGGGTTATTATTTTTCCTATCTCTCCATATCTTTCAAACATAGAGTTCAGGATTGAAAACATCTTTCACAGATGCAAAGTTTTCTAATAAATTTTGCTGAAAATGTTATGACATTATTTACAGTTTCTAGATAAGCAGATATAAAATATAATTTTCCCACTTTTAAGGAAAGCTTATTAAGTGTTTAAATTGCAAGTGGGAAAAGCAATGCACAGAAAACCATTTAAAAATATAAACTTTAGATAAACACCTAAACAAAACTTCTGTGAAGTCAAAGGAATTCAATTACAGGATGTTGAGATTAAACATATACTGCTTAAGACAGAGTTTTCTGAGCCAAAACAATTAAATTAATCCTATCTATAGTTTTCTGAGTGCTTTGCAGTGTATGATTATGTATTTTTACCTTTCTATCAAAATCCCTCTTCCTCTTCTGTTTAATGGAAAGAAAATGAAAATTTACTTTACAGTTGGAAAAGTAGGGCAAAGAGAGGATAGACAAGAAGTCCCAAGTCCCAGGGAGCTGGCAGAAGCAAGAATCAGCTCCCTGCTAGACCTCTGACTGTACATGCCACTGAAGAAGTTTGTCTCTTCACCAGGTCTGTAGGTATATTTCCGACCTCCATGAAACCTTTGGGAATGCAGTTAGCATACAGTTAGCACGCTCTGCATGGTCAGGGCATCCCTAGCTGCAAGCTCACCCTGCGTTTCTGCCTTGCTTCAGAGGGGAAACAATAGCTGATGCAGATGGCTCCTGGTCCGCTCACCTCCAGCCCCAAAGTTTAGAGGTTAGTAAAGCACAGGGGAGCAATTTGTAATTGATTCTGCCCTTTCCTGTTGCTTACAGTTGATCAAAGCCTGAGCTCTTCCTGCAGTGAGATCCCCTGTGTAAATCTGTGGGATATTCACGTAAGGGCTTTAGGTGTCTAAGAGCAACCTCCTGCCCTCAAACTAAATAATAAATAAATTCCAGGTGGCAGTTCAGAAAAGGGAGCTGAGGTGTCTGTGAAGCACAGATCACGATGAGTGAGCAGTGTCTTACTCCCAATGCGCACTTATGAGTGTGGTACCATACATGGGATTCTAGGGGTTGCAAACAGTATCAAAAGCACCACCACACTGTCCAGTCAACTCTAGCTCATTAAGTATCCCAGAAAAGCCTAAAACTCCTGCTTGATTCATCCATGTCTTTGAATAAAATCTTTAAAGATAACGTATAGCTGTTAAACATGTATGTGGATCTCATACAAGCAAAAGGTCATAGGGTGTGTGATTTGGTATCCTGTGGCCTGAGTTGCCAAAAAGGTAAGCCTAGGAACCTCTGTGTGTATGTGTTAAAACCAGAAAGATTTCTAAGTGCTTCTTTTTATAAGTTATATTTACATATAAATTTCATTTCATAATTATATTTTTTTAAAAGTATGCCCTACATTTGAACTAAATGTGACTGTCTTGCACCAAAAAATCAGATTTTTTAAGTGGGTATTTGACCCAGGCATCACTCAATGGGAATGAGATAAGGGCTAGCCCAGTGGAAACCATGGTCTGAGTAAAACTCCTTATAGGATTTGAAGAGGTAGCACATTATTTGTAGTCCCCAGCCAAAATCCTATCTGAGATAAGTAGAAAAGTTCCAGTAGAAAAGAAATCAGATTAGAAACCTCTCTGAGTTGCATTTTTGACTGTCATCTGTTCTTAAGAAAGGGCTGGGTATGAAAATCAGGCAAGGATAAAGAACATGGATCTTGTGGAAAATGTGATGCGCTCATCGAAGCGATTGGGATGACTGCTGAGCTTTGACCACAGCATGGGGTGAGTTCTGAGTCGTGGGTCTGTGTCCAGGCTTTGCAGGCTGTCCTGATGCTGCTTCTTACCATCTCTGCACCTCACACACTCTGTGAAAGATGCTGCTGCCAGGGTGCCAGGCCTGGGCAAAGAGGGAAAGGTGGGAGAAACAGCGTCTTTTTTGCTTGTATTGGAATCCCATCCGCCCTGCTTCTGACCAGAGGAGGGTTTACTTAATTTCCCCTCTGTTGTGCTTTGGGCAGCAGAAGTGGCTGTGGTATCTGCAAAAAAGTGTGCTGGTCAGTGCCAAGAATTTTGCAGGTTTCAGAGCACAGTCCAGCTTTAAGGCAGGATTCAAAGATGAGAAGTTTATACCAGGGGTGTTTACTTAACAATGTTGTTTGGCAGAAAGGAAAATAAGGAAGGAAGAAAAAATTTTGGTTCAGAAATGATCTCCTGGTAGTAGGAGTCAGCAAGTGAGAGGTGAGTGACACATGGAGCAGAGCACAAGGGGAGATGTGATGAGTTGAGACACTTACGCTGGATTTGACAGGTAAGAACTACCTCATGGCTTTACAAAAACAAGCAGCTTCCCAGGATCTTCACAGCAGTGTCATGAGTGCTGAAAGCGGGACGTGTCTTTGTTTGGCAGCACTGGAGAAGAAGGCATTGCTGTCCTCAAAGTGAGGACAGGAAAATGGTGTAGTTCAGTGATGCTATGGGTGCCCAGGTGGCATGGGCAGTTTCTTAGACAGGCTGGGTGCAGCCAGCTGGAAGATGTCAAAGTGCTCTGGATGCATGGGCTGAGCAGTGTCTCCAGGCTGAAGGTGCTCTCAGTTACATGAGCTATCAAACAGTAGTGGAGCTGCTCTGCGCAGTGACTGTAGGCACGTCTGGGACAGAGAGGACTTGAGAGGACAACTAACTGCTCAAATGCCCAGATTAAGCTTTAGATAACTATTGTTTATCACAGCAGGTATCACAGAGGGGCAGGCTACAAGCTGTGTTTTAAGGGACTTAATCTTGAAAGGGCTCCTAAACCAGGTTTGAGCAAAAGGGCAGAGACATGAACTGCTGTAAGACTATTCTCAAGCCTCAAATAAATGAATTTTTTTGTTTTCTATACCTTTCCACTTCCTTGTTTTTTGTTAGACTCCAAAAAGAATTGTCAAAGAATGGTTTATAGCATTTTCATCAGAGATAAAATCAGAAAAACTACCAAAATTAACTTTGTTAATATTCTTGGCATGCTATTCCAGGTTGACTTCTAAACCAGAAAGTGATTTTGATCTTGACATTTTTATACCTTGTTTCCAAACATCTGGATTTTTGAACTCTGCCCAACTTTACTTTGTCTCCTTTAGTTATATTTCCTGTTATACCATTAAAAAATCCACAGAAATATTTAAAACTCCAGAGCAACAAGATTATGGAGAAATTTACCAGGAATGAAATGCATTTGATTAGATGTGATTTAAGAGGAGGTGTGATAAGGATTGTATTCTAGTCATGCTGTACCCTCAGAAGGAAAGGAAAACATCTGTGTGGCAAACCCCGTATGTAATTAAAAGTAATGGAGTCTTGCTAAGGCTCAGGCTGTGGCTCCTGGTTCCACTCTGGTTCAAAAAGTGTTTACTTGAGGTTTGCGGAGAGTTGGCAGAATACGTCTGTGAGTCCTTTCTTTCCATGCTTTCTGTTTCTTGCCTGGGGAGTACAGCTGGAAATCTCTTCATATGTTCATAATAAACTGCAGCTACAGAGGAAGATCAGCTAGATCAGCAGTCACTGCAAGTTATACTCATCAGCACTTCCTATGTCCCTAATGCTGGGCAATTTCATGAGGAAGAGGAGACAGAGGAGTGAGACGGTATGTTGGAATGAGCAGAGAGAGAAAGGAGTGTGATCAGCAAAGTGGATGTTATTATGAACTAGATAAAAACAGTGAGTGTGCAGAGAAGGGGACACAAGAGGGCCTGGGGACTGCATCATGGGAAGGTGGTGGAGATGCTGAGGTGCTGCAGTCTACAGCTCTACCCCTTGTGAGGAAGCTGTAGACTGCAATGGGGTCTTGCCTCAGTCTCCGCTTCTTCAGGCTAAACAGACCAAGTGACCTCAGCTGCTCCTCATATGGCTTCCCCTACAGACCCTTCACCACTTTCACTGCCCTGCTTTGGGCACTCTCCAATAGCTTTATATCTCTCTTATACTGTGGCACCCAGAACTGCCCCCAGCACTCAAGGTGAGGCCGCCCCAGTGCAGAGCAGAGCAGGACAATCCCCTCCCTTGCCTGGCTGTGGATGCTGTGCCTGATGCCCCCCAGGCCCAGGGTGGCCCTCCTGGCTGCCAGGACACTGCTGACTCACGTTCAACTTGCCACTGACCAGGACTCCCAGATTCCTTTCCATGGCCCCACTTGTCTGTACGTCCAGGGCTGCCCCATCCCAGG
>VZTI01002879.1:0-11645 GCA_013397865.1 Struthidea cinerea | reverse complement strand
CATACATAACACTCCACACTCCATCCCTCTTAATCCTCTTTCTTCTGCCTGTGCTTATTCCAATATTCTCTCTCCAGGTGTATTTTTCTGAATTCACTATTAATACTTCCTCCACAGCACTGCTAAAACTTTTGGGGGGTCCATCTTACACTCTTGCACCAAATGATCCTTGGTTCATCCAAACTCTGTGAAAAATGAACGTGCCCTTGTTTGTAGCCCCAAGCTTAGACTGGGATTCCAACTGCTTTAGGAGTTACACCAAGTACAGTAAAATCCAAAGCTGTCCTCAAACCACCCAATCATACAGAGAATTCTCTTCTCAGAGAATTATTAAAGCAGACAAGAGCATTGAAATGCAAGCACAGCATCTCTGTCTTCTGGGGTATTTTGTGTTAGGGTCATACAGTGTAGGGTTGAATTGGCCATAAGCACCACTCTTTCCACTTCTCTGAAGGATTATGTGTGCACACAACATTCAAAAATATTTGTGCAATTAGAAGAGCTAAACCTGCATAAAGTTCTGTTTCTAACAAAACTGCCTCCAAAACAAGCACAACACAATTTATGGGCAATCAACTGTTTGAACTATGCAGTGTGTCAAAGCAGGGAAAGGGTTTTGTAAGTTACTTTTCCCCAAAGAACAAGAATTATCTCATGTGCAAATGAGATGGTGGAATTAAAGGAATCTGGAATATCTGCGCTTTGAGGGCACTCTTATTCCCACCCTCCACTGTCGCTGTGATGGCCCGAGATCGGCAAAAAATAACGATACAAGAGTCCAACTTCAGGAGAGTAATGTCTCTCTTTCCCTATATATTAATAATTGGCAGCACAAGGGAGAATTATTTCTAGCTCATTGGGCCCATCGTGCCTCTGGTCATCAGGGATGAGATGCAACATACTGATGGGCTTGTGACCGAGGGGTGGACCTAACTACAGACAGTATCTCACAGGTCATCCACATCTGCAAGACCTGCGGTGCAATCAAACAGGCCAAGCGGGTGAAGCCTCTGTGGTACGGTGGACGATGGTGATGCGGAAGCCCGGCAAATTGACTACATCACCTCTCCTAGGTTACCATGTACGATGTAACCAATGGTATGTATTCTATGATCATCTTCACAAGCTGTTAAAGCAGGTGGGGCCGTGTTCGTTATCTCCTACCATGACTCATCCCTGATAACTCCCTCCATATGCCATCTCTGTTTAATGGGCTATCAAGCACCCACGGCATGACTCATAGAATTACATCATCCCATTGTGAGATGTTCCGCCCGAGGAGAGGAGCCAAGCATTCCTACCTGGGTATAATCTGGGGTTTGGAGCAGCACAAGAAGCCCTTACCTACTGGATTCCCAGAGGACAAGAGCTACCATTGGACCTTCAGGTGAAGGCCAGACCCTTCTACAGGATCACTGCTTCAACAGGACCACTTCATCTGGACTGCTATCACCACCCTGACTAACAGGGTGTCAGGTTGTATCCTGATTCTGTCAGTGTTCTTGTACTATTGCATTGATTTAAATTTTCCTATTAAATAATAATTCTAACTTGCGATCTCCCACTGGTTTGTTTTCAAACTAGTACATATTTTGGCGCCCAGTGTGGGGTTCGCCCTGAGAGAAAGTCAGAATTACAATTTTGTATTAAAAGAAACCTATTCACCATGGTGCTCAGCTTGTCTATATGCGTACTGTACCTTGCTCTCTATATTTTTCCATACATGGGGAATTACCTGCCTGTTGTTTTGCTCCTGTTGAGACCAGGGAATGGTATGAGAATTGCTTTATTGGTTTATTATGTTTATTGCATGATAACCTCTGAGGCAATGAATGCCATCCGGAATATATACTCAATTTTTTTTGCCTGTCCTAGTCTGGGCTGCTATGTCTGGGACATCCTCAACAATTGCACCCAGCCCCTGGTAGGAAGAGTAGAGAGTGGTTTCTTCCAGCCTTTCAGGCCAGGCACAGCACTTTTTGAAAATACTGAGTTCCTTCTGGCTGTCAAGGATAGCATAATCTTGGTGTTAGTTTTTGTCTTCTCTTTGTGGCCTGCACTGTGTACACCATGCTCAGTGTCAGGACAGTGCTTGGTGTGGTACAGCATATTCAGGAGGAGGAGGAGAAAAGAAGCAAAGCAACAGGCACCATGTCTATGCGAACCACCACTAAGCCAGAAGGACAGCCCAAGCCTGTAGCAGTTACCCAGAAAAAGAAATCCAAGAGCAAATCAGTCTGCATAGTGACCGATGAGGAGGCGGCTGGACCCTCACACCAAGCAGGAGACGGAGCCGGAGATCGTCACTTGCGCTCTATCCCGGGGTGAGCTGCGTGACCTCAGGAGGGAGCTCACCAGCCAGGCAAACGAGTCCATCCTGACCTGGCTGCTCTGCATCTGGGACGCTGCAGCTAACGACACCATTCTGCACGGAAGTGAGGCCAGGCAACTGGGATCTCTGTCCCGGGATGTTGTCATTGACCAGGGGATTGGGAGAACCCAGGAAACTCTCAGCCTCTGGCGGCAACTGCTGACAAGTGTAAGGGACAGATACCTTTGTAAAGAAGATCTCCAGGTGCTCCAAGGAAGATGGAGCACAATGGAACAAGGTATTGGATGCCTAAGGGAATTGGGGCTGTGCTGGAGATCATTCTCTCAGAAGATGAGAGATTCCCTAAGAGCCCAGATAGTGTCCAGTGCACATCGCAGATGTGGTTGGGATTCGCACAGCTTGTGATGCCTTATGGCACTACCTAGAAACAGAGCCCAGACAAAATTAAGAGAATAAAAGCAGTTATAGTTATTGAAGGGCCTTCAGGTACATTTAGGGCAGATGAAGCCCCCCCCCCCGGGTGTACACCCAAAAAANGGCTACACCCAAAAATGGACAACGAGTCATGGGTGTAGGAGAACAAGAATGGGCTGCAGGCAGCTTCGACCTTGAAGAGTTCCAGCTATGCTGAACCAGGTGTTTCTGCTGAAGACCAGAGACCAGCTGACCCTCTGGCAGGTAACTCGTAAGACAGAGGAGAGGACCCCAGAGGAGGACTACTAAGAAAGCAAGCAGGACGGATAAGGTGATAAGAGCCTCCTTTTTAGCTCTGGACTGAGAGTCGGTTTTTTGTTTACCGTCAATTTAGGGCAGACAAAGCCCCCCAGGGGCTACACCCAAAAATGGACAACAGGGAACGGGTTTTCATACTTTTATAAGTTTGGTCCATTTGCATATCGGGGGTTAATCTTCCAGTTACAGCTTCAGGTAATGAAGTCATTAACACTAAGTTTGCTTCCCCCCCAACTCACTTTTGTTTACATTTCTTGGGGTCTGACACAGTAAAGTGTCGTTGATACCCAGAGGAGTTCAATTCCTAGGAATTGAATTCCTAGAGAGGAATTGTCTGAGCAAAATGGGAGAACAGCAGCTAACAGGCTATATGGAGTTTAGAGTTATACACTAAAGAATTGCAGGATTACAAATACATGAAAAATATAAAAGCTAAAATCCTAAGGTATCCTTCCCCCCCTTTAGGACAAGGCCTCTACCTTGTCGAGTCTTTATTTTAAATATCTACCAACAGTATGTATTTAACAACAGTATATATCTAACAGCAGGAATGTTTTACACAGCTGGCTCTCGTGCAAATAAGAGTTGTGATTCCAACTATTATGAACAGTTCTTTAATCCAGGGCCAGTTTGGTAACCATGAAGTGAGGCTGTGGAAGATGTAATCAAAGTTCAGTGTGTTATCTTTGAATGCTATCTGATGTAAGATCTGAGTTTGTTCCCAAATTGTAGACAAATCCTTGCTGATCCTTCCACTTTGATCTACATGTCAAGTGTTGGCATTTGAATACAAATCCATCAGTTTTCTTATGAAGAGCTTTGGATACACTTTGGACTGGAATCATATGCAAATTTTGGTTCCAAACCTGAGTCATGGTTACCAACTGTATAGATAACAAGCACAGAAAAAGAACCATTTAAACCACATCATCTTCGTTTGTATCAGTCTCTATTTTCCCTGTTGTTTCAGGAGCAGAATCCTTCTTAACTCTGGAGTAGTGAATCCAGGGTCCTTTTCCAGCGACTTTGACTGTGGTGAGGGTAGTCAGCAGAATGGTCCTCTCCACTTGGCCTGTAGAGGACCACTGTCCCACCACTTAACATAGACCCAGTCTCCAGATTGGAAGGGATATGCAGGTGTCTCCAGTCCTGTGGGTCTGGATAACACAATGTAATTCTGGAGCTTCTGCAAAGTGGAACCTAAAGTTGTTAGATGTGGGTTAGGGTCCATAGGGATGTAGAGTCCCCAGGCAGGTGCAAAGGAGAGCACCTCTTTTGCTTTATTGCAAAAATGCAGCCTTTTTAAGCAGTTAGCCGGTTATCAGTTACATAGCTTTAAAGCATAACAAACGTAATTCAACCAACCACCATACACCATGATGTGAACACACGATGGTTATATAACATGTTTTTCTACCCCCTAATTCAGCTGTGTCTCTTTCCACAGTCCTGTTCTACTTAGCCAAAGCAACAGGCCTGAGCCATGATTTTACAAAGCCTTCCCTTTATAAAAGCTTTACTTATCAGTAGCATTTCCGCTTTCTTTGTTTAATGTGTTGCACAGCTAGAAGGGTGTACGCCAGTAAAGCCATTATCTTATTAAGGCTGCTATCGATTGTTTGTTGCACACAAGATAAAATACATGGGATACTTATCACAGTCATTAAGAACATACCAAGGATAACTATGCCATACATTACTAAATGTTTAAGCCGTGCCCCGAAGCCGAGGTCGTCAAGCCATGAAGACACCCCCTACCAATCACACTTATCATGTTGCTGTAGCTGTTTAGTATTATGCTTAAAATTACTGATACACTTGTGAATGGACTCTGAATGATCACTTAAGTTCATGCAGCACATGCCATCAAAATCTTTGCACCCATGACCTTGAGCCAACAGCAAGAAGTCAATGGCCGCCCTGTTTTGCAGTGTTGCATGTCGCACCAATTTAACGTCAATTAGCATTGCTGAAAGAGCGGCACTAGTGGTATTAGCTTCCTTTGCAACCCAGCATCCGAGCTTGTTTAAAGAAGCCAAAGCATGAGCAGTACCAATTGCTGGTACTAAACGGGCAAAGATGGGCTCTGCAGTGTTCCAGAAGGTTATTGTCGGATCGCACTTCTTGTTAAGAGCCTGTGTGCTGCGCCTAACCCGACGCTGTGCTGCAACAATTAGAGCAGTCTGATTTGGATGAAACAAGGTTAGTTGGCCAATAGTGCAAGGTCCGCCAACAGCTTTGCCTGGTATACCTTTCCAGATGCGCGCCCCACATATTAAGAACACGTCTGAGGGGAGAGCAATAGTGCTGATGCCGGATGTCAGCTGACTTTCCAAGGTCCGATGACACCACAGGGAAGCATTGCTGAAAATACCTGTAGGAGAGACGTCAAAGTTAACACTGTTCATATAAACATCAAACATATTATCAATGTAAAAGCATAGCGAAGCACACAAAGTCCCTAGCGTGTCTAGTTCTTGTGGCTGCGAGGGCAAAGCTGGAAAGTCATGCATCCTTCTCAGATCTTTATACCATGTCTCATCCTGTCCTGCGGTCTTCTGCCAGGGGTCCTGGCACCACCACACAGGCTGCAATACACCTGGGGCCGTGCAGTTTTGCTGCATGCTTTCATTGTACAGCTTACCAAAATGCTTCTCGCCAATGGGTACCCCTACCAAGCACGTGTGAAAGGGATCATTAGGGGTTGTTGTAGAGATGCACATAGTATTGGTGTGTGTAGCATTCGCAAGGGTGATCCATACATTTGCACTGTCCAGTGTAGGGGGTAAGACACTCGCAGTGCCTTCGCCAATCAGGATGATGCAACAAATGGTTGCACAGACCATGAAGGAACCCATTTCACGTGGTGACCTGTGGAGACACATGCATGACCCCTTCCCCACGTTAATAAGTCTAAAGGTCCTGCACATTGCTGTGTTACTGGTCCTTTACCATCACCAGAGGCCTAGGATGAGCCTTTGTATCAAAAGAATATTGCCTTTTGCATGCTGTTTGGCCAGCTTCATCTTGATTCAGGAAATTGAGAACATACAGGGCTTTTGCTAACCTATCATGTGGGCACCCCAACTCCCCCTTCTTTTGTTTTTCAAGCATGGTTTTTAATGTGCTGTGGTCATGTTCAATGATATCCTGACCAGTGGGAGAGTGAGGGATACCCGTGCTGTGGGAGATACCCCATTGCTGTAAGAACTGGCGAGTCCGTTCAGAAGCATAAGCAGGGCCGTGGTCTGTCTTCATAGTGTTCGGGAGGCCCAAATAGCAAAGCATGTGAGCCAGTGTAGAGTAACATCACGAGCCTTTTCTCCTGTGTATGCGGTTGCCATTAAAAAATGTGAGAAAGTGTTAACAGTTACATAAACATATTTTAAACAACCAAATTCTGGAACATGAGTAACATCAGTTTGCCAGACAGAATTGGCAGTCAGGCCTCGAGGATTGACACCCTCTGCCAAAGAAGCAGGAGCAATTCCATGGCAAGAAGGACACAAAAGCAGAATGTCACAAACTTGCGAGGAGGTTAATTGAAATTGCTTTCGTAAAGAGCATACATTCTGATGAAAATAGTAATGAGATAGCTTAGCCTGAGCAAACTTATTAGGCACAACTTTTGGCATGACAGTGAGATCAGCACAATTATTACCTTCCATGATATGTCCAGATAAACCTGTATGAGAATGAACGTGTAGCACATAAAAGCTGTGCTGTCAGTTGTTAATTAAAAGATATAGTGTTCGCAACTCTGTAAATAAAAGTGGGTTATGAACATATTGCAAATACGAAGATTCCAGATGAAAAACTACATTAGCAGCATATGCAGAATCAGTTACAATGCTGAGTGGTTCACGTGAAAACAACTGAAAAGCATAGCGGTTAGCAGCCAAATCTAAGATTTGCGCTGAAGCATTCTGCGCTGTCAGAACCCTTTTATGCCATCGGGCAGAGTCACCCTTACGCCATTCTACTGCAGCTTTGCTGGTTCTGCTGGATGCATCTGTAAAAACAGTCATTCCATCGACAGGCGTTTTGCATATAAAGGGAGGCTACCCACCTCCATCCACAGGTGATGTGAAGGGTAGTGGGTAGACAATTGTCCTGAAAAGTCTGGAAGTGCAATCTGAAAGTTAGTGTCCTCTGACAACAGCCATGACAAGTTTTCTTTGTTTGCAGGCACATAGATTACAGGTGGATCCTGGCCACTGAGTGTCGCTGTTGAGATGGACACCACATACACGCACACCCCAACAGCTCCAAGCAAAAAGCCCCCTTTAATACTACACAGCTTCTTTTATACAATTTTTTAGCATTTGTGTTACATGCTCATTGGCTATTAGCTTACCACAATACAATATTATTGGTTGCCTATAGAGTGCACACACTCTATAGTATCAGCCAGTATCCTCCCTTCTGCAGCTGCCACATTCTCTTTCTGTTGTTTTTGCTTCTTGCTTCTGTTGATGTTGCTGTTCTCAGGGGTACAAACTGCTTGTGTCAAGGTCAATGCCTGTGAGGCCTTCAGGCCAGCTGTCGGCTCCCACAGGTCCCCCTTTTTGTTTTTCAACTATAAATTTATGGTCCTCTGCAGGGCCCTTTGCAGAAAGGACAACAAACACGGCCCATGGAGTAAAATAAGGATAACAATTACAACTAGACATCCCATTTTCATGAGGTCTTTGACCCATTTAGCAAGTTGCCAATTACCAAACAAAGCATTGAACCAACAGGACTCATTCTCTTCTTTTAATTTTGAAACACTTATTTGTAATTCTTTGATACTAGCAAACACTGATCTGGAGTGGTCAGAAAGATTCATACAGCACATGCCATCGAAGCCTTCACAACCATGTCCATGAGCTAACAGCAAAAAGTCAATGGCTGCCCGATTTTGCAAAGTAGTGTGTCTAATAGAATCAACATCAGTTAACAATCCTGATAAAGCAAGTGAAGTGGCATTAGTCTGTTTAGCAAGCCAGCAGCCTAACTTATTTAACAATCCTAATGCTTTTCTAGCCGCTACTCCTGGGGCAAAAAGGGAAACTAAAACATGCTTTTCTAAATTCCAAAAATCAAGGGTGTCATCGTAGTCTCTTGCAAAAGGATGCAAGGACCATTTGTCATAGGTTACATGTGTGTGATTTAAAAGCATAGTTAAATTTGGGGTAAGCATAGTAACGTGGCCAAAAGTACACGGTCCACCAGTAGCATGTGAAGGTAATGCAGGCCAAGCATGATCTTCACAAATTAAAAATACTCCTTGAGGTAATTTGTGTGGAAATTTGTCTGAAGGGGCTTGATAGTATGTAACATTGTCATGATTTAAAACTGTCCAATTGTACCACGCTGAGACATTCTGAAATATGGGATATTCAGGTAACACGTTTTGAGTAGTGTTACAAAATGAATCACCCTTGCACCCATGTTTTGTGTAATTAAAAAAGAAGCATGCTGGTGTCATTATTGACCCTGGAATATCTATTTCGTGTGGCTCAAGGGCGACAGGAAGTCTGCCATCCCATGTGTCAATGTCGTTGAGGCACTTTTCCAGGGTACCATTACAAACAGTTTGGGGATCATGGCCACGGGCTTCTTGAACTATTAAAAAAGGTTCAACCGGTACTCCAACTAAACATGTGCGAAAAGGTGATTGTGGCATTGCAAGAGACGTACATAAGGATGATTGGTTCAAGGCATTAACAATGGTTACCCACGCATTCCCTCTTGACATCAGGGGTAACATGGCAAATCCTTGCTCTGTCTTAATCCAAAGCAGAACTACGCAACAAATGGTCCACACTGTCATCATCTTCTGAAGTTTGCCTGTTGGTTTCTGAAGTTTGCTTGTTGGTTTCATGATGATTTTGATGTAGCAAATCAGGGCGAACACAGGTATCAGAGGTATCCACCGCACACAGGTGACTGTGGAAACACAAGCATACCCGCGCCCCCAAGTGACAAGGTCCCACGGGCCTTCCCACTTGTTAGTGATTAAATCTTGTACCCATACTTTTGCTCGGGGTAGGTGCGTGTGGTGGCCGGTGAACATATCTTAATGTTAAGGTGAATGGTTCTGTTAAGTTAACCTATTCCAGTTTGAATTCCCTGGTTGGCTGCTGGCCTTGGCCCCTCGTCACTGCTCCGGGGCTCTCCCATTGGTCCCCGCTCCCTGATCCTGCCTTTTCCCCGGCCCTGGGAAAAACCCAAAGTTAGCCATTGTTCTCGTATTTGCCCCTGCGACTTTCAACAGTAAAGATGCAATAAATCCTCATGCCGGAATGCAAGCAAATACCCTTCCTACCTCTTTTGTCACTGACTTAATACTGAACCTGCCCAGGCACCTGTGGGGGCACGCAGAACCCCATGGAACCAGGAAGGAACGGTATTAGGTGCGTCTCACTTGTAGACTACAACAAGAAAAAATGATTCACAAGCACTGGATTATTAGAATTTGGTGGCACCGTGAGATGATTAATTGCATACAAAGCTTTTGCCAGCCAGCTCTGTGGGGTTTCTCCACTCATTCCCCCTTTTTGTTTTTCTAAAACACGTTTCAAAGAACCATGAGCACGTTCGATAATAGTTTGACCAGTGGGAGAATGGGGAATACCATATTTGTAGGTCACACCCCACAGTTGTAAAAACCGCCGCATCCTCTGAGAGACATAGGCGGGGCCATTGTGAGTTTTTACAGAGGAAGGCACGCCTAAATCAGCAAAAGCCTGTCGCCAATGGGCAATAGCATCACGACTCTTTTCTCCTGTATGCACGGATGCCCACATGGCAGAGGAGAAGGTATCAATAGAAATGTGCACATATTTGTAAAGACCAAATTCAGCGATACGGGTAACAGCTGTCTGCCAGATTTGCAAGGCTTGTAAGCCTCTGGGGTTGAGGCCTGCTGGTAAGGGCGTGGCGAATCCCTGACAATCAGAGCAAGAACTAACAATGTCATGAGCTTCAGTAGGCGTTAATGAAAATTGCTTCTGCAAGGTACGTGGGCTTTGGTGGAAAAAGTCGTGTGAGGCTTTGGCCTGTGCTATTTTGTTAGGTTGAGGTTTCACCCATGTGGCATTGGCCAATTTGACAGCTTTGGCATTACCTTCTGCTACAAATCGGGGCAAATTGGTGTGGCTTCTTATATGGAAAATATAATAGGGATGAGTTTGGTTCTGAATTGCACACCACCAAGTTTTCAATAACGAAAAAAGGGCAGCATTGTTAACTTCCTTTAAAAGTGAGCAATCAAGTCGTTGTGTAAGGTCTGCAACATAAGCAGAATCAGTAACAAGATTCAATGGTACATGAGGAAAATGCTGGAACGCCATAGCTGCAGCTCTTAATTCTACTAACTGGGCAGAGCCTGACTCATGGCCTTTCAGCATCTGCCATCCAGACTCGTCCGTCCAGGTGACAATGGCTTTTCCCATTGTTCCTGATCCATCAGTAAAAATGGTGAGTCCTTGCAGTGGCGCATGACTGTTCTTTGGCTGTAAAGATAATGTGGTTGATTTTGCCAATTGCAACAATTTGAGGCTGGGCAAGTGATAAGTGATCTGCCCTAAATAGTTCTCTAACGCACTTTGCAAAAGAGCACTGTGTGCAAAACACCATTCAAAATATTCCTGTTGAATGGGAAGTACAATCTTTGCAGGATCTTTGGCCAGCAACTGCAGGCATCTCTGCCGTCATTTGATGATCCACTGAGCAATCAGTTCAAACAACATAGGTGCTGTTTTCTTTGGCTGGTGGGGCAAGAAGGCCCATTCTAACACGTGCAGGGGATCAGACCATTGATCACTTCGCTGGCCAATAATACCTATAGGGTGAAATTCTGGGGTAACAATAAATAACAATATCAACAGTAAGGTCCACTCAGTAAACCTAACAATTCAGAATTGCCCATTCCACTTGTTCCAGGGCTTGTTTGGTCTCCAGGGTTAGTTGCCTTGGCGAGGCCAAGTCCGGGTCATCTTTAAGAATATTAAACAATGAGGATAACCGCGCAGTGGTCAACCCTAAATAGGGTCGTAACCAATTTATAGTACCCAAAAGTTTCTGTGCATCATTCAAGGTCTGAATCGATTTCTGAAATGGCACATTTTGTGGCTGTATCGTTTGTTCAAGTATTTTCACTCCCAGGTATTTCCAAGGGGGTTGTTGTTGTACCTTTTCTGGAACTACCTGCAATGATTTTGCAGTGCCCTAAGCAAATATGGTTGAATTTGTAACAAGTATTTTTTCATGGGAGTTGCTACCAGTGTATCATCCATATAATGACAACAATAGGCTCCAGGGAATTGTTCCCTAATTGTCGACAATGCTTGTGTGACATACCATTGTAAAATGGTTGGGCTATTTTTCATACCTTGTGGCAAGACTTTCCATTGATATCGTTTCACAGGTTCAGCATGATTGACAGATGGCACTGTAAATGCAAATTTTGGAATATCTTTCAGATGCAGCGGAATGGTAAAAAGACAGTCTTTTAAATCAAGAATCAGTATGTCCCATTCAGCACGTATCGTTGTAGGGGATGATATTCCAGGCTGCAAAGCACCCATGCTCT
>VZTI01002878.1:45051-70249 GCA_013397865.1 Struthidea cinerea | reverse complement strand
CCGGCCGGGCACCGGGATCAGCTGCCCAGGGGGTTTGTGCAGCCTTTGTTCCATCCCTTCCCGGCTCGGCTGAGCCGCCATTGCCACGTGCTCTCCGTGCCACGTGCTCCGGAGCGCCCCCTGCAGCCGCGGGGGAACCATCGCACCCGCCCCGCTCACCGGGAGCCGCCAGCGCCCCTGGCGGCTGTGAGCGGAACTGCACCCACGGGGAAAGGGCCCGACAGCCGAGAGAGGCTGGCACTGGGTTTGTGGTTCTGTTTGCTGTTACTGCCATAGTTATTGTTGTTCTTTTGTCTTGTTATACATATATATATATTAGTAAAGAACTGTTATTCCTACCCCTCATATCTTTGCCTAAAAGTCCCTTAATTCAAAAAATTACAATAATTCGGAGGGAAGGGGGTTACATTTTCCATTTCAGGGGAGGCTCCTGCCTTCCTTCACAGACACCTGTCTTTCAAACCAAGACACTCAGAGCCTCCTTTCCTTCTTGATATAACCATGACTGAAGCAGCAAATTCCCCCTACAGATTATGTATGCAGTTGTCTGCTGTGGTCATGAGGATCAGGGGAAGCTCTGCTGATTCTCAATGGTTCTGTGTCGCTGTGAGCGGCACTGATGGCAAGGAATGTCACGAGTAAGTTCAGAAGGGAAAGCAGTTCTGACTCTTTATTAATTAATTAATTCATCTTTTTATAACATGGTTAGCAAAGAGTGTGTTGAATGGCATAAGACAATTGGGTGCTTGGCCATCCACCCCTTGAGGGGATTGGTCAAGCTCTAAGACACTAATTCTAAAATGTCAGAAAGCTAGAACCATAACAATCTTGCATAACAAACCCAGGTGCAAGATAAAGAATTAGTTTACAATAACCCATAGCAGTGTTTTTCATAGCTTCTGTGAGAACTGCACAGTTCTCACAGAATGCTGCAGAAAAGCTGAAAGATTTCTCTACCAAAGCTTTTCAGCATCCACAGTTCTGTATCTGGACACAAAAAGACTTCTGTGGTTTGTTCTCTCACGCATAGCTTCAAGTTGTTTTGTGCAAATCTGTATCATTCCTGATTGTCTTTACAGGACAATCCTGCCTGTCAGAGTAGGCTATGCTTTTCCTCTACAGCCACTGAGTGATCTGTCTCAGGAATCCTGCATCCAAAACCCTTCCTGGTATGGACTACACATGGCTTTGAAGAACTTGCTGTAGCAATGTGAAAATTCACATGCTGGATACTTTCACAGAATTTTAGTAATCTCACAGTGACAACAAAAGAATGAAAAGGAGCCCTGAAACAACTACTAGGCTCTCTTAGCTAGGAAATGAAAATGCTATTTGTACAGAACAGTGCTTCAGAGCACCACAGGTTTGCAAACCCACTGCACATCCTCATAATCAGGTTGAGGTTAAGTGGTGATATATAAGAAACATCTTCTGGGAGGTGATAATTATTTTTAATTCCCTTTGTTCTGTCGTCAAAACTGTCCCATTAAGCAGCTATTGTACAGAAGGAACATTTTCTGCAATTTTGACACCTTCAGCTGCATGTAGTGCTGCTGTGTTTGGGGCATGAGAGACTTCTGTTAGGCCAGCTTGATGCCTTATTATTTCTTGTGAGTTCTGCTTTGGAGGTTCTAGATATATGTATTGAATTCTGATTACTATTTTCTTTCACTTGTAAAAATAAGCAATGTGAGAATACAAACAGTCTGCCTGGCTCTCAAAAAGCAGTATCAGCACTATTTTAGTTCATAGTCACAAGGTTGTTTTCCCCCTTCTCAGTTTTTAATGAGACAAGCTTATATAGCACAAAATTATATTTGAAAAGCATTTAAATTCAGCTTGATTGGAGTATCATGAAGAATTTACACAATTTACACTTACGTATGTCGAAAGAATGGAAACAACAATTATACAGTAGCATAACCTTTTAATGGCTGCTTCTATTTTGATTTCATTTGCTTAGAATAATAGCTAAAATCTCATGTAGTCAGAGAAAGCATCACTCATGGTTCAATGAGCAAAGGGATAAACAAATTCAGTTTCATGCAAGCTTTGTTAGATGGATTTGTTAAGTGTCAAATCAATATTTTGGTTGTTTTTAGCTAGAAATACTTAAGCAGGATTGATGGCTAACAAGTTTTCAATGGACTGAAATGAATCCTTGGCAAAAAAGATGAGTTCACAATGAACAAAGGAGAGGAGTCATTGTTAAGTATCTTGATTATCTTAGGATATCTCAAGATAACCAGTTATTCATCTTCTGAAGATATTCTTCTGCTTTTTAGAGCTGACAGCTTTTAAAGAGACCAGCAATTTAGGCTGAACACTCATAGTAAGGGCAAGGAACTGAAGCATCTTTTTCTACAGGATGCATTGAAAAGACTTTTTGTGTTATCGATGAAATATGTATAGATTAGGTAATACTGCATTTTTATTGGGTTTTAGTGCATTTAGAGTAATTAATATTCTTTTTCTCTCTGTTTTATTCAAACATCAGACGTAGTTTAACCTGTAAAGGTATGAATAAAAAAAGGTAGCATTTTAAAAGAATTTTGGGCTAAATACCAGATTCTCAAAACTACAAGGTAAACTCCTAGTGCTTTTGGGTGCATTTACATGGTCTCATTAAAACAAGTGCTGTCTGTGTGTGCAGCTGTAAGATCTTTCATTAGTCAGATTTGATGTTCTGAAGAGGCGCTGCAAAGAGTAATTTCTTTCCATCTCTTTCATCTCACAAACAGATCCATTTTTTATTATTTATTCAGCACAGTCTTCACATTATTTGATAATGCAGCTGCTGATGTTTGCTCCATGAAACCAATTGTCTTGTGAAGGTAAGTGACATAAGGACATGTGCTGGGGTTTTTTGTAATGGCAGTTTTCCTGTGAAAATAGCAGCACACAGACACACAGGTTCATAAATGTATGCTAGTCAGAACTTTATGCTATACAATCATTTGTAAAGAAAAAATAACAAACCAGACCAGGCAAAGATCTCCACAAGTAGTGAGTATCATTCATGTAATGACACCAATTTGAAATAGATGCTACCGAAAAATGCATGGTATGTAACTAGCTGCTATTTCCAAATGTCATAGAATTCTTTGTCCTCAGAGAGGGACAGCAAAGCCTAGATCAGGTTAGCTTTAAACGCAATATGTTCTGCTCTGGTGATATATCCAGGCTTAGAGGTGAGAGAGAGCATGTATTTTGAGACTGTAGGTCAGTTTTACACTAACAATCTTGCAAGATTGTTAATAATCTGGATAAATCGTTTAATATACTTCTGCATATTATTCAGCCCATATTTTTTAGTAAGTCTTCTTTTTCTTGATGGATTAATTTACCAAAATAATGTGGGCACTAAATTTAATCTAAAATGTATTGACTTACCATTTTGTGGCATGTCAAGAAATAAGCCAGATCTAAAAGAAGAGGTATAAAAAGGTATAAAAAGAAGTGTATAAAAAGTGCAGTTTCTTCCATGGTGTAACACAGATACCCCCTCATGATTAACATACAAAACAGAGATTTACCACTTTGTCTTTGCCTTGGCATTCTTAAAAAACCGGTAAGAATTAACAGTGGTGTATATTTTTAAACAGATATTGATACAGATGCATGCAATAACCTAATATGCATCTTTACTGGACTTTCTTAATGATTTACCAAATTCTAAGAGATTTCTAAGGCTACATAAGGCAAACTGAGCAAAGTGCTCATCTCAGCTTGTCAGTACTAGGAGATAATGTTATGTTTGGGCTTGGTTGCCGTACTATTTCCTGGATAAAAGTTTTTATTAAATAAAGGGGTTTTCTGAGCTTTATTTCCCCTTGAGGGACTGCAGGAGCACTAAGAGAGTTCATCTCACCCGGGCCTTGCAGCTGGAATTCGCCTCTCGCTGTGAGTCACGTGATCTTTGCTAGGCAGCGGCCTCAGATGAAGTTCGGCCGCACTGGGTGAGGGCCGGCCTGGACGCGCAGCGCCGCGGATGGAGCAGGGCCGCGCGGCTCCAGGGTGGCTGTGTCCTGACCGTCCCGGCCTGCACTGAGGGGGCTGCACCAGGTGTCCAGCGAGCAGAAGCGGCTGAGATCTTAGCCAAGCTGCGCTGCGGCCGACGCGGCCGGGCCGCGCTGAGCAGGGCCAGGCCTGGCCCCGCTGGTCCACGCCGCAGGCCCCCAAGTTACCTGTCCAAAAGCCGGAAGCAAGAGAGCTTTCCCAGGATTTGTTCGTTCTTAACTGTGGATCACAGAGGTGTGTCAAGCTTCTTAAGTGGCTTAAACCTCTTTGCAAAAGAATCACTTCCGTGGCTGATGGAGCCCTCCTTAACTAAAAACCCAAACTATGCTAAACCGTGACAGTTCCTTCACGTTATTGAATCATTTCTGCCTATATTGAACAAGAAATGAAAAATGCTAGTTTAAGCAGGATTTTGTTCTCGTGTAGGTCTTATTTGGGGAAGAACTTAGTAAGTGGAAAACCTACTTGGAGATATACCCAGCCCTTCTCCTTAAAAAATTTCTCGATATTGTTTGAAGAGATCCTTTTTGTTCAGAATAGACCAAATCTGATATTAGGATTGGAGATCTAGTGTTGGAATAGAATCTTTCATTTAAATTGAATGTGCTTTAATGAGATAATTTATAGGTGATTGGGTCCTCTGTTTAAATAAAGGAAGGATTCAAATTGTGGATTGGGCTTTGACCCCTGCTACCCCTGATCTCCTCTCTGTCAGGTCTGCTCTGGCCAACACAGCAAGAAAGGAAACTTCCTGTGGAATGGCTTTTATTGTGAAGCATGGCAGGAATGACTTCCCTGACCCAATGTGTGAAGTGGCCTCCCAAACAAATACAATTTTGGTAACATGCTTATTTATAGCATGCTGCACTTTCTAATCTTATTCATGACCAGGGTGCCAGTTTGCAAGCACACAAAGCATTTTTGTTTAAGTTGATAGAGAAGACAAAGAGATAAGTAAGGAAAACGGAAGAAAAAAAATGTCTTTTTTTCTCCATGGACCAGAATGGGAGTAAAATCCCATTGTCCCAATTCTCAGCCTTATGTTTTGCGTTAAAACCTGCTCTGCTCGAATTGCCTCCCTTGACAAACCTCAGATGTCATAAATTTTAGGTATGATAAATTTTCTGCTTATCTCCTCCCTCCTTTCTTGGGCTGGCCAAGGCACACAGGCTGTAGGTTAATTGCTTCATCTCCCATAGTGAGAAAGGCACAAGAGTCCCAAGTGGAAGCAGTTTGAGCATCTCCCTAGATACGCCTTTCCGCACAACATCTATGTCACGGACTTTAGAGTTTTTTTTGCTCAATCGCTAATTCTCTTTAGTCATATGAGGCAGTGTGACCCAGCATTCAGCTTTTTGATTTTTTGTTAGCCTTTCCTGCTTGACTTGGATATTTTAATGTTGTTCAGAGACATCAAATGTTTTGATGGCTCAGAGCAAGACACGCAATTAAGTGTAACAAACCTGTTCCTGTGATAGAGGACTTTTTAGTTTGCCCAGCCAGCAGCTATAACTCAAGCAGCACAACAAATTAGTATTTCATTGATGGCTTCTCTGGTCTGGGGGTATATTAACTAAAAGTTCTTGTGCACAACAGGAAAACAAGTGCATTTTCATCAAACTGCAGAGAGCATGCAGAGTTGATGTTGGAGGCCAGTAACTGAAATGTAAACACTGAAGTACAGTCATCCATTCCTGGGAGGAATGTTTGTGAGAAGGGAAACTGAAGTAACTTTAACCTAAGGACATTTTAGATGAGATTGGAAAAAGGCAGTAGAATGAAGCAGGAAGGATGTGGAAATGGTTCCCTGTGGCAGGAACAGGGCACAAGAAAAATACTGCTGTTATATCTTTCCCAAGTAAAAGGAGATATACACCTGTATTTGACAAGATTTGGTAAATACACACCATGACAAGTGTTGACATGTGTGAACTTTCCCTCTGGGATGGCCCAGTAACTGCAGTGCTGTGGGGATAAAATATGGTGCTTTCTAGATGTTCGAGTAGCTCTTTCAACCCCTCCTATTTCAGGAAAAAAAAAGTCAGTTCTGGAAGAGATTTGTGCCAAGTTAGAGGATCAAAATGTTTGGATGGTTTCTGGTTTTGGAGAATTCATTGGTGTCAGTACTGATAACTGGCTATTAGAGAGTGAGGACTCAAGGAGCAGTAATTTTTGGGATCCTTCTGGGTGTTTCCTGTAGTTCCTCAGTATGCTGTCCAGTTCTCCTTTCTGTTTCTTAGCATGTTGCTATGTAGAGGTGGAACGTTTCCCCCTCCTAACCTCAAACTTCTTTGATCTTTCGATTTTGTGAGGATTTTTTTTTTCTTTACATACTTTTGGCCAGCTGTAATCAAAACTACAGTTCAATTTTTCCCTTATTAGACTCTCTGTTTTCATGACTTAGGGGTTTTGATTTTTAATTCTAAGTAAATGCTTCTGTCAAGGGAGTAAAAATGTGTAGCTGATCACAGGTGCCAGGCAACCGTTATGTGAGTGGGCGAGGCAAAAGCAAGGATGATTTCTAATTTACTGTAAATCACTAAGGGCTGACAATTTTGCTACTGTTTGGCCCTTGAAAAAGTGTCGCCTTCAGTCTCTTAATACTGTCTGACAAAAAATGTAAGAAATGAGGAGTGCAAGCATATTCACATTCTACCCTACTAGTGGATGATGAATAAGGTGTCAGGTGAGTTTGTTTATTTGGAAAGCAAACAGGTGAGAGATGGTTGCTGAAGGTGCACAGAGCTGTCATTAAATCTTTGCAAAATATTATTTATGTGAGATTTTGGGGAAAAAGAAATCTATGAACTATATATATATTTTAACATTAGTCTCGCCTTCATCACAAGGCCTAGTGTATTTCTACTATAAGCAAACTTTATAGAATTCACTGTGTCTCAGTTCATAGAAACTATTTGAAAGTAGGAAGAGATCAAGAAAATGTTAAACATGGTGCAGGAAGAGGCTGGGTAGTGCAGGGATTTTCTTTCAAAGAAGGATTTGACCAACTTTCATGTAAGAATTAGAGCTGATCTATCTCTTCACACAGAAAATGAGACCTTGAGCTCTCTGTAGATTAAGTCTATAAAGGGTATATGGTCAGGCTGGTTTGCCATATTAGCCTGTTTTCAAAATCCAGTCTATTATTTTAAAATGTGGTCTAACTAAGAGTACAGCCCTACTAGAATAAATAAAAAATGAGTGTTTTTTCTTGTTCACCCTCTTCCAGAAGCTTTTGGTTTTCTTTGGGCACAACTAGTCTTAATTTTCTGCTTTGATAATTATGTTGAGTTATGCTTTATTTAATGTTAAGAATGTTTATTGCGTTCTGCCTGAGCTGGCTGTGTATCCCTGCTTAAAATAGATGTTTATAAAAAGAACTAAAATTATTTTCTGTCTGGTTGATTGGATAATTGCAATTTTGTTAGACCCATTGTGTACAGAGAGGTAAGTCTCGTGTTTGCTGGTGTACTAGTTTGAAAACAAACCAGTGGGAGGCACCAAGTCAGAATAACAATTTAATAGGGAAATTAAAAAAATAAAGGCAGAAAACACTGGTTCAGACTCACAGAGTCAGGATATAACCTGACACCTGTTAGTCAGGGTGGTGGTAGCAGTCTGATAAGACGGTGGCTGCAGTCCTCCTGAAGTGCTGGATGTGGCTCTGTCGAAGCGGTGGTCCGGTCGAAGGGTCTGCTCTTCCTCAGAAGGTCCAGTGGTGGCTATGTAGCTCCTGTCCTCTGGGAAATCCAGTGGAAAGGGGGGGTGTCTGTGGTGTCCGGAGTCTCAGATTTTATCCAGGATGGAATGCTTGGTTCCTCCTTCTGGGTGGAGCATCTCACAATGGGATGATGAGTCATGAGGCCAGGCGTTGATTTGGCTCATTAACAGAAGATAGTCCGGGGGGAGTTATCTCTGAGCCATGCGGCTCAGATGGCATTAGAGATGGGCCATTAACAGAAAGATAGTCCGGAGGGAGGAGGCCAGGAAACACTGCCCCACCTGGTTTTAACAACTCATGAGGATGGTAATAGAATACACTGCAACCCAGGTCAGCTGGAATGCTCTTTTAAATGCATCAGCCATGAGCATACCTGACAACATTTATTATTATCAGGATAGTTTCAGAGAGCTATGAGTGACATTTGAGTTACTGAGCTGATTTCCTGTATTGCCATCCCTTAGCCCAGCCTTAGCACTGAATAAGAATAGTGTTAATATTTCATAAGATAAGTCTCTGATAACATTTTGAATATAGATTGATTAGCAGAGGAATGAGAGAAGCAGTCAGGGTCAGATCCTGCGACATCATAAATTTGCCCCAGTAGACCTTGGAGGTGCACTGCATTTTGAGTATTTCCTTTGAGTACTTCCCACTGGACAGCTGCAGTTTTCTCAAACTAGAGACTATAGATAAAATTTAAAAACCCCCATAGAGCAAAGTGTTCCCCCTATTTACTTTTAGGCCAGAGGCCTGGGAAGTTGTACTGGATTTGACTGGGGTGGAGTTAACTTTCTTCACACTGGCTGGTGTAGGGCTGTGTTTTGGATTTTTGTTGAACATGTGGCTGATAATATAGAAATGGTTTAGTTATTGCTGAGCCAGGCTTACACAGAACCAAAAGCGATTTTCCATGCTCTACAGCATCATGCTCAGTATGTAAAGCAGAGGAAAGAAGGAGGAAGGGGGGGATGTTTGGAGTGATGACGTTTGTCTACCCAAAGAACTGTTATATGTGGTGGACATAGCTGAACACCTGCCTGCCCATGGGTAACAGTGAATTAATTCCCTGTTTTGCTCTGCTTGCAGTTCCCTATTAAACTGTCTTTATCTCAATCCATGAGTTTTCCAGCTTTTACCTTTCTCCTTCTCTCCCTGATCTTGCTGGTGGGGCAGTGAGCTGCCTGGGGCTTAGTTGCTGGCTGAGGTGAAACCACGACGGAAGTCAAGCTGGTTGCTGCTGTTCCAAGGTGCAAAATTGCTCTTTGGGATAGAAGACAGGTGTGACTGTGCCTCACCTCTGTGATTCCCTTTGAAGCAGCCCACTAAGGCTCCAGCTCTCTGTCCCCGCCCTTCCTCTTTTCTCTTGCTTTTCAGTTTCTGTGACAAAAGTAGCCCAGCATAGCCTGGCCTCTGTGACCTTTCACCACAGGATTAGAGGAAATCTAGCTCCAAAGCTGGCTGCATACAGGAGGAATAGCTTTGGAGATACTGCAGAAATGCAGCAGGCCCAGCTGAGACAGGTGTCTACACCCATGATGATCCCCATGCACCATGGACAGCTCTTCTACTTTCTTGGTTCCATCACTTTCCTTTTATAACAGATGAATTTTCAATGACCTTTGTATCAATAACATGACCTCAAAAGACAGTATGCGTGATAGACAGCTGCTTCAAAATATTGGTTCCTTAATTAGGCAGTTGTGAAATTTTCATTGGTTGTAGACAGAGCAGAAGAGATATCAAAGCTTTTTAGCATTCGGAACATCACTTGTGCCTCATAGGGACTAGCACTGTGCTTTAGCTAAGAAGGCAGAAAGTGAACAAAACCTGCTCTACTTGCTGCCTGAACCCAACCTTAACAGAAACAGCTCTATCCTATCAGGGCACCATTGATATAGGGCTATGCCAATTAAACTTTATCAAGAAAAATATAATTGTTGCAAATATTAATCCATTTTATTCAGTGGCAAGAGCCTCTGGTGCTTTGTAACTAATAATAATTTAAATCTCATGGTGCAGGCTAACCAGGTAACCAACTTCCAAGCAGACCTGAACAGTGAATTAGGCACCTATTCTCCCACTTTTAATTTAGAGGTTGGGTAACTAGAAGAGAGGCAGAAAATGTAATACATTTTCCCTGCAATTTTTATTCTTTGTTATTAAAATACACCTGGCTGTAGCAATTGTTTCCACAACTGTCAAGTAGGCAAAATTAGGATTTTCAGAACTGTTTAGATGGACAAAACGTGCTGAAAGGCACCTGGGAAAATTTTACTGAGAACAAAGTATGTGCTGAACTCTTTCCAAAAATGAAAACGAGCAAGGCTTTTATTTCTATTTGTGCAGAAGGAAATCTTTCTTAATGATGTATTCAGTCCTGAGGTTGCATTCACACAGGTCTGGGTGGTTTTTTTTCTTGTATATTGTGGTTTTAAACCTATTTTTCTTTTTCCAAAGGAAGACTCATGGGCTAAAAAAGGGATGCACATCACTTGAGACTGTGTCCAGCAAGGGACTTGGGTATGAGAAGTTTGTCTGGCAGCCTTCTGACATGCTCAGATGGACCCCGTGTCCTATAAAGGGTGTGGGGAGAACTTGGTGCTTGAGAAGGAACTTTAATCCAAACTAGATAATAAGATTTAAGATGAGCATGAATTATGAATCTATTCTAGGTTTAAAAGAAAAGATAAAAAGGTCTCTTATTGTAGCCTTCCTCAGTGGCTATTTGTATTCTCTTGGGCTGAATGCTCTTTTTCTGCTACCTTGCTTAGTTACGAGCATTTTGCTTTCATTGACACACCTGCAGATTTAGGATGAAAACAGTTTGCAGCTGATTAAGGATGGTGTGCCTGGAAATTTCTTGCTCATCTCTCTTATTATGCCCTTCATAAAAATGGTGGTCATGGTATAAATCCTAGTTTAAATCAACACCTGCAAGTGCTAATCTCTGAAGAGAAAAACTTCAAATACCTCCTGCTGTGTGCAAAGTCTGAAATTCTATGGCATAAAACATTAAAGGCTACTGAAATTATTCACCTTTTTTTTTCCTTTGCACAAGGTTTTGCACTTTCTTTTCTAGCATTTTACATGTCGTTAACCATTCTTATATAAACAGTGCCTTAATGGTGGTGGATGCATGACATGTCTGACGGTGCCACATGGTCACTCTTCCCCCTATGGTGGAGCCACTAGGGGTCCCCAGCTCTCCGCCAGGTATTATCTTTGACTGTGCCTTGAGTTCTGCAGTCAGCTTCCTTCCTTACTCGTGGGATCTCTTCTGAGAAAGGTTTCTAAAAGCCCCAAGTGTTAGTTGCATGTTTAAGTGCAGCCTAGCACTTAAAAGACTGGTGCAAGGAATCCTGGAGCCAAAATGAGTGGTAAATTTAATCTGTTTTGGGACCTTAAACTCAGATTTGAACACTTACCATCAGAATCCTATTCCATCCCCATGATGTTTTTCTTGCTCTTAACATTGGGACACAATGTTTTTAAAACCCTGCTCTTTGCTCTGCAGTGCCAGATGGGAAAAGGCAAGTAAGTGAGCTGCAGGACTGAAAGATCACTTAGAAATGAAGACATAGTGTGTTTCAAGGTAAAAACACTTTACCTGCCCACTGTTTCTGTTCCATCTCTGCAGAAGTATTTGCTCGGTTTCTAAATTAAAATTATTCTCATAAAACTGTTTCAGAACTTAAAGAGTATTTTGTCACTGATATCCTTGGTCCTCTGCAAAGGTAAGGTGCTTGAGTACCATAGTGCATTAGGGAACCTAATTCTATAAAGTGCTTTTTGTAGATTTTTCATGATTGAGATTAACAAACTGATTAGGACAGAAATTATCTATATAATTTTTAAAACTTTTAGAAATTTTATGTTGTTTTTGTAAGGTACATATATTAATTTTGTTTGTCATTGTGTTAGTTCTGTTGCAAAAATAGCAAGCCAAATTTCAAAAATCTTTAGTCTCCTTTCATTATTGTCCTTGGATAAAGAAATCACTGATCCTATCTCAGTCCAAGGAAGAGCCAAAGAATACTGTGCCATTAGCATCTGCAGATATGTCTCAGTGCTCTCTGTTTCAGACAGCTGTTTCTGAAACATGTTCTAGTAGCCCTTCAAATACAAGCAGCAGAGTGTGTATCAGGCAGAGGTAGTTGGGGCTTGGGGATCCCTGTAATCCTGAGTATTAACAGATTAGAGACTAAAGATGCACTAGATTAAAGGTTTACTAGGAAGAGACACCTGAGTTTGAGTAGTGTTCCCCTAGCCAAGGAATAGCATGAGGACGGATGACTGCTAGAAGAGAGTCATAGTGTGTGCAAATGGGTGGTTGCAGATACCCCAGGAATAATTTGTTCTGAATGGACTCTTAAGAAGTATTTTTGAGATAGGGACAGCTTCTCTTATAAAAGAAGCTTTGTTCTCCTGAGGATTTTTGTGTGCTTAAAGAAAACCAAACCAACCTGTTTTCAACTACCATCTTTAAAGAAGTGCCCTTGAATTGTACATACTTGCACAGATTTCCTCCTGTAAAAATACAGTCAGAAAAAATACGTCTAACAGCGATCATCTTTTTACAGCTCTGCAGCTGGGAGGACTACCACTTTTCTGTCATTTCACAAAAGAAGGTATAGTTTCTGGGTTTTGGCAGCTTTTGGAAGCCAGAAGCAAATAAGTGTTGAAAGCTTATGAATAGTAAGTTTCCAGCTTTATACCTAAGTCAGCTAGTGCCAAATTGTGTTCACATAAGCAGTCATGCTGGAGAACCAGCAGAGCTGTGTGCAAACACACTCTGGGGCACAGTCTGCATGTCTGAGATGACTACTACCAAATAAAAACAGTGCAGAATTGCAATCTGTTCTGCCTCCATTGCATCCATGACATTTCTGTTGACTTCAGCAGAAGTTGTGTTGTCTAATGGAACTGAAGCATCACCTTTCCTTTTCCGGGAATGAAGTAATTTAGTTTTATTTTAAGGGAGGGAGGCATCTCACATCTCAACATTTTTATTTTCCAGCAAAGACTAAATGTAATTCAAGTGACCTCTCAGGAATTTGTGTGGTGAATCTAGTAGGCAGATTGAACCTTACAGTGGCTCTAGGGAACTGTATGATAAGTTAATAACTGTTCACCAGTTGGATTTGTTTGCAGAGTCTTAAGGGCATACTATGATGATACTGTGCTGAAAAGTTGCTGCATTCCAGCCATTACAGATGTACAGAGACTGCATTAGCTGATTATTTAGAGCTGGTGTTAGGTGCTTTGCAAGATACTATGTCAAATATTAGAATCAATACATACGGAGATGAACACTGGGCAACTGTACCAGAAATGGAAACTGTTGCAGGGAAACTGCCTGGAAGGAGGCAAACAGGAGGCTTCTTGTTTGCCATGACAGAAATATGCATTGTGTTCACATGTTTGCTCAGTTTTTAAATCTCCCACAGCAGTTTCTCGCAGTGGCTTTCTCGCATGGGCTTTGCACATATTTTGGCCCCATCTCTTCCCTATGTGTCTCTTTCCAAAATTTTTTCTTTTCTAAATTTCCATTGGTTTATCAATCTTTCACTTCTTTGCCTCCTTCATTCTCTTCTGCACTCCCATTGCCTTCTCTCCTTGCTTTTCCTTTCCCTCAGTCTCATACATTCTTTCTTCAGGCACCTTTGCCACTTTTTCTTAATTAATTCCATCCCTACATTTTCCTGGGCAGCATGCATGGGCCAGCTGGTAGGGTGTAATTACCCTTGCCACATCCAAATGGGAGAAGGGCTGAAGCTTCTTGAGCCCTTAAAACCATTGTATCTTCCAGACACCCCTGGGCTCTGAGAAAGGAGAGGAACAGCACATGAATCCTGACTGATCCTAGGCAGTTCAGAAGGGGAGCTGCAGCTCAGTTTCTTCTTTAGGGGGGCTCTGAGACCTCCATTTTTTCTCAAAGAGACCCTCAAGGTACACCTAGAACCTGAGCTGTCATGTTTGGATCAAGGTCTCCTGTACTGTTTTGTAGAGAAGGTCAGGTCAAGATATTCTTGCCATATATTTTTGGATTTTTGGTTTAATGTAGTCAGAACTGGTAAAGTTAAGTACAAAAGGTACAGGTGTTATCCTGCCAGAGGGATATGTTTTTAAAACAATAATGTGCCTAGTCTTAAATGCCTCTTCTTTGTCAGTGCTTTCCCTTAGATGTGTGATTCTGTGTTTTTCAGAGCAGCCCTATCCCTTCTCTTCTGTTTTGGTTGATTGAAAAAACCCAGCTGGACTTTGCAATGTGTGGGCTGACTCTTGGTTCCCATTACTGTCTTCATTTTTTTTTTTTTAAATACCTGCAGCAATCTCAATCTTTATTGAATCCAAGTGACCAGAATTATTTACATTATTCCAAATATTCCCAGTGCAACCCATTACATTCTTGACTACAGAGAAAGTCTACTTTTGTCAGAAATGTTAGGTAACTAACAATTACCAGTGATTATCAGCAGAAAAATAGCTAATAAATTAAGAGCATTTCAGATGCTCTTTAACCTTGCAACAAACACTGATTTTAAGATATAATTTGCTTTACATATGTGTGAGTAGTTCCTATGATTTTTATGCCTTTTTTCCAGAAGTCGCTCGCCCTCTTAGCATTTGCTTGACTTCACTTTGTACATTCAATAAAAAGAAATTCAGATCTAACATCTTAGCCAAATCTGTGGAGGTCAGGAAAGCTGCAATAAGCCCATGTGCCTGTAGCCACAAAGACATCCTTCTCCTGCTGTTTTGAGTGCCAGCTCACAGACCATTCCTGATTTGCTGGTGACCTTTCCTTTCAGTGCTCAGCCCTGTTGAGACTCTCATGAGGGATGCTACAGAAATGAACAGAATCGCTCCCTGAGAAGAGAAATGCCAGACCTTAAACAGGCAGCTGGAGAAGCCAAGGATAAATAAGAATACTCTGTTCTTGAGAAGGAAAAGATTGTTCCTTTGCCAAAAAATTAAAATCCTTGTAGACTCCAGTCAGTTTCTTCTGGAGAGAACCAGTGTGGCACTTCGTGTTTCCTCATAAACTTGAATGCAAGTGTTTCAATACTGGGTGCCTGACTAAATTAGATCTCCCTAATTTATATATATGTCCCCATTTTGTAGGTGAATTTCATGCTGGAACTGAGGGAATTCAGTCTCTGAATTCATGTATTTAACCACTTCCCTTTGAGGGCATGCAATCACCACATTGGTTTTCTTTTTAAAATCCTTTTGTCAGGACCATCATTTATCATGAATATGTGGGTACTTTTATTAAAATGACTAATATATTACTAGCAACCACCGTTCAGTTTTAAGATTATTAACAGACTGCTTAATTGTCCTCCAATGGTATAATGGGTACACTTAACCCATGTCTATACAGCAGTGCCAAGCTGTGATAGTCACCGCTTAATCACAGTGATTCAATGTGTGATTTTCAAAGTATGAACAAATGAATGATACTGGTCCATCTGCATTGGGCTACTTCAGGAAGAAATGGTACTTGCAAGGTAGCAGGAGTGGAAATGAGATGTTAATCAGTGGCTGTCATTTATATGTTTGGATGGAAGTGAGAAGCAAAAAACAACAACAAAATCCCTAAACAAATAAAACCCTATACCATTCATGAAGGCGGGGATGTTTCCCAGCTGTAGCTATCAAGGAATTTGTTTCAGTAAAGAAGGGAGAGAAGAAGGATTGTTGTATCAGGATATGATATCAGTGGTGTCTCTCAGGCAAAGGAGCACACCGGCATTGTGCCATGCACCTTGAGCTGAGAGCAGAGCACAGAGTTCTTCCTGCTCCTTCTAAAGGGTTCAGAAATTGATTTACATACATTTTCATGAAAGGCAGAATAAGGGAAGTTCACTGATTTTTATCTAAACTGTTTCTAAACTGATTCAGTTAAAGAGCTGAAACATTTACTCCTTTTTTAAATCCCAGTATGTATTCAAGGCCTTTGTAGAGTAAACAATAATTACCATTAGTGCTAAACTGTTTTTATCACTAGAGCTCAAGTGCTTTGGAAGGATGAGTGTTATCAATCTGTTTGAACAGTTCCACCTGCTCAGTTACAAAGACTTGAGGCAATTGTTGGAGAACCTGGTGAATGAAGCTGTGTGGGATCGGACAGTGGGGAATGACTCCTTGACCCCCTTCTGTGAGGCTGTGTCTTGCTCCTCAGAGCTGGAGATGCTTGTGTGCATGCTTGTTGGAGTGAGAGGACACATAAGGAATAACGTAAGGGAGATAAAGGTTGTTTTATATCAATTCTTTCACTTTCAGAAATTAATTCCATGGAATATCAAAAGTGAAAATAGCTATGTTTTGTTTGACTGTCTTGTTTTCCTCTACTGAACAGCACTCTGTTTTTGCCCTGAAATGGTTTAAAAGAAGCTGGAATGTATTTCTCCTAAAACTCAGGGATGTTGAGTGTTACAAATCACCTAATTCCTCGGATAAAATCTGTTGAACAGAAGCATCACTGGTCACAGTGCTGTTCTGACTTCTTGGTGTAGCTCAGGAAAATGGGAATGGTCATTGCTGCTGATTTAATGGAGTTGATTTGTTGAAACAGAGGCAAATACAAATCAGCCTGTCAAATCAGTAAAGCAGACAGTATCATCCAGGCCTCAGAGTACATTTTATTAAAGGGTTTGTCTCAGAAAGGAAGAGAAAATCTAGCAATAGAACTGAAGATGAGGCGGTTAAGATAGAAAACATGCAGGAATTTCTTGTGTGAGGGGCTGAATGTCCTCATTTGTCCTCCTGAAAAGGTTAAAGTGGACGAGTCATGATTTATCTGGTGCCTGAGGTCTTCAGCTGAGAGTGAGGAGTTCTAGGCTCTAGTCACTTTTCCAAGACTCTGCTTTATTTCTTTATATTCTGTAACTCCAGAATATGAAGTGCATAGACAGTTTTTTGAGCCAGTCTATGCTTTAGGTGATTACAGGCTAGGGGATTTCAGCATTGCATTTCTGGACTTGGTTAAACTTTATCTCCTTGAGGCTTTAAACCCTCCTTGGGATATGGTACCACTGTATACAGGGTCATAAGCCTCAGACACAGTACCTAAGATTTGGTTGGTGAAGTCAGAACGAGATTTCAGTAGTTTTCAAAATTGAATTAGGGACACATTTTGCTAAGGTTGTTTGAAAATGAAGGTTTGAGGGCTTGTGTAAGTTCCATGCTCTTGAAAACTTTATTCATATTTAGAGATAATGCATATGTTCATGGTTTTTACTCCTCGTACACTGCTAGACTTTTCATTAATGGCTTTCACATACATCAATAGTTCTAGTAAAAGAAAAGGAAAACAACTTTAAAAAATATTTTTCAAATTCCACAGGCCAGTGAGTCAACCCAGTAGTGCAGTGAACTGATAAAAAGCCCTGGCCTTACAGCTGTCGTGTTACAGATGAAGATGAGCTATAACCCACTGTGTTGTCCCTGGTAGAAAGATTTTTGAGAGTGACTGTGAAGGGGAGGAACACCAGAGTGTGCTAGGGTTGTTTTATAGAAGCTTTGAGGTAGGCTGAGGCTTTCAGTTGGAGAAACTGAACATCTGGTTATTGACTGTGTTTGTTTTTACAGTAGCAAACAGAAGAGTTGAGACCACAGTCAGAGCAAAATCTCTTATTGTATAGATTGCCTGACACATTGCGCACATTTTGAGCAGCATGGCCGGTGCCACTTCAGTGAAGCCTGTGTATTTCGGCAGCCATTAGATTATTACCCATGCAGAAAAGAGCTCAGGAGAGAGGCACTGAAAGATTTAGAGCAATGCCACCTAGTGCTAAAATTAAATCTCCTGAAATAAATAAATTTAAATTTTTGCAGGCTGTACGTTGTTTGTTTCTTTACTTTTTTGGCAATTCCACTTGTTAGCATTAAACTTGGACATCAAAAAACTACCTTGAGGCATAATTGGAGGATTTGCTCAGCACCAGCTTGGATTTGCAAGTATGGCTCGTATCCCACTGAGAGCAGCAGGGAGAGCTGACCAGGAGGAACCTTCTCGCCTCATTTCTCTTCTCCTGTCTTGTATCAGTTAGTGTCTGGATGCTGGTACCACTGCTTAGCAGGAGGATGTGCATCTGAATTTGACCATTTTTAGCCTTGATGCCTGATGGTGAATAATTTTTTCCCCCACAACAGCTGCTTGAATAAGGTGACCATCTGTTTCTTATTTAAAAAAAAAATAAACCACCTTTTTTCAGTGTTGTTCAGCCTGTATCAGTTTAATATAAGGATGTACTTAGTCCCACGCTTTGGCAGTGATCACACAGAGGAGTCTACACAAAGATACAATGATTTGGTAAGATCCATGATTGTTGCATATGAAATAGAACATTGCAGGCTTTTCCTTTTCCAGGGCTCATTTTTCTGGTTGTTTCCTTTTTTTTTTTTTTTTTTTTAATTTAATTTCCTTTTTGTGTTTTCTGGTCATACAAACAGGTATTCAATATGTGCAATGCATTGCTGTGATCCTTTAATAACCAAAAGTTATTAGGACTGTTCTACATTATGCACTTCCATAAGAAGACAGAATTTATATATTTCCCATTGAGACTATTTTTGTCTTATGATGCCCTTCATGATGTTGGTGATCCTTCTGCTTAATTTCTTCATGGAAGGTATCACCATGTTTCAAAGAGATGGCTCCTGAGAGTAACCTGAACAGGATATGACTAAAAGAACCTGTCAAAACAAGCCTTTGGTCAAAACAACAATGCACATTTGGGGAGCCAGATGCTCTCTCTCTTTCATTTTTTAAAACTAGTGGTCCATGGCTCTGCCAAGACCAGTGTCGTATTATATATAGTGGGCAAGATATGCATACAAAGGCAAACCTGTCTTGAAGACCAGACCTTTTATTTCCTTTCCCATCTAAATTCCTTTGCTTTGAATTTGGCACTGTCTCAAATGAAGTGTCAGTCTCTCCTCCTTATTTGGTATTGTTGTACTCTCTTCTCTGAGCCGAAATTCAAATGGAAAATTTGCTGAATAGCAAGTCTTCCCTTTGGACACTAATGCAGCTCTGCTCCCATCGAGAGATAAAGATTGCAAAGAATTAAAAATTATTGAAAAGTCTCTTAAAAGGCTCCCCACCTTGAAGCCAGCATGGTTGTTCTGATGGAAAATAGGTTCTCATTTTTTGAAATCTGATCATGCAGCAAAGTAAAAACAAAACCAAAATGACACTCAAACCACACAGTAAACTAAGTTTCTGTTTCCCCATACTAAGATGTTTATTGAAGACTTGCATTCTCATCTGTTCCTTGAGGCTTCTTTATTTCTACAAGTGAAATAAAGATGTAGCCAAACACCAGCTTCTTGTAGTAGTTTTGAAATGAACTCTTGAGCACAGCCTGCTCATGCTTTTGTTGTGTTCATTATAGTTATCTCACAGCAGAAGTAGTAACAGGTAATGCATTTCTTTGAGAACAGAATGATGATAGGAGATGCGTTTAGGGGCTTAGTCATGTGTTTTCCCTAGTGATTTACTTGTTAATATTTTTTTCTTTTTTTCTTACTGAAAATTGGCTTTTTAAATTCAGAATGTGTAGTGGCTTTTTGGTGAATTGTTTAGGAAGCCATGATACTGCTTAGTGTGACAATATGCATATACTTCTTAATGATTTGGAAAAGGACAGCACTACAGAAACAAAGGTGGAGGAATAGATGTGTTTGTTTTCATGCTAAAAATCCAGACAAAATTATTTTTGCCAGAGGAGAATTTCAAAGAACAGACAGCTTTGTTATCCATCTCCCACTGAATTTCAGTGGGCTTTGTATGGCCTCCCTTTTAGAAAATCCTCCATTTTTCTTTACAAAAGGTTGTTTATTGCTGTTGTCTACAGCACAAGCACTTCTGAACCTCTGAGTGGAATGAGGTTTCTTTGTCCAAACAGTCTCAGTAATCATTACACCAGATGCATGTGAGATGAAGTGAAAAAGCCAAGTTTGCATTTCTCCCTATGCCTTTCCCATTGCTAACCTGTTTCTTCTGCATCAGCTGTGGCCTCTAGCAAACAGTTTTTCGTGGCACAACTGGTGACACAGGGCTGTGCTGATGGGTGGTGGCAGCCTAACCTCAATCCTACCATGTTGGGACATGGCACACTGACTCTCCTGATTCCCAAACCAGTATCTGTAGTAGACTGTCTGCAGCATCCTCTGTGCTTTGTTTCACAGTTTTTAGGCTGTGCCTGCATTCCAGCTCCAGTGCCTCCCTACCAGGAGTGTAAAAACACCACTGGTTTCAAGGAAAAGGTTTTCAGGCAGAGGCTGGGAATGAGGCACCCAAATATGACAAGACTGGAAAGGTAGCTGTGCAGAGATCTTGAAGGAAATGAATCTCAACAGGGGTAAACATCTATTAACTTAAAACTGGTATTTTGGTATGATGCTTTAAGCTATTTTGTGGATTTTCTTTTAATTCCTGCTGACATGATGGAAAAGCTGCTGGTCTGTAGTCTTTTCCAGGGTTGGAGGTGAACTGCAGGTGTGTGAAATTGGTACTAGGAAGATCACAGACTAATTCACCTCAGTCATTAACCAAGTACCTTAACTCTGGTAGTACTTGGCAGCTGAATTGTGAGAAATGTGATCAAAGCAGCCCAGCAGAGATGGTGGAGATAATGTACTTGTCTTGGCCTGTACTTTTCTATGGGCTGCAAGGCTTTAATTTACAATAGAATATACAGAAATTTTGTAAATTCCATTAAAAGGATATTTATACAAAGAAGTCTTGATATGTTTATTTTCCTGTCAACATGTAGAACAAAGTTAGTAGCGGAAGATCTTCATTTGCATTTTAGGAACCTGAAATCTCAAAGATGAACTTGAAAGAAACCTATATTTATCTGGATAGATGGTGTCATATCTCTAATTTATGGACGCAAACTAAAGTCTGTTCATAGAGAGCTTTTAGCTCAGATGGGAACAACTTCTTGTTTTATTTTCAATCTTGCCTTTATAAGTTACTTTTCTGTGATCATTCCTCTTGGTTTTTCTTTAAAATCAAGTGCTAAAAAACGGATTATGGATTTTCTACTGAGTTGTTATCTTTGGTTGGAAGCAAAGCCTGTGATTTTAATGCATGGAAATAAAAAAAAAAAAATCTATAAACATACCTTTGTTTCATATAGGTGATTGTTAACTGCTAAGATAAAAATGATCAAACCTTCTGTGGGGAGCATAACATGTTTGAATGAATGAAATCTAAAATGAAAAGGAAACAGTAAACACAAGATTTTTCAACATTTTTTTATTAGGAAACAAACACCCCAAAAAAGTGTCATGGAACTGTTGACACCACATATGAGTTATGATTGCAATAAATTGCATTTTTGAGGACAGCTGTTTTGTTTTGTTGTTTGAGCCAGATGTTCATTATTAGTGTTCTACCAAAGTTGAAGAGCTCTTTATTATTTATGCCCCACCTGTAGGTTGTCACACATTCCTCTCTGTCAAAGAGATGAACACTTGCAAGGGCTCAGAAAGTTGAACAAACTGGAATTACTGCATTCTATTTCTCAGCCTTTCTGTAATTAATTTGAGACGCAGTTGGGAGCGTCCCAAAGCAAACAGTTAGATTAGTTAGTAACTGATGAAACTTTCATCACCTGTGGGGGTGGACTTCTTGGAGATCAACTTCCTGGATCTTTTGATGTTTTGTTTCAAGTTCCACTTTCAATCTTTTTTTCTGATGCGTGATCTCTGTCCCTAACTCCACATATCCAGTCATTTTCCTTCAGCCCACTCATTCCCATGGTCGACAGACACCTTGGATTTCTTGTACCCTTTTCCCTTAAGTCTGTTGTTGGCTTTTGGTTTTGTTTTGGCTTTTTTTTTATGCTAGTATTTCCAGGTCTTGCTTAGAAGCTTTCTCTCACCCATTGTTATCTTCTAAAATGTCACTGAGACCATCTGCTCCAAACTGACTCTGCTGAGCAATTCTAGTTCTCTAAGATCATTTGCACAGACATTATTTTTCCAGACAGACTGTCTTCAGCAAAGAACTCAGTAACAGAAAAAGCAAACAAGTCTGGCAAAAGAGGCAAGCATATCCTTTTAAAATAAATGAACCACATATTTTCATTACTTTTAGTACCTCTCTGCCATAGCTGCCTAAGCTGAACATTTGTCTACGTGGATATTAAACAGTGGCTAAAAGTCAGATTCAGGAAACAACTTCTGTGCATGGATAATCATATTCCTATTTAGCAAGCAGACATGTACATGCCATAGTCTCTTGAAGCTTTCAGCATAGGCCTAACCTCAAACCCTTCTTTCTAGGGCTTTATTTTTCTGTTTTGTAAACATATATTTTGCCTGTAAGCTATTCCTCTCTGTTCATTTTGGATTGTACCCTCATTAAATAAGTGTAGGAGATTACGTTCACTGGTTTTCTCAAGAGCTTTCACTTCCCTGTCAGGTACCATGTTGCTTAACAGCCCCTCTGGTCCTTATGTCTGGAAGTAATAAATCAAAGAAAACCCAAAATGCTTGAAGAGGTAATGACACCATTCGTTCTCCTGTTCTCTTTGCACAGCCCTGCTGGCCTGCAGGCAATGGATGCTGAAAACCACACTGTTTATCTGTATTATCATGTCACTAAATTAGTACACGTTCACTCTGACACTTGGCAGTATAACACTTGCATAGATAACTGTGTATTGAAAAGATTGTGCCTGCAACTTAAAGTTTATGTAACTAGAAGCTGTGGAATAGGCTTCCAGTTTCCAATTGTCTTTTAACTTTGAAAGATCCATGCAGTTTCACACAGCGATGGCACAAAATATTTTATCCTCGGTCTTCATTCCTGTGCCTGGTAACTGCTAACCTTCCTGGGCTCACATATCTTAGATACAGGAGTCCTTGCTGTAGCCCTCTCTCCTCACTAACAACATTTAACATAACATGCAACAGATCAGGATCCATGTGACTATAAATAATACTGCCATTGTTAATATATTTGTAACAATAATAAAATATTCTGGTAGTACAAAGCAATGAAAATGGTCAGGGAAGTATTTTTAAATAGAGAAAATGATCTTGAAGTCATCTAAGAGAAATGTATCCCAAGCTCTTTAATCTAGAACCTCCACACAGAAACACTGCTGTTGCTTGGCTTCATCATGCTTGGCTTTGCTGCTGTAACTCATACATCCATCTTTTCATCATTGTCCTAAAATGGCCTTGATGTGTTTTACGAAAATCCTCTTTAAGACAGTCATGGCTGATTACCAAATCAGCCCAAAGTGGAACAATGGTAGCTGTGCTCTCTCTGAACTCATTTACTCATAGTTTCAGCTTTGCTTTGCTCATACCTACACTGCTCATTATCAAAACAAACCAATTAAAATTTGCCTTTATACACTGTCATAAGATGATCCACGGCAATGCTAACAGACAGACATACCTTTAGAGAGCTTCTAGAATCCTGAAGTGACTTTTATCCTGTGGCTGTAGTGGGCCAACTCAGCAGGGGATTTTTCAACTCAACTTCTGTGGCAGTTCCTCATAGCATTTTACTCTATTCTGTACATTCTGTTACGCATGTTCTCCTGTGTTCTTGATACACAAACAATATAAGCTTTATATTCTTCTATATTCTCTAGTTCTTGCTTTTCTTCATATAGGTCTATTCATTCCCTGTCCTAAATAAAAATGTCAAATAATATTGTTTCACTTTCTTTCAACTGTGGCTTTTCTAACTATGCATCCAATTCTTTTCCTTGGAAATCTCTTCTCAAGCCTTTTTAATCCCATTTCTGTTCCTCTAAATGTAGGTATTATCTTTGAGCCTGTTCCAGAGTCCACTTAAAGCATATACGCTCACTTCGCAGCTTCAGAAAGACAGGTTTAAGGGAGACTCAGAGTTGTGCCCAAGGATGCTTATGTGTTTTGTTCTCTCACATGAAATTTAATTATTGCAATATTCTGTATCCAGCTCTTCAGAATACTACTGCTCATGCATCTACTAGGATGAATGATTAAAGATGAAAGCAATTTAAATCTTGGACTTAGGATTCTGTTCACTTCCACAGCAAGGAAATGGGTTCTTGCAACTTTCTCTGACATACTGGTCTCCTGGCATGGCACCATCCTGTTTGATTTTTTTCAACATCAGTCATTCATTTACAACACTTCTGTTGATGTAACTCAGCTTTGGATTAGGTTTCAAGTTGCCATTTCCTTTCTGTTTGAATAGGGATTTCTTTTATCCAAAAGAAGGAAACCAATAATTTGTCATGACAAACCAATGCTCACTTGGATTCACAATCATGCGGTCAGCTCTTCTGTCATTTTCTAAAGCATTTTAGCATAATGAAAGAAGTCTTTTTTGTGATTTCTGATGTTTTCCTTAGTTTTCCCCAATTTTATGTCTGTACTCCATTTGACCATTTGCAGGACAGATTACAGTAAATCTATCATTTTGTTTGTTTTAAAGGTGATACAAAGGTTTTGTGCTTTCTGTGCCCCAAGTCTTTCCCAGGGGATCATTCAGGGATCCATCAAAAGATTAACCTTTGGTGTGACAAATTAACAGACGTATCTGTAGGAACAAGCTAAACTATACTTTGCCATAAATCTACATAATCTGTACTGTTCCTTTCCAATCAGTGTTTTGCAGATGGCAGATTATTTACAGAACTGAGCTCCCATACTTTTTAGGTGCTGCTATCTCTGCAATCCCACCAGTGCATGGAACACTCTCAATCCTTGGCTGTCTCAGCACAGGGAAAGCCCAAGTACTTTCCTGCCAGTCATCCCCTGAAAACTGTTTGGGGATTGCTCAGGGAGCCTGGGCACCTGGGTGTTCCTGAGCATTCAGGCAGTATTGACTGCGAGTCAGTGCAAAGTGAGGAGCCCTGGGCCTGAGGTTTTCACTAGCTTTGCCCTAGGACTGCTTGGCCACCTCCCTGTCCCTTTGCTTTTGCAAAAAGAGGGATGGGGACAGGTTGCTGATGGCCCTGTGAGCAGCTGGTGCAGGCTTCTGGCTAGAGAGGGAGGTTTGGGGGGAACTCCAGATATTTTGTGTTCCCTGGGCCGAAGACATCAGCTGGGTGCCAGCCCCAGCGGTGAGTATCCTGCCAAAGTCTTTCGTTCTGCTGTCCCTACAGCCAACCGTGTATAGGTTCCAACTTCGGGGTGTCTGCCTCCACTTGGCAACCTTCCCCCTCAGCCCCATGGGAAGAAGAGCTGGGCTCGGCTAGAGGTACTGTGCGGATGCAATCGGTGGGTGCGGCTTTGTAGGGGCACGACTGTGGAAGGTGGGAGTGAGGCGGGGGTGGGGTGTTGGGGAGGCGTGCGGAGTGTTCCGGGAGCCGTGGGCCGGGGTGATCCTCCCCGCCCATGATTGGCAGCGCGGCGTGTCCCCCCCCACCTCGTCTCGTGCTGCCCCTCGGCTGCCGGGGAATACACATCCGCGCCGCCCGA
>VZTI01002878.1:0-44878 GCA_013397865.1 Struthidea cinerea | reverse complement strand
CACCCCAGCCCGCGGAGCCGTCTACACCAACCATTTCTTGGTGGAGCTGTACGACGGGGGCCAGGCGGAGACCGAGCGGGTGGCGGCGGAGCACGGCTTCGGCGGGGTGCGGAAGGTAAGCCCCCCGCGCAGCATCGGAGCGCTGCGGTGCCCTTCACGTTGGGCTCCGGGCGTGCGGTGTCGTGCCGTGGGCATGCTGGCGACGCGGGGGTGGCCCCGGGGCGGTTCTGCCCGCCGCTCACCTGCGGGAAGGGACGGTGCGGAGTGCGTCCCGCTGTGCCCACGTTAATCCCCGCTTCCCGAGGGGCTTTGAGGAATAGCGGTGTCAGGAGCCATTGCAAGTGCTCCTCGGCATTGGCCCAGCAGGGTGGTTGTCTTGGAATGGAGAGAGAGCGGAGTTTCCCGCATGGCAACTTGGTGCCTTTTGACTTACTATGTAAACATCCTGCCCTGGAGGAGCAGGCATCCTGCGGGGCTGGAGCTGGCGTCCAGGGCTTCCTGAGCGCGGCTGCAACTGCTCGGAGCTCCTGCGAAGAAGTGAAAGCCTCATCTCCATGGAGAAGCCTGCACACAATTTAAATAGAAGATTTCACAGAGGTTTTGACACTCAAGTTTGTGATGCTGGTGGGCTTCTTAATATCCATTATTCTCCTAGAGAAATAGGATGACCCTAGGCTGAAGAATTTGGTTAACATTAAGCACGATAAGCAATGAATGCTTTTCACTAATGAATGTAAGTTAGGAAACTTCAAGTGCCATTGGAGGTTGTTTTTGCTCCTGAGGTCCTAGGAAATCAAATGCAGCCAGAGTGGCAGGTCTCCTCCTGGCTCCTAGAGTGTTCAGCTCTGCTAGAAATCTCTTCCATTCAAATAATAATTAGACCTCTAAACATTTCAGAGTACAGTAAGACCTGGGGTGAAAACAGGGAGAGGCTAATAGAGTGCCCTAGCCAATATAATTCCTGGCAGACTTGCTTGGAGGAGTGCAGAAGGAAGGTAGGCTGTGAATGTTGCTGCTGCTTGTTTGGTTTTTTTTCTTTTCCTGGCAGTTATGCAATGACAGCCTGGTCCTACATCCAAGGAAATGAATGATAATAGCATCCTGAACTTGAGTGAGCGAAATGGCTTTAAACCTCGATTTAAAAATAAAAATTAAAAAAGCATATCAAGTGAGACTCCCTCCCTCAGGTTGCCTCGTTTCAACTCCAGTGGGAGCTTATTAGAGAAATGAGGACAAGATCATTGTTGCTGTGACCACAGCTAACTCCTGCTTCTGATAACATGCTTTTGTTTTAGGCTCACAGCCTTGTCCTGATAGTGACAGAGCTGGGCGCTGATACATTTGGGAAAGGATTCATTGTGGGGATTAGGTTTGGTTGTATGAAATTTAGATACAGCTTTTTGGTCAACAGTTTTCCTCTTCTAGTCTCTTCCTGATTGTGCTTTCTTCCTCCTATCCTGGGGTTATCTGACAGATAAGGCCTTATGAGGATAGAAGGGTATGTTCCTGCGTAGCTCAATTTCTTGTGACTTTTGCTAGATGCTTTCAAATGATCCTGTAGTCCAAGTGGGGAAGAGACAGGGAGAGAGAGAGAGGATTTTGTAGGATGGAGAAATGCAGCTTCTGGGCTGCTAGAATCCTCTCCCCTCTACCGTGCTTCTCCCCAGGATACCTCGGCCACATTAGGAGACTTCTTCATGGAAATCAGCCTTGTAGCTCATCTCAGGCGAGAACTGGAGGGAGATCCCTTGGGTGAGTGCAAGAGGAGAGTACCTGCTTTCTAGGACATACCACGAGAGGGCTGTTTCTTGTGGGTATGGGTGTCTCTGAAGCCCAGCAGAGCCATAGTGTGATGTGTGTGTGTGCTCATTGCGTGGGGCAGCAGGTGGTTGCAGTACTTTGCACATACTGTCTCAAGGTTTCTGGGTTATGCTGTCCCAGTCCCTGAAAAGCTAGTAAGCCTCCCATCCCTCCTCCCCAACTGTAAAAGGAAATAGCACCCTGCCTTCTGCAAGGCAGTAAGTTTAGGGAAGAGGAAAGGTTGGTAGAGTTTGACTTTTTGCTGGCTGTGTTGGAGGATAATTCATGAGAAGTTGATAGCAATTTTCATTCTTAACGGGGTTTTGGTGGTGATAATTGGCCGCTAATAAAAGCTTGTGCCGTTTATGCCAGTAGCTCTTCAGTACTGCTGAAGAGTCTCCTCTCTGTTTTGCTATCATCAGGCTTGTCTAGCAGCTTACAGTCTGCAGACTCAGCTTTCATGGTGATAACGACAGTGCAGGAGGATGAACGTGGCCGTGTGTAGAGAAGCACAGAGCTGTTAGTGGGAAACTCTCGAGGGAAAGTACTATGTGTAGATAAGCTGTCTAATGAAATATTCAAAAAATACCAGCACCCCCACACACCAAATTACATCACAAGAAGAAGTGGTCTTTTAGATACTTCAATGACACGTGCTGTTTGGATGATATATTGAGTTATTTACTTTAAAAAAATCCGTTTAACCATATTGGAGAAGAGCCATTGTCTGAAAATGATCACCTTTTTTTCAGTGCAGGGACTTTCCCAGTAGGAACACAAGAGCAGATTCCACTTTCTTTTTTATTGTGTATGAATCTAAGATGCGTGTGAGAAAGATTCCTTTTATGCCTGTTAGGGTATCACAGATCTCTTTTATTTAACATGACTTTATGGGAGCTGTTTTTTAAATTGGGTATTTTTAGTGCACATGTTTTTTTCCCCAATAAGCAATCTCTGAGCAAGTGCATATTACGTTTACTTTAACAGCAGATTTCTGCAGAAATGCATGAGAAAGCATTGCCTTTAAGATTAATGTTATGAACTGCATGATGTACTTTCTAATTGATTCTTTGGCCATGCTTCCTACCATCATTCTGAAACCACTACAAGATGTCAGGTGGGCTAAACGTGTGCTTTAAATTCAGTGCTTGATGAATTGATTAAGAAGGGCTTGGTGCGTACATGAACAGGTGCTTTTGTTTAGGTCTAGGATCCTAACATGAGTCAGTGTCAAAAACAGTAGTCAGTTTTTCTTTAATCTTCCCAGAAGTAATCCTGAATACAGACCTCTTTGTACTGCTTATTGTGCTCTTTGATTTTTATTTTTAATGTTTGCAATTTTTTAATCCATTTTTACCTGCTAAAATTGATTCTGTGTATTTCTGGTGAAACAAATAACTGTGATAAAACATATTCTTTTCTTAAAATGGTTAGTCTTACCATCTTTAAGCATTCAGGAATTGTGAGAATGCCCCCCTAATATTGTGAGAAGTGGAAAAAGAATAAGTTTTTGGTTTTGATTGATTTATTTGCCTCTTGGCATGGTTGACACCTGAATACATTTCTTAATGCAGGCTGAAAAAAGCTGCTTTCTGACCTTGCCTTGCAATTCTCTACTAGTTTCTAACAAGGAGAGTTGGAAGATGCATTTAGAAAGGTCTTCTATTTGGAGATCAGAGTTTAGGCATCTCTTTCAATTTCATCAACAATAGTGAGACTGAGACAATCTACAAAATGCCACCATAACTAAAAGGCTAAATGTTCTGCTTCTAGTAGCATTGAGGTGAAGGGTTTTAAACAATTAGCATTCAGTGGCCTCAGATTTTAAAATGTGGAGAATTTTATGTTTATGTTGCCCAAAGCTGATCTGTTTTTTCCTTGATATATCACCTGATCCCACTACATCTTGCAAAACTCACTGTACCTCTCACAGCTGTGACTTCTTTGCTTCCTGGTTTTGCTTAGGAGGCTGCTGGTTGAGGACCAGGCTTTGTGGAACCAACCAGTTATTTCTTGATGAAACACTGGGAGCATTCAGATTTTCTTGTTTTTTTCTTTACGTTGCATGAATACGGACTTATCAAAAGCAAAACTTAACAGGTAAAGAAGCTGTATTTCTTGCTGCAGCTGCCTGCATTTAGGCTGAGAGCCTGTGAGGTCGGAGTTGATGTGGTGTAGAAGGCAGACCTAGAGGCAGAATAATGAGTTCACAGCCTTGGGAGCTCTTCGCAGGGGTTTCTATCGGGGATCCTGAACATTTCATCCTGGAATGCACATATTAAAGCCTTAAAATGCCCTCCTGTGCAGATCAACCTCTAAATCTGGGAAATAGGTGTTTGCCTTGCTTCTGCACGCCCAGGAGTCACTGTGATGGACAGATGGGATTCAGCGCACGTGAAAAATGCTGTTTGTGGACTGGGTTTGGATGTTGTGTTTATAGATGTGTGTATTTATATACATATGTATCTTTCTTGTTCCTTTTCCCCTAATACCTAATCTTGGAGTAAAGAAGAGAAAAGAAAGGGAAATTCTTAGCCAGGGTTCTGGCAGACCCTGTGTGCATATGTATTTACCAGCTTATTTGTGCGTATATAAGGTGGTCCATGCTTCACAGTTAAACATGCTTGTGTTACTTTCACATGTGCTGCTAATTCAAGGGCTGGTGGAAGTGTTAATTGTGTAATTACATGTAATTGTGGCCAAGTAAAGGCAGCATGGAGGGTGCAGGAGTGCTCCAGTGTGGTAACAGATGCTGAAGCAATGGAACATCCCATGCAAAGAGGAGGCAGAAAGCTCAGGCCTCCCAGCATGGGCTGGATGGAGTCCAAGGACTTAAGATCAAACCTCAGAATGCAGTGTTTCTGTGCATTAATATGTGTTTCATAATTTATTATCTTGTGTTTTATGCTGGTCTAGAGGAAAGGATGTTTGCTTGCAAAAGCATTCCTTTATTACAGAAACAGAAAAGCCTCTTAGATGTGGAGGATACAATGTAAATTTTCTGAGGAACCTGAGAGCTTTAATTTTCTAGATTTCACTGTTGCAGTTCTGTATTAGTAAGACAAAAAAAAAAGGCGATCTCACCATAGCAGCAAATGCTTCAGTCTCCATCCTGATGTGTGTAAATTAGGGGGAAGAAGCATTTGAATAGCAGGAAAAGTTTGATTCTGCTGTGGGCAGACACACTACTGGGTGGTGATGTAGACCTCCCTTTTCCAGGAAAACACATGAAAGAAGTAACTGGGGAAATGCAGAGAGAGAGCAGCTATCTGCATCAGGAGGGAGCCTTGTTGGCTCCTCACAGGTGGAGTCCAGGCGTGTCATTGGGCACGGTCTGGAAAGGCCTGTTCATTCCTATTTACACTTGAGACAAATGTTAGTGGAATCAAAAAAGAATTTTGCTGTGCTAGAAGTGAGTTTGCCTCAAATATGTAAATACTGTATTTCTCTGGAAATGTTGCCTTTTTTTNTGAATATTTTTTTTTTCTTTAAAAGTTTCTTTTTTTTTTTTTTTTTTTTTTTTTTTAATTTTATTTTGTGTTCTGCCTTGGGTGCGTAAACAGGTCCAGGAGCAAACACTGGATAACTGGATAACTTGAAACAAACAAACAAAAAATCCCTGTTACTTAAATGTAATCAATTATGCACATGAAAGCTGTAAATTATCGAGAAGATCTGTAAACCACAGGCTCAACTACATCCCTAACCCAGTTTCTGTAAAGCTCCTTCTCTACCAGAGACTCAGACTGTTTGCTGGTGGTGAGTGTTCTGTTTGAGCTATAAAATAATTACCTTGTCAGATTTTAAACTTGTTTGAGTGTAAAACAAGGTCAGTCTCCCCTACTACAGAACCCCGCTGTAATTGCTCCATTACTGTTTTGAATATGCGGTGTAGTTGTTTCTTAGCAAAACAAGCAGATTAAACCTTACCTTTACAGATTTTTGTTTTGTTTCCTGAACTACAGCTCAGTGAACACAGAGGTATGAAATTCTGGCTGTTTATAAAGCTGCCTGCATTTATAATTTTATTTATTGCATGTTGTTTGGACCCATTTGCAAAATAGAACATGTGGTAGAGACAAGTGCAGTTCTTTTTTCACTTGGTTTTTTTTTGATGGTGCAACCCAACGGGGAATGTGCAGTTACAGGTTTTCATTTACGTTATATTTAGTTTTGCCAGTGTGAAGGAGAAAACATTTAAAGAAGTGGACAGCATTCCCTGAACACTGTGATCCCAGCATACCAGGACTGACTGAACATGCTGTGTACTAGCCTATCTCCTGCAATCTAGCCCAGAGTGCCTGTCAGTCTGGGGTCTCCTTCCTTCCGCCCAGGTAACTTTGTGTCAGATGACTTTCAGAGTATTTCTGGTCTCTACAACATACAGATATATGAATTGCCTCTCTGTGTTTGACCTTTGGGATTCCGTATGTTGTGGCTCTGTCTGTGGTCCTACGTAAAGCTCTCATTCTTCTAGGTAGGCTTTTCAGATGCTGAAAGCACTCTGAGGGCCATTATTGAGAGGCAGTATGGACATCTGTAGCTGTTAACATATCCAGAATTGAATTTGTCCCCTGACCTTCGTCTGCAGAGCTGTGCAGTGAAAGGATAACTGTTTATTGCAAGAGTCCCTTGCTTTGAAGACTCGGGATTTTGCATCAGGCCAAAGGGACAGATCCCATTGTCATGCCTAACCAGACCCAGATGGTTTAGGGTACTGCAAATGAGGGAGGGCAGTTTGTTTGTAGTTTGGGAGTTCAAATCCAGATTTAAGTTCTAGACCAAAAGAAATTATCAATTCACTCCCAGCTCGAAATGCTTCCTTCTGAGATCCTGTGGCATCCTTGGCATTTGTTTATTAGCAGGCAAATGGTCCCAGAGACTGAGTCTGCTGCTTGGCTCCTTCAGAAAAGGACAGAGGTGTTTGAATTTGTGTTATCTTTTTGAGAATCCAACTGTTGCATGAAGGTGAAAGATAGCCTTCTATCTTTTTCACAAAGCATGCCAGGTGACAAGATATAAGACCCTACCAACTCTTAGGAAAACTTTTTGTGCTGTAACTATACTGATGTGGTTAAAGTGGGGAAACAAACCCAATTGCAGTGCTGTTACTGTCAGTGTAGGAGTACTGACATGTTTAACTCATTTTAAATCAGAACAGAATCAGCAGAAATTTAATTTCCTATGGAGCTTTTAACAGTAAGACCATGTTGATTTCAAAAAACAAACAAAACTAACCAAAAACAACAACGAAAAAAGAGCTTCCAGTCTTCCTGGAATAGTTACGCTGGTAATAGTTACTACTTAGTGTAGCTAAGTAGAAGTTTGCATGTGACCCTTAACCTCATCTATCTATGGAATTGTTCAATTAAAATTAATACATGCAACTCAAGTTTCAAATGCTTGTAATAAAGCAGTTGCAAAGTAGTTGTCAAAACATAGGTAGAATTTATTTGGTAGATAGTTTCCTTTAGTAAGTTCTGAGAAATGTCCATGCTCACAGAAAATTCTGTGATCTGGAAATCAAGCCAAAATGTTAAAATGAAGGACAAATTCTGCCAGTTCTTATTAAAATACTATAGGTGGGAAACCCTTTTGTGCAGTTCCAGTCCACAGTATGGGTGGGTAGTTTCTGTGTTAGCAGTAGCAGCAAATTCAGTGCTGTTGATAGATGTAAAATTCACCTTTGTCCTGCAATATTATTCCAGTCATCAGAAACTCTAGTTTTTTTGTTCTTTTTCTGTTTCCTTCAACTTTTTCAGATAATTAAATGGGTCAGGTCTCAACAGGATGCTGCTGCATGCTGGCTATAAATATTGCAGTGAGCAGCCCAACACTTCCATCCATCCATGGCCTCTGGTGGGAGGAAGCTGAACTGCTTAACTTATTTGTCAATGTCCGGTGTGTTGCTCTTGTAAGTCAAGGCGAGCTCCGCATTTAACTCTCATAAGTTCAGTGAAAAAGCAAATCCTATGCTACTGAAATGGAGATTTAATTTCAGCTCAGCAGGCTTAGGCCGTGCTTTGTGACAGAAAGCACTGTCCCAGAGAGAGCTGAATTTGGTGTATACTGTGTGAAATTGAGTGGCCATGACACACAGTTTATCATGCAGTGTGAAATACAATTTGGTCATGGATTTACGACAGTATCTCAACAGTGTAACTCAGCTGAACACTGGCTGTGTTCAGCAAGTAGCAGGAGCTTGGACTCAAAAAAGAAATTATGAGCTTGGCCACTCTCTCCATTTATACACCACGCTTATAAACAAATAAATTGGGTAGTGATAGCTCTTTCACACGGAGTGAACTGGGATGTTGTCATGTATCACCTACCTTCTCAAACAAAACTTCTGTGGAAATGTTACATTCTTAACTACTTTGTCCACAGAAAGCAAATGGAAATAGTGACCTCAGTGTTTACATCAAACCGGTTGGCAAATGTGTCTCAGATACTCATGACTGAACTAGATTATTTGCTTACCAGAAGAATAAGATGGTAATATGTCAGAGCTGCTTTCTCCAAAGAAACAATCTGTGAAAACCTGAAACCCAGAAAATATATATTTAAATATTATTATTAAGTAGAGAAATTTGCACTGTTTCAGATGATTGTTGGATACCAAACTAGAGCCAAAGGGGTAAATCTCTTCCTTGTATGGGTAGTGAAAGAGGTAGAATATAGCTTCCCCTTTCCTGATGACAGAGGATCCTTCTTTCTGCCTACGCATTCTTTATGAAAAGCCAGTGAAACAGAGGAGTGTGATTCTGAAATCTGCTCTGTGGGTGAGTACTGTCTCTTGTCATCTACTGTGCAACATCAAGTGCAGCAAAAGCTGCTTTTTAGCTGCATCCAAGATATGGTGAATTAGCTGTAACCATGACTGTTGGATTCCTATCAGTCTCATGGGGACCTTATGATTCTCTCTATCAATTAATTTCAGAATTGTGTTTCAATGGAATTTAGCTATTTAGAAGTTATTTTGAGCCAGTTGTAAAGTGGAACTGTCAGCTCAGAATTTGGGTGAAGAAGTATCAAAATCAGAACTGGAACACATTTGCAGGTTTGGAAGATTTGGCTGCTAACATTGATGAAATGATGGTTGTGGATTGTGACATCATCATCTTGGCAGCATTTCCATCTTTCAGTTTTTATATTGCCATTTAAACCCCCAAAATTCACAGGCAAATGTACTTTTCATCTCTTAACTGTAAAACCATTCAATTTCTCCTACAATTAAGATACAGTTCAGAATAAAACCTGGTCAGAAAAGCAAGTGGATTTTTTTTCTCTTTCTGTTGATGGAGATTAAAATACTCAGTGTGATGCTGTAAAATCCCTTTTTTCCCCTTCTAACTGAACATATATTATTCATGTTATATATATTATACCTTGGTGGAGAAACCAGTTTTTCAGGCTCTAAAGGCTGAAATGCTGAATGGTTAATTAAAATCCTACATTTTGCTTGCTTGACTAATGTAATAGGAGCAAGATACTATATAAGCACATGCTGGACTGAAAACAATTTCTGCCAGCAGTAAACTTCCATCATTTATTAATTGGTAGTAAAAAGACTTATTTCACAGCTGCCTGAAAGGTCAATGAGGAAGGTCCTGGGAGGAAGGGTAAGAGATGGTGTTGCTGTTTGCTTTCCTTTCTCATCATTATTGCTAGGTTTGAGTCATCCTTTTTCTTACGTCTACCACAGAGTTCTTGACCCCACTCAGAGCAGTTATTCCTTGTTGTGAAGTGACCATTGTGCTGTTGTATACAGGAGCCAACAGGAGCTCTGTCCAGGTTGTGGTGGCACAAGTAAAGGATTTGCCTCTGACCTGATCTTGTAATAGTGAGGATTAATGTCTGTGACTTCCTCCTAGCAGAATCAAGAAACAAGTGTCCCAAAATGTTCTTTTCCTTGGCTCTGCTGAAAATGTCTCAAAGCTTCCTTCCCCTGCTCTTCTCAAGCCTACTACCTTATGATAAAAAAAAAAAGGAAGAAACAATGTCACCCTCCTGTCCTTTAATATCAGTTTTGTTTCTAATTGTTACCCATCAGCTTCTCTCCCATAAAGCACATTGTTTTCTGCAGGAACTGACTGCTTCTCTGGCAACTGGAAGACTTTTTCAGTGTGGTGTAATAACAGAAACCTCTCTGTGAAGCACTTTCTGTCTATCAGCTCTTGCTTGGCAGCCTAGCATTAAACAGACACGGAGTAAAAAGGAAAGAGTAAAGGTTTTGAATTGCAAGAGAGGTCCGATCTTAAAGTGTTGGTAGAGCTAGCATCTTTGCATTAGACTAATTCACATCTTCTGTGCCTTCTTGAGTAGCTCTTGTCAATAACCAACTGCTTTTGCTCTGAGTTGCTCTTATTGCTCTACTTCATTAGAGCCTGAGTTCCCGACTCTGCTTTTAGATGCTGCATGAGCTGAGCACTTGCACACATGTTTATGTAGCCACTTTGTTACGTGAACATAGACTTAAAAATAATGCTGAAGTGCCTTACTGAAATTCAGGATCTCAGTGTTTAGCAGTGTCTTGCCCCTTCTTCATCTGTGATGTTTAAGTACCAGTAATTTGTGTCTGGGACACACTGCATCTTAATGTTGTTTTTTAAATAGCAAACTTTAGGTCATGGCTTTTATCTCTGTGTTTCTGGAGCTGATGTGACACCAGGCTCCTGTGTGACAACAGTAGTCAACCTGTTTGGTCACATACTTAAAAGGAGGGATGGGTTGTAAATCAGGAGTGAGGCAAACTGCTTACAAAAAGGCCTTTTGTAAGCAGTGCTAATTGCTGTCAGCAATATTGATCTATCTCAGAAGTATACCATGGCCATTTAAATTTGCAGACTCTAACTGAATCAGACTGTTTCTTATGAGTTTTCCCTAAGGAAGATATACTGATATGAAGAAGAGATTTCCATCTTATATTGCTTAAATATATCACAACATTTAACAAATATTTGTTGCTAAAGAGATACCTGGTTGCACACAGATATATTACATGTGTAGATATACCCATTAATATATGATTGCAATGGCAGTGGGCATTTTACAGTTAAGAGTTTCATATCACAGTTTGTAGTGCTGTGCAAACTTTAATCAAATGAATCCTATCAATAAATAAAATAACTAGTACTTAGAAGATTATGCCATTTTACATGGGAGGCAACTGAAACAAGAATATTACAGCTCCAATTGCCCAAAATTCTCCTAATATTAGGAGATGCTGAAACTGATGTCTTCTGAGATTTAGTCCTGGCTCTGTCCTAGAGCAGAGTTGCTACCATGTGAAGCAAGAGCGGAGAGGGAAATAGCAAAGGAAATGGTCGTGGGTTGAATGATCTTTTGAATGAGAGAAGGTCGTTTGAGGTGTGAAAACTTTTACAGAATATTAACATCTTGAGAGATGCTTTGACAGCAGGACATCAAAAGCGTGACAGGATACCCCGAGCTCCATTGCTCCAAGCAGGAGACAGGCGCTTACAGCCAAAATGTTATTCACCTTTGTTAATAAAATGTAGAACTGGCAAAGCCACTTCTGGATTACCATCCTTTTCCCCCCTTTATTCTTACAGCAGTGCTGCTTCAGACTAAATGAATTATGGTTAATTAATTGGGTCAAGTACTGTCAGGCTGTCTCTAAAGAATGTCTGGAGTCTGATTTCTGTTTGTCTTTTTTCTCATTTTTGTTTGTTTAGGTTTGGGGGGGGAGGTGTTTGTTTCTTTTCTTTTGTTCTCTTCCTTTTTTTTTTGTCGTTTTGTTTTTAGGGAGTGGAGGTGGGGTTTTTTTTTGTTTTAATGGGATGGTAAAATTCTCCCAATTTGTGTAAAAAACCATTTTGTGTTACACATACCTGCTTTAAGAAAATTTAATTGATCCACCTTCTGATGGAATCATATTTACTTAATTATTCTAAATGATGTGTTTGTTTATCTGTTGTTTATGTGGTTGTTATGGAGTTGTGTAGCTGAATGATTGGAGAGGCTGTCTCCTTTTCCCAGTGGTCATTTATTGCTGCTAAAAATGACAACACAATTGGTAGATGCTCCCAGTGACTTTTCTGGTGCGGAACTCCAAAATTTTTTCTGGTGCCCAGGTCTTGACTGAGGTGCTCTTCTTTCACACACACACACAACATTTATGTAAGAGGACATAATGATGATTGCTCAGCCTTCACTTCAGCCTGTCAGCCAAACAACAATAATCACCTGCTCCAGGTAATGAGAGTCTGAATTAACCCAGACAGTCCAATTTGAGAGCTAGTGTATACGCAACAACATTCTCCTTGAAATCTGGGAAGTATCCTGCTTTCAACAGGGCATGTGGTAGAATTGATAATGGTGTTTGCAGTTACTGGGGAAGTAACGGATAAAACTCTCTAAACTGCACAGATCCATTCCCATAAACTACAATAACTGTTTTAAAAGCTTCAAATGGCTTCTCCAATTCACTGATAAAACTATCAGCAAATCCAGAGTCTTGTCACTGATGACTTGTATGACTTTATGTGCTTGCAGGATGGAGCTCTTCAATGACAAACTTAACAGTGATATAGATACAGTAAAACCTCACACCTGCGTGATTCATTCAATTGCAGATCAAAGTCCAAATACCACAAACATGTAACCAAACCAATAGAGCAGTGTTTTGTGTGTGCTTGGAAGCACTGGATGGGGTAATGTAACAACAAAACTGATGAGAAAATGAGAATAGCCATTCAACATCAGAACTGATCTACCTAGACATCGGTGCTTCTCTTACAGACTTTGGAGTGAAAGAGCTCCTGGGGCTCTGCTCTGCTTGTATTTTAACATAGCTACCTCAGATAAGTGAGATGAATCATGCTTTGAAAGGGCCTCTTTTTCTTTTGCCATGAAGTACAGGGCATTTAGGTGAATTCCACATGGACATGTAAGTGTAATACCAGTCCACAACTAGTTCAGTTTCTTTCATTTACTTCCAGGTTTTTATTAAACACCTCATGTCTAGCTATTGAGAAGACTGTTTAACCTTGTTCTTGCTGCATGCAAGAAGGACTAGGCTAAAGTATTTGTTTTATCCTTTTGGATAAAATAAAATCCAAAGGCATATATTCCACAAAATCTTTGGACATCACTTTTGACTTTACACTTTCTAGAGGAAAAGATATTTTGCTGTGGAGGTCAGGAAGCCTTTCAGAAACCATTGGAAACTACTTCTGCTGGCTTAAGAAGATGTAATAGAACTTTTTAAGCAGGATTGCTGTGTTCTTACAGGATAACCAATATTCTAAATAACAGTAACAGGTGGCCTTGTTATCATATGTGTTACAATATTTCCATTGACTTTTGTATCTCTACTTAGTCTTGGTCCCTTCTTACTACCACCACCTGTTGCTGATTCCTTTAAGAGATGGTTGGATATTTATATGAAACGGAGCTGAAAACATATGAAAATGTCTAAGTCAGACATTTATGAATTAATTTGTAAGAGAATATTTCACTTTGTGTTAATGAATTGATTTCACAAGGATGATCTGATGATGTTTTAATACAAAATGTACCTTTTGGGAGTGTTGAAGCTATGGCTATAACACCTCCGCCTGCCGGATTTGCCAAGAGAAGCAGATTAGGCTTTGGTGGAGGCAGCTGGTTGAGACATGGGTACAATGAGAACTGAGCCAGGAAGACTGAATCGTAGCACTCAGACCTGGGCCTGGCTGTGCCAGTCCTTGGGGCTGCTTGAAGCTTGTGCAGAACCCTGGCTCCACCAGAGAAACTTGTTTTGAGCCTTCAGAGTAATCATAGCACACAAATGAGAAAGTGTGAAATCCTTGCCTGGGGCCGTGGGGACACAGTGGACTGGATTTCATGTTGGGTGATCTCTAGTGCAACTTTAGTCCTCTGTGCTATTTCACATTTCTCCACCAATGTTTGAATTAATCCTTTCTTGTTCGTGCTTTGTTCTGTGTTATTTTGGTGCCTAAGGCTGCCTGTATTTCTAGCTGGCTCTTCTCGTACATGGCCCTCATTGCTAAAGTGAGTGAGGTGCTTTGGACTTCAGACTTGGCTCCCATCTGTGTATTTCAAGGTAAAATGATTTCTAATGCTAATTGGGGTGAGGGAAAATGAGAGTGAGTTCAAAAATTCATATTGAATATTTATGAGCATCCTCAGTGCATTTGGTGAAACTGGGATGAAAAGGTTTCGAAAAGGTTTCTAATATCTGCTGCGAGGCACTCTGTTGTGCTTCACTTACAATGGTAGCTGAAGGTGTGAGGCCTGTGGGGCCCGTGAAGGCTCCAAATACATTTATTTGTACCGGGTTTAGATCATATTTGCTGTTGGTGTAATTACTGAGCAGTAGTGGGATGAAAGAGCTCACCTGTGCCAATTTATGGCTCCTTTCAAAGTCAGGAGTGATGCTTGGGCAGTGCTTGGATTCTGTGAGCAGAGATGTTTTGTGTTATACTTCTAAAAAAAAAAAAGAAAAAATTATTTTTAAATTATTGTTTGGGGGATGGGTATCTTTTTTTCCCTTTAGCACCAGTGTTTGAACCCTCGCATCCATGGCCACATATTCATACGAAGGCAGGCAAGGAGCTCTGGGGAGGGTCTTTATCAGCCTGGCTGAATGAGGGCTTTCTTTGAATCCCATTCACTGACAGATCCATTTGTGCTGATTTTGGTGACCAAAGAAGACAGTAACTTGCTATAAATTGCCCTTTGCTTGTATTTATAAATGATTTTGCTCAAAAGAAAGTTGTTGCAGACTGTTGTTCCCATTAGTAACTTGGGAGAGGAACCTTAACAAAAGATTAAAGTAAACTGTTTTTAGAATATTGCAGTGTTGGGGAGAAATCACTGGAAACAATGCACAAAAGCCAGCAGTGTGCTGTAGGGATTCTGCAGTATGGGAAGTCTGGGCAGAGATAATTCCCATTAAAACAAGAGGGGGCAGTCCAGGTTGTTCTTAAGCTTTTTGTGGGCACCGTAATGTATGTAGATAGAGCTCTGCTGTGAGTCAGTAAAATGCAATGTTAAAGGAATCAGTAAAATTTGATGTTAATGATAAGCCTTGGAACCAATGTTCATCTTTATTTTTGTATTGTATATTACCTCTTAAAATTAGTGACAGGCTGTGAATGCTGGACCTCTCCCTGAGAGCCAGATAAAGTACTGATGCCACTGGCAGCTTTATTTGACTTGGGTATTTTCTTAAGAATTTATTGCTGCTTCATAATACCTTTGCTAGATGGGCTTTCTGGTCAGGAGACGCTGCTGCTTGTTTCCAGTGTGAGCTCTGCCCAAGGTGGCCTCAGTTGCTACAGTTTGAGAATGAGGAAGAGTATCTGATTTTAGTTTTTCTGTGGCTTTTCTTTAAACTTCTGCACTGCTTTGCAGCTGGTACTGATTTCCTTTGCTTTGTGACAGGCAAAACTGCAACTGGCATATTGTTCAAGGCAAGACCAAGAAAGAAGGGCAGTTTGATTTTCTCTATCAAGATGGGATGGGAGCCATCAGCTCTGAGGGAACCATGTGTGCTGCCCAGTCCTAGATTGGGTGTTTCTGAGGAACAGGCTACTTTATACCTGATTTTTCCTTCTTGGAGCAATTGAGGGCTCAGCAGGGGACTGACTGTTTTTCCCTTTCAATACCGGGGAATGGCCTCTCTCAGGAGCAATGCCTGGGCCTGGCAGGGGAGAATTGTAGCTGCCTGTTTACAGCCCTTCTTCCCAGCAGTGGCATCTAGGGCAGCACAGAGTCACTCCCTTTTCTTGCTGGGGAAAGACTGTCATATGTAAGAAGGAGAGTGCAGAAAGGTTGAGAACCATGAGTTTAACTTACTTATTTTTATTTCAATAATAAGTACACCTCAACTTCTGTGGTTGAGCAGTAGCCTGAGAACAGCTAAGATACCTCAGACATACTGGTGCTAAAACTGTGCACAATATAAAACTTTTCCTGCTTCTTTCTATGCCAAATGGTACATCCTAGCCATTTTCATAGAATCATGGATTGTTAAGTTTGGAAAAGACCCTAAGATCATCAAGTCTATTTTGCTTTCAGTTAAGCCTCTTCCATTGAAAGAGTTTTTCTTTCCTCCATTTAGCTGAACACTATATTTTTAAAAGTTACTTTCTGGTCCACATTCTTTCAGGAAGAGGGTTAAACAGATTTCATCTTTGCTTCAGAAGTTGTTATTAATAACCACAAGGAGGCTGCAAATATGAAGAAAAGAAGACGACAGGTGGATATAAAATGTTTTGCTGTACTTGCTGTTTTGTATTTGTGATCCTGGTTTTGCTTGTTTATGTATTTTTCACCAGTACTTTTATACAAATATTGCAAGTAATGAAGTGCTTGTAATTCCTGAGATTCTGAAAGCCATGTTTTGCAATGGACGATAATTATACATCAAGGCAATAAAATAGTAGGCCCATTTCTAATTCTAAATAATCCTCCTCACTTGCATATTAAAGTGCTTTCCAGTAATTAGTTATCTTACTTAATTGCTAATTTTTTTCTGTGGGCAGGAAGCTTTGCTTTTGTCTTGCAGGAAGAACCTGAGCCACCAGGCTGAGTGCATTATTGTTCCATGGTACATGTTGAGCCTGCTGTTGCCAGAATAGGAATTTTACTCCATAGCAATTCCAGCTTTACAGCTACAACATTACAGGGCAGATACTGCCGATGACACTTTGGAGTCTTTATGTACGGGAGATCTGTTTTCATTTCACTTCATTATATGCACTGTTCATTTCAGGAGACTTCCTGAAATAGCTGATAGTGGGAATGTAAATCCTGCTGTGAGCTGCCTGTGTCCTCCATTTGGTTGCTGCCAAGAAGTTACTGGCTTGGTAGCACGAGTCGCTCAGAATTGGAAGCTTCAGTCATTTCTTGTGGTATTTGCAGATCTCAGAGCAAAATCCTTATCAAAGCCTGACATTTTAGGCCCTTTCCCTGGTGTCTGATTTCTCCCATATGTACATTCATTAATTTCAAGGATTTACTGCAGAGTTTAGATTCTTCCTGAAAATTGCTTGGTTTCTGCTATTAATTATTCACAATCCACAGTGCTCGATCACATAATCAGGTATTACCTCACTGAGCTGCCTTCCTGGGTGTCCCCCTCTAGGTTTAACTGGTCCAGTGTGAAAAACCATGTGAACCATAAAATATCCGAGTTCCTCAAAGATTACTGGGATAACTGTGGAAAGAGTGGAATAGTCGTAGTCAAACTTATTAATTACTTTGTCCATAAATCTGGTCATTGTTGTACTAATTGTAATTGCTTATGGTCAAACTTGAATACACCAGCTTTAAAAGGTTACTATAAATGATATTGCTTCATGCTAAGAGGTACTAGAAACTAACCTTGTATGGAAAATAAACAGCAAATACCTGTTATATATTTCCAGATATCTCCAAAATTGCTTAGACTAATCCTTAATGAAAGAACATCAAGATCAATATTTGACTGGAATTGATTTTAATGGTTGATACTGAGATAAAAGGAAGAAAAGTAGCATGATTTCACAGAGAGAATTAGAGGGGCAATTGGGCCACAAACAGCAAAGGAGACTAATGGTTAGCACACCAGGATGGATTTCAAGCTGTAACTGATCTGCCTATTTAGATTTTTATTTTTCCTGTGCATGTTTTTGAGCCATAGAGTAATGTATCCAGTGTGGGGGAAGGGCATTTTCCTGGAGAGACAGATCTACTGCCAGACTCTGGATTATATAAATGCCTGATCACCCAGTTGGTAAAGATGTCAGATACAAGTTTAAATGTAAATCTGCTTTTTAAAACAATTACCTAAACCCAGATAGAATTTGAACCTTCAGAGCTGTGACTCTGAGGATATATAGATATATAGGAAGTGTAGGAGACTTTTGTGGCCTCTACTGAGAGCTCTCATAGCCTCCTTTCTCCTTCTACCTCAGCTGTTGTATTTTTCACATGGATATGGAGCTGAAGCTGAATATTCTGATTACTCACCCAGAAAAGCTCTCCAGTCAGCCATGCAGATCAGCTCCAGGGAACCATAATGATTTTGATGAAATCTCCTTAACCTTTTATAAATACTTTAAAAGAGGTATTTTTATCAGAACAGAATGCTTTGATTTTTTTTTTTAAGTTACTTTGCATTTATGTATCATACAGAATGAAACTTTAACATGAAAATTACATGCTTTCATTTCGGTGACAGTAAATGCTTCAATTAACATAAAAAAGTACTTTGAAGAAAAAGAAAACCCAAACTTGCATACTCATTTTTGAAATGACCAGATTTTAAACTTTCAGACTTCACTATCTTCTATTTCCACACTGTTTCACATGTATAGTAAAATATGTTTGTGGAACTGTACCAGATATAGTGATAGATTGACTGAAACAGGAGATAATTTCATAGAAAGTAATTTGTGTTTGTGCACTGTATATACCTGTATACAGGAACAGAATCTGTTTTATGGCAGCATGATGCTGCTACCTGTATTCAGCCCAGGTTTTCACAACAATTTTTCTATCTAGACATCAGCCTTGGTATTTCAGTAAAGAACTTTGAACTCCTGCTAAGATGTTTATGTTATCCTGAAGTATAGATAATAAAAAGGAGAGGAACAGGCTGTAATGGCTGTTCTAGAATATCTCTTTTAAGAAGTTATTTTACATGCAGTTGAACCTTTGAAGTTGAAATGTTCACAGCACTAACATATCCCAACCATTTTTTTTCAACTTTTACGAGGACAAGCTTAGTTTAAAAATGTGCAGTTACTTGCTTACATTGAAATGTTCAACTGGAATGTCCCTGTTAAGTTCAAATGGGGAAAGAACTGTTCGTTTGAGATTCAACTGGAGCTTCCTAATCAATTGCTGGAAGTGGGATGCTGTTCTCCTAACACTCTGTCTTTTAGCCTTCTAAAAGCTAAATGTCTACTAGCCTTCCAGTTGCTCTCTGCCAATCCTGAGGAGAGAAGTGCATTTAATAATGGGAAGCCCTCCAGAGGTGTTTGCTTGCTCCTTAAATGTCTTGGACATTAAAGGTGCAAAACACTGTTTCCACCTGAACACTGAGCTGTCTGTTTTCTTAATATGCTTTGTATGTTCCATTTCAGGGTGCTCAGAAGAAATTCCAAGTATCGTATTTTTCTGAAAGTGGAAATCTCTCTGCTTTCTGCCTTCCATCTTATGATACCAGTTCGGGTGTGTTGCAACAGCTCAGCAAAGCACTTATGTAAGGCCTTCTTGGTGAGGGATGCTCTGTGGAGTTTCAAATCTTTTGCAGTTCATTTTGTTGGTTTTTACTGGCTTTTTCAGGAAATAGGGAATGCTTCCTCTTGTGATTTGAGGTGCCCGTCAGAAATATTGGCACTGTTGACCTTAAATGTGAGGTGGAAAGAATACTAAGTGTATACTAAGTGAAGTTACACACTGTAAACCTGTAGCAAACAACTTTAATGCTGCTGGGTGCACTTTTCAAAAATAACTTAGGAGTGGTATTCTCAAGAGTGATTAGGGCTCTTTTCACAAGTCTTGTTGTAGATTCCTGAATCACTTCACAGGTAAAAGTTTTCTTGTCATCCTTATTAACAGCCAATAGCTCCATGATGTTTGTTTTTTTTTCCTCTCTCTCTTCCTCAGCTCCCTTTTTTAGAATCTGGATACTTTTTTTATCACAATGGTCTTGCTAAAGCCAGGAGAAGACGCAGCCTTCAACACAAGCTTCATCTGGAAAAGGACTCCAGGGTAAGTGTTTCATCATTAAGTGCAGCTGTCATGTTTTCCTTGTGACGCAGACCATTTTTTAATGAGATCAGGGTGATGATCAAATCTGTGGCTATGATTATGGGGTTTTTCCCCATGCTTGTTTCAAGCTTGGTGGCTTCCGTATGCACACACTTCCTAAATAGCCTCAGCTTTTATTATTTCACTGTTACAATAGTCATACATTCTCAGAGATGTATCCTCTCTCCGGTAAGACTTAGTGATGCCATAGTCTCCAGAACATCTCTGTGCACTCTGTAATGTAGGGAGAAGCCATCCGAGGTACATCTCCTGGTTGTCCCCTCCATGAATCCTGCTACCCATGGGTTATTCAGCCCTGAATACCTTGTCGTGTGAATGGTGGGTGGCACTTTCTCTGCAATCACCGTAGATTCCCTTCTTCTCAAGGAATAGTACAAGCACCACTTACTAGAGAAGTGTAAGCTGTCGAACGTCAGTAGTTCTTGTAGAGACTCTTGATTGCAGTCTGCAAATTGTGTGCTCAGTTTTCAGAAGCATAAACCTCTCAGACAGGAGAAAAAGGCCCCGTTTGTTGAAGGCTATGAGCTGGCACTGACAAATTCTTTTTCCTTATATGCAGAGTTTTTGCACCAGTTTAATACTGAGTTGAAGTTGGGCCAGGTAGCACAAAAAATATATTTACTGCCCAAAGAAAGTAGATCGGCCTGAGGAATGATGTAATGACAGCAGATAGATTATTTTTTAATCTTTCAGTAAGATTTCAACTCTCTGCACTGTGAAGAGGCGGAAACTATTTTGTTCCAGACAGAATATGATTGCCAGATTTGTGTTATTGTAACACCCATGACAATGAAACACTTGAGTAGGAAGAAGAGGAAAATAGGTTAAATAAGATCATAGTTGTTGTTGTGACACCATAGCAAGCAAGGTCTGATGAATTCCCAGCTTAATTTTCCTGCTTCTGCAGAAATTTTAAGTGATTCCAGGCCCAGGTCCAACTAGGGTGCCCATGGCTGGTCACTTCTGTTGTTGAGAGCCATGTGAGGGAATCACACAGGTTCCAGGTGCTGCCTGCCCCATTACTCTGACCCAAGATGCGGATAGCTAGAGTACCTCTTCCTGGTCCTATTCTCTGAAAAGAAACCAGATACAGCTGAGGGGTTACAAGGAAGAGACACACCCAACCTGCCTTTAACGGAAATTCTCAGGCTTCCATTGTTCTGTTTAGTAAGCAGGGATCAGAAAATAAGTCACTGGGGAAAATCTACAATTAGTGAATACTAAAGCAAATGTCCTGAGAAGTGTTCCCTTTCTCTGAACCATCCAATCTTGTAAAGTCATTTATGAGAAGATGCATGAGAAAATTTAAGAGAAAAAGCTCACAGTTAAGTCAGAACATTGAAAAGTAGTGGCTGAGTACAGTCACTGTGCAGAGTCATTCCATATGCTCTTTGGAAATAAGTATTTCTGTAAGCCTCTGAAAATTTTAAAAATACCTATGATATTTGTATGAAACCACTAATTCTCACTGCAGCCTAACATCACATGTCTGAGCACTCCTGTACTAATTCCAGACTGGCTCTTGCATTGATACCTCTAGACTAAGTATCTGCACTGCTAGTAAGAATAGCTTAAGTGAATCTACCTTCTCGTTCAGAGATGTTCCCTTTTGTGTAGTCATCTGATATTTGCAGTTTCTAGACTCCCAGTTGGCTTCTGTCACATGGAGTGAAATCTCATTTTTCCTGATAATCTCCACCTCATTCTGGTACTGCATACCAATGGCTTCCTCCTTTGATCTCAGGGAATAAAGCCCTGTGTTTACATAACTGAGAATATCTTCCATGTGAGGAAAAGGATGATCCTGGGTGATTCTAACTTCGTGGTTTGCACTGGAAAATGGAAGGGGGATGAAGCAATGTTTAATTTCCACATGTAACATGACATTTTCTCATCTAGCCTGTCCTGTTGAATAGTCCTTGAGCTCTTATGATACCATGTAGGTCAGTTGCTTTATATAATACAGTCTCAGAGCAATTAAAATCATTAGTCTTATCTCCCTTCTTCTTTTTATGTGAAGTTTGGAGGAGTCATAAAAATTCCTGTCAAATTTGTGTATAAATGGAAACAGGAATTGTGTTGACAGCACTTAATTTCAAACTCTAAAAGTAATTTCTAAATGTAATGGCAGCTTTCTAGACCATTTACAATCAATTTTTCTTAGCAACAAAGTTCAGCACTGTCATGGTTAATATGTTAATGCATGAAGCCAAGAATAAAATGTTCTTGTTGTCAGGCTGGCCAGGAAGAAAACTTCCACCACAGGGCTATAAAAATCTCTCAGGAACCGTTATGGTAAATGCTGTTGCAAAAATTTGCTTGGCCCTACCCAAATGTGAGAATATGGGCTGCACTTACTCTGTATGCTTTTCACTTTTAAGGAGGTTGCAGTGCTTAGCTAATTTTAATTATTAGCTGAAAAACAGCACAGATGTTCACTCAATTAATTAATGTTGTTTAATCAAGTAACTCCCTTGAGGATCCGTGTCAGTTTTTCAGGAGTCTAAGACAGGCGACACAGCACTAAGCAAACAAGTTACTGCATCATTTCCATGCTCTGCATATCTTTTTAAATGCTCAAAAATGCTTTGTTGTGTAAAATTTACTGTATGTTTTAACCAAAATAATTTGGAGCTATGCTAAACACATTACAGCAGTTATGTGATAAACATCACTGCAGTCAAGGGGTGGGAATGGAACGTTATTAAATTCCTAGAAATCCAGCAAGAACTAATCTTTGTTCTGAAGAACCATCTCAAGTACAATGGTTTTGACATTATTTAATAGATTCATATTGCTGAAGCCTGAAGCAGTCCTGGCAGTGGGTGAAGGTACATGTAAGTAGTGTCACATAGTGTGTTGTCCTATTGAACTGTTGATGAAAAAAGTGCAGGTGCATGAGGCACCATGGCTTTTGCTGTCAGTACTGTTCTGTCAGGGATCCTTACTGTCAAGGTGGCAAATTCCACAGTGAACTGAACTGCTTCAAATGGAGACTGTTTTGTTATTTAAATTACATTATCTGAGGTACAGAGAACCTTCCAGGAGAGGTTTGCTTTGAGTCTTTTGCATCGGTTGCAAATTTCTGTGATGTTCAGCTGCAATTCTACTTTGTTATTTTAGCTTATATTCCTTTGGCGCTAAATTAATTGCGGGGAGGGGATGGATTTCCTTTACCATTTTTACATCTTTAAGCTGGAATTCTTAATGAGCTAAGACATAGCAGCAACATCTCCAGCATTCTCCATGTGAAATTGCATTTTCATGTGCCTTTATTTGTTTATTGCTTTAGCAGAAATGTCTCAGACCAAAAGGTCAGCCGTTAGGCTTTTTTGGCCTTGGAAGACTTCATTTAAGGGGCTGCTGTACTTTGCCCTGGAGCTGCAGACAGGGAAGCAGCCCTTGCCATGACCCATGGGTACAGACAGCTGGGAGGAGGTGACAGTGAGGATAAGGGCCCTGAGTGGAATAAAGCCGTGAGGAGCCAGAGTAGGATAGGACCAAGCATCAGTGTAAATGTGAAGAGAGAGTAAGTGGGACAGGCTGGCACAAGAGCCCAGAGTCAGCGAGAAGGTTGAGTGATCTGGGTGTGGAGCCGCCCATGAGCTGAATGGGACATGGAGGAGCATGGGGTAGGCTGGAGAGACTGGAAACAAGATGTCCACATTGACATCAAAATACGCAGCTTGCTACGTGCAGGTCACAACACACCTCAGAGCAAGGGGACCTTTAGAGAGTCTTCCCTGTGAGCAAGGGGAAATAGATCTTCTCTAAAAGCAAACTTTGTTTTTAATAATGAGGGACAGTGGTATGTTTCATCAATGTGATTGCCCCGGAAAAGTGAATCAGAAATACAGAGATACTTTATATTGGCTTGTTTGTTGGTACAGTAGAGGCAGGATGGGAAATGCAGTCCTTTCCTGCTCCACCACAGCTAAAAGAAAACAAAACCATGGGATTTGCTTCTGTAGAGGGCTGATGCCGGCTGGATGCCAGGTTCCTGCCAATTCACTCTGTCACTCCCCTTACCAGCAAGACAGGGGAGAGAAAATATAATGAAGGGTTCATGGGTTGAGATAAGAACCGGGAGAAATCACTCATCAAGTACCATCACAGGCAAAACAGGCTGTAATTAGAGATATGAATTGAATTTATTACACTAACAAAATCAGAGCAGGATAATGAGAAGTAAAATGAACCCTTAAAAAACCTTCCCCCCAACCCACCCCTCCCTCCTTCCCACTCTACCTCCTACTCCAGCAGCACAAGGAGACAGGGAGTGGGGTTATGGTCAGTTCATTACCCATGGTTTCTCCCGCTGCTCAGGGAGAGGAGTTGTTCCCCTGCACCACTGTGGGGGCCCTCCCACAGGAGACAGTTCTCCACGAACTTCCACCGTGAGTCCATCTCATGAGGAATGGTTCCCTGCAAACTGCTACAATGTGAGTCCATCCCATGGGCAGCAGTCCTCCCAAAACTGCTGCAGCATGGGTCACTCTTCCATGGGGTGCAGTCCTCCAAGGACAGGCTGCTCCAGTGTGGGTTCCTCTCTCCATGGGCCTCCCATGGGTTCACAACCTCCACTCAGGCATCCACCTGCTCTGGCATGAGTCTCCTCCATAGGCTGCAGGTGGCTCTCTGCATCCCCATTGTCGCTGTAAAGTACCGAGAACGGCGAGAAACGACACGCTCTAAGTTCAGGAAGAAAGTGGTTATTTAATTAATTATAATTGGGTTTATATAACTTGGTTCCCAAAGATGACAGGAGGTCATTGGATTTTGGACCAGCCACCCCCTGTCCCATTGGCTAAAGCTTACAACACCTACTTCAAAATATTATTTAGCTGTGTACTATAACAACTCTAAAAAATAAATCTCAAGTGTGCAGATAAAACTCAGTTTACAAAAAACCCATAGCAGTGTTTATCATAGCTTTTATGAGAACCACAAAGTTCCCACAAAATGCTGCAAAAAGCTGAAAAATTTCTCTACCAAAGCTTTTCAGCATCTACACGCCATGGATCCCCATGGGCTGCAGGGAACAGCCTGCTTCACCGTGGTCTATACCACAAGCTGCAGAGGAATCCCAGCTCCCGTGCCTGGAGCACCTCCTGCCTCTCCTTTTCCACTGACCTGGGTGTTTGCAGAGTTGTTCCTCTCACATATTCTCACCCCACTCTTCTCTGGCAATTACAACTGCACAGTAACTTTTTTTTTTCTTTCTTCTTAAATGTGTTATCACAGAAGCATTACCACCATTTCTAACTGGCCCAGCCTTGGCCAGTGGCAGGTCTGTCTTTGGAGCTGCCAGGGCTTGTCTCTGCCAGACATGGTGGAAGCTTCTAGCAGGTTCTCACAGAAGCCACCCCTGCAGCGCCACTGCTGCCAAAACCAGGCCATTCAAACCCAATACAGCTTCATTTTTATTTTCAAAGCTGGCTTATCTTCTGGTCTCCTCTATTATAAATACGGCTGTGGTCTCAGCTGTATTATTATGTAAACATTTTGAAAAGTGGCCACATAAATAAAAGGAAAGAGAAAATGCATGGTCATTATGTTACCTTTCTGAGCAATACTTCTGTATTTGCTGTTGGTGGGTATTTTCTGTTTGTAAATAGTCTTCCACTGGAGGAGAAGGGTTGATACACAGTTTGTTCTCTCAAAGATTATTTTGGGTTTTTTTAAGTTTTTTGATAAAACCATTTTCCTCTCACACAGTCTCTCTTATCAGACAGCTGCCAAGATTAATCCCACTCAGGAAAGAAGCTTTAATATACAAAGAAGAGCTGAGTGCCATTACTGATATCTCTATGCGATTGGATCTGCGTTGCTATTGGGAGAATAAATATGTATGTGTGGAGGGAGGAAGGGTTAAATGAAAATCTTCCACTGAGAGTGAGTTTGGCACTTAGATGAAGACTTCTTTGGAAAGAAACATCCCAGGTGATGGCAGTTGTTGCATTTCTGAAAGAGATTAGAAAGGGGGACTTGGCTGTGCTGATCCAGGAGTCTGAGGAGGATGGATGTAGAGGTTCTTCCAGGAATGGTTAACCAGGTGCCTGTGGTTAACAGTATTCCCAAACTGCTTGTCTCATGGGACAAGGAGAAAAAGGGGGCTGTAAATGCAGAGGATCTAAGCTTTTAATTGAATAAATCAAAATCTTTCATCTCCTTCCTCGCCTGAGATCCTTTACATGCCCCCTTAATGTGAGTGACGTGTTTGTGATTGGATCCTTGCAACCTGTGAAGGCAAAAGTACCCCCTGCTGCCCCTGGGCAGGGGGTTGTCAAGTGCTGCCAACGGTTCATATTTCATCCACTGTTCATCTTTAACAGGGAAAAAGAGGGATGGATGGATGGCAGCTTAGGAAGAAGCAGCACAGCAGCCCTTAGCAATGGCAGTGCAATATAAGTCAATCTTCAGGGCCTTTTCCAGCAGCATTAATGACAGGTTTGAGCTGGGCCAAAGGTGGAGCCTTTTGCCTTACTCTCTTAGGTGCCAGCACAGATCTTCCCCTTTGCAAAAATTAAAATCTTCCTGATAAGATTAGGAAAACCCAGTTTTCCTCAGTTCTCCCTAGTTCTCCAGCCAGTGGGGAGTGCAGTGATCTGGGGATGCAAGGGGTAGGAGCCATTGGAGCTTTCCTTTGTTCAGACATTTGTAATTGCTGTGGAGGTGTAACTTTCTTTAACTGTTTCTCCAGCCTTCTGTTACTGGAGCCAAATAAAATTCTGTCCCTAGAGCAAAGTAATAAGAGCAATTTACAGTTGTTTTTGGCTGCTTCATGCCCCACATACTGATTTCTGAGATTCCTGGCCAGTGTTGGTGACTTTGATTTCCGGGGAAGTTTCTGATAAAAGCTTGGAAGGTATCCCAAGATGCTTCCTTCATCTGAGAAGAAAGCTGGTTTGCTCCTGAAAGCAAAGGGGTAGCTAGAGAAGATTGCTTTCGGGTAACTGGAGAAGAAAGGGCCATCACTTGACCGGTTCCCTGTGGTAAACCTACTGTTGACACTGTGGGTAGAGGGATTAGTTTTTGTGCAGTTCACCACAGCAGTCATCCCAGATTCATATAAAGTTTTCACCCTCTGTGGAAGTAAACATTATATAAGTGAATGTAATGCCCAAGACTTGCCAACCTCTCTCAAATCTTAGAGGGAAGCTTCAGGTTCATCATCCAGTTCTCTACTGTGCAGGGAGGTGTGTGTGTGTTACAACAGAGAGATGGGAGAATGGCGGGACAAAAAGCCCTTCATGTTTTTGTCTCTTCTATGCTGCAGATGGTTGAGGTTGACAGACTTCCCAGTAAAGTCTATGTAGCATTTTGCTGTAATATCTGTTGTCATGGGGCTGGCTTGCTGGTAGGATTATGTTCAGGAGAAGTTTGGAGCTGCCATAATTTTATGAGACTACGGGGCAGCATTACACCTGCATCGGTGTTATCTTTTAGATATGAAATGGAACATTAGGTAGTAAAGGCTCTGCTTAAGTATCTGTAATAAATATTGAACAGCCAAGGAAAACTCATGAGAGGAAATGTCTTCTTTCCAATGCTGAAAAAAACCCCCAACCACCCTCAAATGTACACACTATTCATTGAAGCTGCACTGCAAACAAGTACTGAAGAAATTTTTGTCTTGGTCATCTTGACGAAATGAAGCATGTTATACAGAAAACAGGCAGTGACCTCCATGAATGGATCCCTGGATTATCACTTCTGGTGTAAGCTGTCTTATGCTTTATCCAGTGTGTTTGAGGAAAGGTTTCAAAGAGTCTGTACCAGTTCACAGAGGGAGGCCTCTTCGGGTGCTGCTACCTTTTTCAGGTTGATACCCTCTTGAACAGTATTTATTTTGCTTTTCCATACAGCTCAGGGCTGTTTTTGGTGTTTCTAATTCATAATGAAGCCAGCTGCCAAGTACTGTAAGAAAAAAAGACAATTTTCTTGAGGAGCTTTAGTCACCTGTATGTCATCTGGTAACTGATTTTGTGTGTGTCTTATTGCTGAGAAAATTTAATGCTTAAATGGACATTTTTCTTTTATGACAGACCCTTTGCAGATGTTGGTGGGTAGTTATTGAAATATACATATTTATGAGTGCTATTATCTGAGAACACAAGAAAAAAGAAGCAGCAGAGATTACAGCACAGTGTTAAAAAAAAAAAAGTCAGACACAGAGTCAGTTTCTGGGAAGGTGGAATTCAACCTGCACTTCAGACATGGAAAGAGAAAGGGCCATACAGGCAGTAGGGCAGAGATAAGTAATTGCAGGAAATATGCTGCATATGTTGTATGAACTGTGTCATTCCAAACAAGAAATCATCAAGGCTGCAAAGAGGAGATTTAAGTGTCTGTTAAGTGAGGAAAAAGGTTTTCCCGCTACTCTGCCCTTCTTGCTCTGCTTATATAAGTAAGGGGGTGGTACTCCTCTGCCCCCAGAATGCAGGGGGTAAACTAGTCGTTAGGTCATGAAATTGTTTCTGTGATAATGTCAAAAGAAATATATCAGAAATTCAGTGAGGTATCAAGTTTGGTTTGTGACTGTACTATATACATAGCATGGTTGTTGGCACTGCAGACAGTGGTTGCTGAATTCCCTGTGATTGCCTGTTGAAAACTGAATCTGAAGGAGTCCTATTTTTGTTGTCCCTGGCCTCTGTAGACTCTGTTCCTGTCCCGCAAGGGTCGCTGGATTTAACTGCTCATGGAAAGCCCTGTCCAGCTATGTTTTGTGTAGTTGACCAGTGGTGATTCCAGCTGCAAAGCACTTAGCTGCTCTTTAATTCAGATATCACAATTGTTATATGATCAGTTTCTGTTGTAAAAAAATGAACTCTCTGATAATAGAAAATAATGAGGCCTAGAGTTACTCAGATACTTAAGCTGTCACTTGATTGACATGGAAGTCCCCTTCACTGCAGTGTGAGGGTGTTGAGCATGTGGTGAAGAACTGCACACTTTCTAAGTTTGAATTCCTTAGATTTAGCATGGCATCACTGGCTCATCTTTGGACTGCATATGTATATTGTATTTGTGATGTGCAATACAGTTCTAAAGTAAAATATCACAACACCATCGAGTATGGAATATTAAATATTTCAAATAGTTTGCTACTGGAGAAAATTATATCCAGCACAATGTAAAAGCTAATCTTAACTGATCTATTATTTCTATTTGTAACTAGAAAGATGGAGAAAAAAACCCAATCGATCAACATCAACATTAAAGAATGCTGGAAATCTTTTATAGCTATGTTATATGAAAAAGCACCATTATTGCACACAATAAAATAACAAACTATCAAAATGACATCAAACATAGTGTCTTTTATGAAAATGCTGTATAACTGAGATTACAGGGTAAACTAAAACTGTTTCTATTAGGAAAAAAATATAAATGAATGTACTGCAGGGTGATAGGCAAAGGCAGTGTGCTGTGCAGATTCATGTAGAACTTTCCAAAAATAAAAGTGGCGATGTTTTGCAGTCCTGGTACCACTAGGATCTGGGGAGTCTGCATGGTTGGTGGTTTTAAGACAAGGTTAGGCAGTGACCGTGGCTGAATTGCATGTGGCTAATTTCTCTCTGTGGCCCTGAGATGGTTCAGGTGACCACTTGAAGTTGCTTCATGCCACATATTGCATCATTTTCGTATTGCTGAACACGATACATGAAGCAATAGAATGAGCTTTATCTCTCAAAACCACTTTTAACCTGTGAGGAAGTTCAGTACTTTTACAAAAACCTGTTGTGACAGCTGGCCACATTCAGCCTCTGTTCTGCTGCCTGTAAATTGCTGAATTTGCATTTGTTAAGTTTCTGCTTTATTGTTGATGTCTTTTCTCCGGACTGTAGTGTCACTCCCCCATCTCCCTCTGCCTTTTCCTGTCTCCCTCTTGTTTCCTGCCTGATGAAGAGAGTCTCTGTTTTGTGGAGCAGGCCTGTCACTGTGAGTGGCACTAATGGCGAGGAATGGCATGACAAGTTCAGGAGGCAAGCAGTAGTGTTCTTCTTTAATTAATTAAATCATCATTTTTATAACAGGGTTCGCAAAGAGTGTGTTGAATGGCATAAGACAATTGGGTGCTTGGCCATCCACCCCTTGAGGGGATTGGTCAAGCTCTAAGACACTAATTCTAAAATATCAGAAAGCTAGAACCATAACAATCTTGCATAACAAACCCAGGTGCAAGATAAGGAGTTAGTTTACAAAAACCCATAGCAGTGTTTTCATAGCTTTCAACGCTGCAGAAAGCTGAAAGATTTCTCTACCAAAGCTTTTCAGCATCCACAATTCCCCCGTTTTGTATAAGACCAAAAATGGCATTTGCAATCCTCTGCGGGGCCCCTTGCAGAAAGGAGAACAAACACAGCATAAGGGGTCCGTTTGGTAGTGGCCAATTACCAAACAGAATTTAAACTAGACACTGATTTAAAGTAGGCAGAGAGATTCTTCAGCGGTGCCACAGGCCTTGCTTTTGTTGTTTGTCTGTGGAATTTCCAGCCTTGGATCTTCAAAGAGGTCTGTTAAATATTACAATGCAAGGAGTGGCAATGGTGAGGCTACCTGGTGTAGGGTTTTTTTAGTAGGATGTAGAGAAGAATGGACAGAGTGAGCCAGTGGCTTTGCATTAACGTGGAACCCACTGTGATGCAGAATTTTGTTTTGGTTTTGAAAAAGGAATTTAGTGCTTTGATATGCTGAGCTAACAGTCACTGAGGGTTGTGAGTATCTCAGCATTCACTGGATCCAGGAATCCATAGGCTTACTGTTGGTGCTTGATGAGTGCAAAATATGTGGGGGTTCAAAAATGACCAAGTCACCAGCATTGGAGCTGTGATACAATTCAGACTGCTGTGTGCAACTCTATCTTCAAGATTGGCTTCACTTCCAGTTTAGGAAGTAACTGTATTCAGCTATACTTTCTTTTCTCCTGTACAAGTAAACTGTACGCTAAGAAATCTTCCTCAGGAACAATGCAACAGACATTTTGGGTTCTGTTTTCTTTTGGGCAAATCTCTAAGCCTAATAGAAAATATGATGGCTGGAAAACTGTCTTTCAAAAGATTGCAAATACATTGTTCAACATACAACTTGGGAAGATTATAGAATTAGTAAAATACTGTACTTGAAAGTATATGGTACCCAGACTGTGAGATGGTAGGTCTAGAATGAAGCAAAATAAATTTGTAAGTTTATTTCTATGCTTTCTTGATGTCAGAAAATCAGCTGTTACAACAGTTGATGGGGTTTCTTGTATGTATGTACAGTTAAATTACCAGAACCATTTAATGTAGATGACATTGGCAGTAAATAAAAGGCGGTGCAACTGAGGGTGTACAGTTAAATCAATAACAACATAAGACTAGAATATTTTTTGGTGTAGTTTTTTGGGGTATCTAAGCATGCTGTACCAGAGCTTGTGTCACAGGGCTGTAACTTTAAAAACCCCACCCCCTTTCTTCTAAGCTAGAAGAATCAATGTAATGGCATATGCTACTATGTCGCATAATAAATGTATTATGTAGTGCATCTACTCATGTCATTTAACATACTTTACTGTTTAAAATTTGATGAGTGTTTTATTTTGTGAACAGCATTTTGCTCTGTTGGTTTATTGCAGTCTTTTCCAAAACACTGTTGCTACAAGCATTCTGTGTTTCCAGATCTTCAGTGTGTATGCACTCTCTTAAGTATAACAGTAAGGGGTTTTTTTGCCACCAACTCAACAGCCCAGAAACTAATACGGAGTTTTAAATACATCTGTGAAATCACTGCTTGTATGCATGATGTTCTCCATGAATACAAAAAGGGGTTTTACAAAGGTCACTGAAAGTTGATTGCAGTATTTGGAGATACAATGGAAATAAATGAAAGGTTTAGATTTAAATTATTTCTGAGTAGTTTGCTGCAGTAGTTATTTGATGCTACATTGGAACATGGCTTTTTCAGCCTCCAACAGCTGAAAATAGCCAATAGTAGTGAAAATGCTAGTATGTATGTCATGGGTTGGTGAAGCTGAATAAATGCTTCTTGGCCTTGGGAACTTCCATACAGAGGGAGAGAACAGGCCTGGGTAGGACAAAACACCTTGGAAAGACTAAGAAATATTAAACATCTCTATGGTACATATTTTCCCTAATTATTTGTATAGTATCAATTCCATACCATTATAAGTGGACTCTGGCAAATATTACAATTTTGCTTATAAGGACTGATATCTGAATGGCCACATTACTGTGAAAATACAGCTTTGCATTTTATATTAGGAGCTATCTGCTCTCTGAGTGCTGAAAAGAAGTACACTCTTAATATGGGTACAGATTTAATATGTCATCAATGTAAATAGTCTGTCTTCATGCTCTTTATCTTACTTGATTCTGAGCATTATACTTTCATATAGAGGAGTACATGGTAAGGGATCCACGAGCTTTGCAGAGCTTTGCAGACATGAAGTCTTCACAAGACTTCAAGACAAGAAGAACCACAGTTGCCAGATCTAATTATTATTATGCTCCTGGTCTCACAGCAGTGTCACTGAGCTGATTACTGCCAGGTAGGTTATGTAACACTGCAGTGTTATGGTCAGCATTAATACCTGGTTCTCTTCTTCCTTGCCATCTCTTCACACTCCTATTCCTTTTCTTTGGAGGAGGTACAGATAAATTGGATCTGTACTGCACCAAGAACCTGAAAAATAAAAGAAGCCACTGGGGTGAGGAGATGCCCTGTGTTTTGTCTTGAAGTCTGAGGGATTGATTACATTTGTTCCCATCTAACTTGGCTTTGTCATCCAGCAAATACGATAAACTTAGTGCTGAGCCCATCATCTGTGTTTGGCTGCTGGTTTCCCTGGCGCTCAGCCAGCCTTGCCCTGCAGAGCTTCTGGGTCGCTTTTGTCCTCCCTATGGTTCCACCAAAGTCAGGGCTATTATGTCTGGAGGCATTTTGTCCCAGCAGAACAAGGAGTTTGAGGAGCTGTTGGCTGTAGCTGCTCTGTGCTTTGGAAAAACCACGGTCTAGTCAGTGACTGCACAGTGATAAACCTTATAAGTACCATTTTAGCTGCTTCTTTTTCCAACTCAAAACAAGCTGAACTTGTGTTGTAAAACCTTCACTCATCTCCTGGACCTGCTCCCTTGGGCCAGCAAGTATCACTGGCAGAATTTGAACAAAAATGCTGGATATCTTTGGCCAGGATTTACTAATACAATTGTGCAGTGCTTGCTCTATTTTCACTTCTTAATTGTGATGCTTTCCTGGGAAAACATTTGTTGAAGTATGTTTTACTTCTTTTGGAACATGAACTTTTCTTGGAATAATTCCCTTGATTGTTATTGGACTGTTTATTTTCTGAAAAGAGGAAGGGTCATATCCATCTTAAACTTACTTCCCTGTTTCCAGCTCTAACTGTGTATATATGTCATAAATCTCAAGGGTCCTTCCCCAGGTTGTGCAGGGCATGTTAAAAGGAAACCTTAAGAAAATTTTTCCACTGGACAATCAACTAACTATAATTACTATTTTCCCAAAGAAAAAATACCTTTAAGACTTCAACTCATATTGTTGAAAGTGAGTCAGAAATAAGTAGAATCTACATTTTCATATTTGAAATACTTCATCAGGAAAAAAATATTTTTTTAGCAAAAAATAAGTCTCATTTTGTTTCAGAGTTTCTGGTTGGAATCTTCTAGATTTTGTTTCATGGTAATTTTCATTATTCTTTCCAAATGAACATCCTAATCCCAGACTTCTGTAGGTCTGACTTCAGTTTCCAGAATGTGAAAAGTGTGTTTCATGCATGTTTCAACGAAAAATAGCTAGTGGGAGACAACCTCTAAACGAAGCATCTGATGATCAGCCAGGACTCCAGCCTTCTCCTGGGTAACTTGCTGCTCACTTTGCTTGTCTTCTTAATTGGATCTAGATAGCTAAGAACAAACTTACAGGCAGCAGTGCCACTGTGAGGGACTAGAGCTTCTCACAAACAAATCCAGGGGAGCTCAGCTCACTCTGCCTTTTCTAAAAACAACTATAGAGTCTGAGATTTCATTCAGTCAGAGCAGACTTACAGCTTCTTGAACCCATTCTGAGGAGATGATGCAAGCTGAGTGATGTAGTCCCTCGAAGGAGAAAGCACTTTACTCACAGTCTATAGTTCACTGCAAACTAAAGAAGCCCACCACTTAACTTGAGAAGATATGTCTAGTATTTTTTTTAGATCCTGGAAGCTAGCTTGCGAAAAACCTGGAAAAGGGGATATAAATGATTGGTTTTGGGTAGTTATCCCTAAGGATGAAAACTTTGTACAGAGTGAGCAACTTGCCATAGGGAGAAAATGTTTTTTTTGTTTCATTTCAGAGTTGCCATATGCCGTCTCACTGGAATTTGGATTTTAGTGATGAAGTGTTTTCACTTTCATGTGCCAGCAAGGTTTGGAAGAAAGTTTAACTGTATGAAAGAAATGCAAATTCCAGATTGAAATGGAAAGGTATGGAAAACAACACTGCTTTTAGGAGTCTGAATTGATCTAACCTCTATTGGTGTCCTGCCATTCACTGTGGAATACTGAACATTTTTGCATAGAGAGAGGATGTATTTCTTTAAGGACAGCTGTTTACATGTAAATGTTGTTTGTCAGAAAAATCAACTCTTTTTCAAGGTTTTCTTAGCACTGCACTTGAGAAGTGTGTGCTAGGTGAATTACCTATTTGACTTGCAAACAATGAATAATTGAGTGTGAGCCAGAAAGTCAGATGAGGCTTCCCAAATGCTTTCTGTCTGTCTACAAAATAGACAAAAGTGAGAAAAGGACTGCCTTGGTGATTTAATACTTGCAGCTCTCCCACTGAAATGATCTGTCCATCTGAAATAATTTGTAGTCTTTTATAGTATTTAATGAAATAATATTTAAGTACAGGTTTCAAAGCACATTTCACATATGGATTATGTGTATTTCACAAATGCTGGAAATAAATGTGGGAGGAAGAGGACCTTAAATTTTCCAAAAGGTCATACAGCAAAGCAGAGCAAAAGTAGGAGTAGCTCTGAGATGCTCAATCTACTGTCTGGAAGAAAAAAACCCAAAACAAACAAACAAAAAAACCAAAAAAGCAACAACAAAGAAAGAAGTTGGATTACAGCCATTTGCGGTCTTTACAACACCTGGGCAATAAGAAAACTGCGATGAGAACAGTGGGGGAAAAATGAAACCCAAGAGATTAGAGCAGATCCTCTGAAGCCCAAAAGACTTAAACAAAGGACAGTAACCTTAAACTGTAATTAGTTGTCTAGTGCTTCCACATGCATGATCTGGAGGGGCGGGAGAAATCACTGTGCTAGAGGCTATCTAAGCATAAAATAACAACACAACTGTATGGAGTCATTTGTCCCTAGCTATAATCCAGTACTAGTGGTCCTACCTCTGTTTCTGTCCTTGTTTCCCCATGGCTCTTTCCAGCTATTCCCATGTATTTCCTTATCCTGGGTAAAAGCAGCAGCAGATGGAGAAAACCTCTAGCGTTAATAGAGATTTGAGGGAGCAGACTTCATGCTCAAGAGACTTTAACCTAAGTAGCATTTTTAAATTTACTATTTTCATTCTTTGCTGTCCAGTGAACAACTCACTTTTTGTCTAAGCTGTGCACACGTTACTTGACTGAATGTGTTTTAGTTCATATATCTAAAATATACAGGTGCACAGAAGGTAAAATCCAACAGCCCCTTGCCTTTGTATTTTCAGGTGAAAAGCAGCAGAAATTCGGGGAACTGTGTGTCTTTTGGCTACCTTAGACCTGCTTTAGACTATATATTACTGACCCCAGACTTGTGATGATTGGCTGGGGAAGGTATGGTTTGTCAGACAGATGAATCAGTGATTTCTTAGCAATAAGAGTTACATGAGTGTTGCAGGTTTTTATTATAATATTTGCTTATGGAAGTTTGAGGTCTCCTGGATCTCAGCAGGTAGGAAGTTGTTATTTAGCTCCTTGCAGTCCTCCTGCCCCGACTACCAGGAGCATCAGCAGGACCAGGAATCTTCCTAGGTCTGATCCCACACTGCAGCACTACCTCCAGGCCCAGGTTCTGTTGACTTTGAGTGCATTACACTCTGATGGAGATGGAAAATGAAATTATAAATAGTTTTTGTTCCCTTTGTGATTTGAAACCTTTTTTAATATGTTTTGCTTGATTAAAACAGCAGCTGCCTGCCCAGCCTGACTAAAGGAGCTAATGATTTTGATGAAAGACATGATGAATAATTTGCTTGATATTTATATGGCTTCTTTTGTCAAGTCCTGAGTTAAACTGAGAGGAAACATATGACAGGGGAATAGGAGCGAACTTTTCTGAGTTCTGCCTTTATTTTTTTTCTTGTGAAGGTTGACAGCAGATAAGGTGGGTTTTTTTTCAGCCCTATTTTCTACAAGGACCTCAGATAAGTTTTTCTGAGCAATAAAGTAGCTTTCAAGGACTGTGTTTTCATGAGATCTCAAGAAAAAAACCAAACAAAATAACCATCTGCTTCCTTCATCCTTGACCATGACCTCATGCTATACACTCATGTAAGGTATGAGCTTATGCTTTCATCCTCTCTAAATGTTGCCTGCTTTGGGAATTAATATAAAGGGAAGAAAAAATTGCCCTGGACAGTTTTCATCACCTGTTGGGACCTGTGGAGTTCAACCAGAGGGAGGCTTTGAACAGTGTTTTTCCTTAGAGGGATGGTGTTAAAAACAAGAGACAGATGTTTCTCCAGTTTGCAGCAAAGTGAAAATCTGAAGTAATCTCACAGAAATGAATGGAGTGTATTTACCCTTGGGCAAGAAGAGGTAGAACCTGGGTCTTTGCACTTCTGGAGAACTGAATCTTTGCCAAGAAGCTAATACCAAATATACACTGTTTTTCCACTGTAGAGGCTCACCAATTTTTTTTTTTCGCTGTGGTGTTCCTGAGTTTAAGCATTCCTGCCTCCTCCATTCTGACTGTTTGTTCGTCTGACACCATTGTTGTTTTTTTTTTTTTTTTTTTTTAATTGCAGGGGCAGCTGGTGTTGGGATAGGGAATATGATTGCATTTTAAGAAGTTCTTTCTAAGCTAAAGCATTACTCAGATCTCATTTGCAATTCAGTCCATGGTGAAATGGGGTGAGATGAAACAAGAAAGAATAACAATAATAACTGGGTTGACCTTCCCTGAAAGGAAAGTGAAGAATGATGAGGGGCCCTACCCAGAAGACATGAAGGAAATTTTCAGTCCTTTTCATGGACCCCAGAGCTTTTCTGTTTTTTTTTTTTGTTCGTGTTTCCCTGTTTTGCAGAACACTGCTATTACCCTCAGTCTCATAAAATGATATTTTGAGCCAAGACTTTCTCAGTTTCATCCCTTATATAATTCTGCTGTATCATTGGCACCACTTTGCTGTTCATCATTTTTCTTTGGTGATCGTCATTTGTAGGTACAGCTCACCTTGTCCTTAAAGGAAGGGCCCAGAACAAAGGAAGTTATCTCTGATGTCATTGCTTTGGTGATGACTTGCCATGTCTATGATTCTGTCATTTACCAATGGATATTTTACACTTCTTCAGGCCCAAGACATGTGGGACTTCATATCCTGGTGCCAGTCTAGGCATCTTTTCAAACTGTCATGAAGTGAATCCTTCTGCTGTAATAGTTTATCTTCCTAAATCTTCCTTTTGTTGCTCTGGGAAGATACTTCTTGAGTGCTTGCCATAACACAAATTAATTCTGGCTTTTTGGAAATATGAAGAGCCCCTAAATGGGCATGCAGCAGGCACTGTTAGTATTAATCAGAGATTCATCACTTCTCATATGGAGAGTTTCACGAGGGAAGCTCTTCTGTTAAAATTTTTATTCTGTGGACGCCATAACATGAATTTGGTTTCAAAGTCTGGACACAAAGAGCAATTTCCATAGAATTTGCATGCATCATTTTTGATTGCCTGCAGTGGGAATCCTGAGCAAATTATTTTCTTCCATGATTTGCTAAACATTTGTCTCATTGGAAATAAACTAGGAAGAGAAGTATATAAAGAAGACAGCAGTTTACAGGAGTCTGTGGAAATCTTCAGTGATAGACTAAACTCTAAATATGCTTTTGCTTTTCTCAGTCCTTTGGGATATGGGCTCCTTTCAATGAGTGTGAATAGAGAAGTCCCTATTAATATTAATGCAAGTTATGTATATGCACTGGGAGCAAAATATACCCCAAAGTCTAATTATTTTATGCTAATAACTGAACTGAAAAGATACTTCCTCATTCCTGGCCAAAAAAAGCAACAATGGTTCAAAGAATTTTCAGCAGGATGATCATTTTATCACTTCATTTAAACCAGCCTCTGCTCTGACCCAGTGGGAACTAGGGAAAAATTCTGGTACCAAAATCCCTGCTAGTGCTCATGAAACTGTAATTAATAATGAGTTTTGTATTCTTCAGGAACCATTTTCCATTGCTCTAGGCAGTGGATAAATAGAGGGACTTGTGACAACTGCAAACCACTTGGATGACCTGGTCTCTTGAAATCAAGGCAGAAACCCCTTTGCCTTTAAGATTTTTGAAAATAATTTTAATTGTGGAGATGTGCTTTAGAGAGAGGCTGGGCCAGCCTCTGTCTGTGGGACAGGCTGCTGGAAAACCTGGGCAAGGATGTAAAAATCATCTCTGCTAAAGTGGGTCTTGAGAAAACCCATAAAGAATATTCAGACCACACTTCTGTGCATTAGTATCTGTTCTGGGTTGGAAGGGACCTTAAAGACCATCTAGTTCCAACCCCCTTGCCCTGGGCCAGGGACACCTTCCAGTAGACCAGGTTGCTCAAAGCCACATCCAACCTGGCTTTGAATACTTCCAGGGATGGAGATGCCTTGTACTGCCCTGACTCTGTGTTGTCACTGAGGAGAGTTTCCTCTGGGATAAACTCTGAGCATATTAATACTTGTCTCAGTTTCACAGGTTTTTCCTTCTCTGTGGGCTTGGGCCAGCTCTGTGTGTCTCTCTCCGCATTGTTGACCTCACCACTGCACTGTGTTAGCTCTCCTGTCTACAGTTTCATATGGGATGTGATCCCTTTGCCAAATCACTCATCATCTGGTGCATCTCTTGTCAAGGAAAGAACTGCAGGCTTTTCTAGGGGGATATGGGTTCAATATGCTGCTCAAGCTGAGCACTGGACAGTTCAGGAGTTCAGGTGCAGAGCGGTGCTGTTCTGCCACTTGATGGCAGCCATAATCTGGGATGAGGTTGGAAAAGTGCCCTGATGTGGCTACCCCTGCCGTGGTGCTGGGCACCAGCAAGCTCTGCAACTGCATTCTGCAGGCTCCAAGGCTGGAACTGAAAGAGAACATTTGACAATTAAAAGACAGGATTCTGATGTACATGTCTTAACAAGGGTCAAGCACAATCCTTTGAAAGTATCAAAACAAAAACTAGTTTGGATAAAGGCCAGAACAGTAGGACTCTGGCTGTTTCTTTCCTTTTTGTAGGCCAGTCTCTTACTTCACAGTTTTTCCTACCTTTCTTCTTATTACAGAAATTATTCTCTAGAAATGATTCTGTGTGGCAGATGGCCTGTCCCTGGCAGCTGTAGTCTACTAACCCAGTGCTGTACTACAGTGATCCATAAACCTCTGCTGATTTTATTAATGTGGCTTGTGATGGGGATCCATAAACCTCTGAACCTAGGAACTGAAAAAGTGCAATTGCAACCTGCACAGCTCAATCAATATAAATCTTTAGTAGCTTCCTACTGGGCTGGGAAAGGCATGGACGGGAGCAAGCTCCCACGTCTTTTCTGTCCCGTGTATTATGGTGATAGAATAAAGCAGCTGTGAACAGCTGCTCTGTGTCAGGGATTGAATCTCGGACCCAGACCGGCAGGGAATCTGAATCAATTATTCAAAGGAGTGAGTTGCTTTTATACACTTTTCTAAGGCACAGTATTTCTTTCTCAATGTCCTTTTATGCGATGGTCACTCACTGTTCACCCGTCCGTCAGCTCTCAGCAGGCTCCTCTCTGTAGGGGTCTGCCGTGTGACACACCTCCTTCCCCCAGGGTCCGGTGGAGACAAGCCTCTCTGTGCCGCCATGTGCTCCGTTGTGCTGCCATGTGCCTTTGCAGTCAGGTTTTACAGCTCACAACCCAATTCTACCTTATAATTCCCCATAGCTCTGCTTTTGGTTGCATGAGCGGATATGTGAATGTCAGCAGCAGCATAATTGCCGTTTTCCCTCTGTCAAAAGACTGGCTTCTGTTCTGTGTCTGGCTTCTAGTTATGAAATTTCCTCAGACAAGACATTGTGCAGCCCATGTAATATCCACCAGACAGCACTTTAGGAAGATCAGTGGTTTGCAGTTCTTTATCTCATTTCCACTGCAATAGCAACAGAGCTCTAAAGGTGTTGCAAATGGACAAGAAAGGCTCACTGTATCACTACCACTCATGTGAACATTAAAATTTAAGTATTACAGGTTTGAAATATTAGAATAAGCTTAGACTTCTTTGGCAATTGTTGCTGTATCACTCCAGGCAGGCAGCTTTGTAAAAATAGCCTTTGTTCTGTATTAAAGCTAAATGGATCTTCTGCAGATGTCATTACCGCCTGGTTAGGAGGTGTTGACAGCAGTGGGCCATAATCCCACATAACCTGTTAGGAACCTGTCAGCATGGTGCAGTGGGAACCCGAGTCAGAGCAGGGACCACGGGAGCTGCTGGAGGAGTATGTGGCTGGCTGTGGTGTCCTCTTCTGTCTGTGCAGAGGTGCTGTCTTTCATAGTAGCCAAAACACCTCTTCTCCTCAGCTTCAATCTACATCATTTCCTCACAGAGCAGGAAAAGGAGGGAAAGGAAAAATTGTATTGAGGAATGACAGCGCAGAAGAGGTTACAAAAGAGAATAATTACATTCTGCAGGGCACTCCAAGGGTTGTGGCCAGGAAAAAGTGATCAAAAGGCACTTGGTGCGCTTTCTGAAACCAGTTTTGAGAAAGCCTGGATTCTGCATGGTGGAGCCAACCTTTACTTCACCATCACCTCCTGACACCATGTTTGAGGACCCATAGCTAGTTTTAAAGAATTCTTTTAATTCAGACTTTCTTAATTTAAGAAAGGTCAGATTAATTTTCAGCTTAGTTCATACACTGCATGTAGGACAGCAGCACTGACACTAGTCTGCCTCCCTTCTCTCCCAGAGCTGTGATACCATTTTTATTCTGGGAAACTGCTCTTCAGCTGAGATTCTGGCAACAGTTTTGTCTGAAAGTATTTCACTACCTCTGGATTCTCTTCCTTCAGAAGGAGCAGAGAAAGCTGAAGTAAACTTTTACTCTAAGCTCCATGGCATGAGGGAAGTCCCCAACAGCTCCTGCCATGATTACCATGACCGAGTGCTGTCTGGTTTGGGGCTCAGCTATATAAAAATGTCTGGGTTTTTGACTTGGAAGGGGTTTAGAAGTGGAGTACAGGTGAAGAGCAAAATAAATTACATAAAAGACAGGGCAGTAGGTGGCTCTGCAATAAGTGGGACGTTATGGCAGATTTCCTCTAATATGGAAACAGGGTAATCCATGCCAGTAATTCCATGAGAGAAAATGCATATTTTAATTTTCCAAGCAGATGTTTCAAGGTGAGTGATGACCTATTTAGATGAAATTTGAGTGGGAAAGAGGCTGTGGAGAATGAAGTGGAAGTATGATGAGTTATAGCAAAGGTCAGAAGCTTGCTTTTAAGTGCAGAATCACTTTCGAGACCAGGGGGTGTATTTTCAGCATATGCTGCAGACTTAGTTTAAGATCTCATCTTGCTGACTTGGTTTCCCTAAACTTTACCTCCACAGGTGTATTGCAAAGCACTTCTAATCTGTCCATATGGAGTACACTGAAACTTAATGTCTGTAAAGCAAATTTGCATCTTTAAAAAGGAAATATATGAAGTTAGAGGTGAAGCTGCTACAAGTGGTGCTTTATGACTCCAAATGTGTTTGGGCATTAGCATAAGTATTCACACATTTACAAGAAGTCTCTTCAAAGGAGTGAGTTGCTTTTATACACTTTTCCAAGGCACAGTATTTCCTTATATGGTGTGTTAGAGTGAGTCAAGGGTACATTTCAACAAAAAGAATAACTTTACCTTTTAGTTGAGTCTTCCCATACAAACCAAATTCAGCAGATTTTTCTGCAGGTGGAATTTTCTCATAGTCCCCACATATCTGGAGGCATGCTTTGTGAAATAAATTAACTTAAAATCAACAGTTGAGAAATCTTTAGCCTGTGAGCACTCCTGTTCTCTTGGGATGTATCAGATATTTATCGCTTGTCTGGAAGCAGCAACTGTACTAATGGAATCACTACAAAGGAGGTTATATGAAAGTGGATTGTATAGTATGTGTCTCCTTAAAGGACCAGTGAGTTGTGGAGTAGGAGGGAAGTCCAGTGCTGGATGACTGGCCAAGGGTATAAGAAATGGTCCAAAGTTACAAGTGATGACAGAGAGAATAATTAAATTAGGAGATTCAGCATCATGTGTGCATCTCACTTCTTTGTATTGCACAGACATAGCCAAAAGTTTTGCAGTTTTGAAGGTGATCTGGGTCTGATTCCCATTTAAACGAAACCCCTTTTTATACCACAGAGAGGGTGCAAATATAACTTAGATCTACTCTGGTTATCACATCAAAGATTGATGGGGTGGCCTTTGTAATAAGTAGAAATCACAAAAAGACTTTTACTATTGAGGAAAAAGAAGAAGGCAGGTTTGGTTTTTTTCCAAGCATAATGTTTTAAGGAAGTCATATCTGCAGTACTTGGCAAAGGAATATAAGATAAACTTTCTGCAAGTCACAGTTTTCTTAATTTTGCAGCTAGGGAGGATCTGCAGTTGATAATGACCTATATACACAAGGCCCAGTTTTCTTTTCTGCCAAAGGGCATGCTGTTTATACCCAGACTGAGGGGTGATTATTCTGATTGATTTGGAAAGACTGATCATTTCTTTGACCCATGTAACTGGTGAGACAGCAAAGTGTAAAATTTACCCACAAGCTGCTGATAAAGTGTCCCTGTGGTTTGCAGTCTCTGCAGATCTACTGGAAAGACTAATGTATGCGGTTATAGCCCAACTCCAGGGAACTTCTTTCTTACAGAGATGTTTGATTTTGTAACTGAAGTGACCGTCCTGCTATCTTGCAAGAAGACATTGAAGAAAATATAATTTGCTTTGTCTTTTTTGGTATTATGTAGAGAGTAAGAAGCAGTTTTTTATTCCTTTGGAAACTTCTTAAGATTTCAGAAATGCTCTTGCTCTCACGCTGGCTTGTCTAAGCAGTGGAAAAAAATTGGAGACAGATTCCTGAGAATAGCCTGCACCTGTGATAGTGTAGATTCTGATATGGCCCTCCTGCCAAACTGAAGAGAAAGGAGACGTGTGAACCAGTTTGCTCGTTCTTGAGGCAGTGCACAGAATATCAAGATACACAAGGCTTTCTCCTCTGTCTCAGTGTTTCCCCTTAATAAATTCTATCCTGGGGCAAAAAAATCTTGTCAAAGAGGGCATGATCCCATGAAAATTTCTGTTTTACCAAATTGGCATTTTCCATTGTGGACCATCCATATTCAGCATTGATTTTATATTGCAGCCTGACCAGCTCACTTGCATTTCAAAGTAGAAGCTAGAGGAACTATTGATTGCTTAGCTGAGCAGGTTGAATATGATCTGCAGTCTCCTCTTACACATTGATTCCTTGTCTCTTTACTCTCTGCTTCCTGAATGTCACTGAACTGTGAGAGGCCTGCTAAATGGACAAAAATATTGATTTCCTTTCCCCTTCTTTTATTTTCGAAAGCTCCTTATTTACCAAAAACTGAACTAATATCAAGAAAACAAAAGGTCCCAAAAAAAAGGCAGAAGGACGGTAGGTTTTGTGCATTTTTTTAAAAACATGTGAACTTGGTTGAAACTGAAGTCCTTTAAGTTATGTTTCCATCAACAAAGGTTATTTGCCCATGTGAAACCTTTGAACTCAGGCTGTTCAGCTTCATACTTTACTGTTGTCTGATTGATGATGAACTGTGGTGGTTTCCTAAATGGCTGTACCTCTGGTGTTATGATTTTCTGTGATTTTTGCAGAGAAGTTAATGAGCTATGCCAGATTTTCATGTGGAATGCAATCAGTAAGTCTTTTGTAAGAGTTTATTGTACAGTGTTTTGTCCCTGTTTTGTTCACCCACAAGTGTGACACTTCGCAATACCAAGTTCAGAGGAACAGAGCAAAAGTTCAAGGAACACAAGCTGGAGTCAAGTAAAAATGAAAAGACGTGCCAAGAGGGGTTACTGGGGACAGCATGAGTGTCCAGAGACTTTAGTATCTGCTGATGATCTGTGTAAGCTTAAAAGTGTTTGGGCAGGCAAATGGGGCTGGTTTGCCCCAAAACTAGACCTGATCCAGAACATCCAATTGTAATAATAAAAAAACCCAGCAGGTCCTTGATAGCCAGTGACACTGTTTCAACTAGTAACAAAACAAAAAAGTAAAAGCAAGGTAGAGGGATGGCTAAAAACAATGAAAAAGAGATCTATTTTACAGGGAACATTACTTTTCCTAGAAATCAAAGCAATTCTCATGCCGTCTGTGCTTGTCATTATGAAAATAGCCATTTAAAAATACATAAACCAAGAGTGATACAAGTATTTTATGGAAAGAGATGCATTTTTCCTTTAATGAAATCTTTGAAATGGAAAAAAAAGTTAAATTCTTCATCTGTCCTTTGCTTAGAAGTGGTGGGGGAAGTTGTATTGATAAACTTCCAAGTTTCTAAGGATTTGTGCTCTAACAGCTGCTACGTCTTTGCTATAGGGTGAGTCCCTGTACAAAACACTCCACAGGGATTAATGGATACAGCTAGAAGAGATACTTGGAGGAGTTGTTATGAATAATCCTCCAGAAACACCTATGTTTAGCAACAGGGACTTGTTGCTAGGTAGAGAGAGATCCATGAGAGCCTTTGAAAGTCATTAGTTTGCTTGAGAGGACCAGTTCTCATTTTATTAGTAAGTATTGGATGTTGGTGACACTCACAAGCTCCCTGATATCCCTGCTTTTGTGCTTTCTGGGCCACATAACAGGCTCAGAAAGTTTGAAATTGAGCAGATGGACCCAACTCTGTCACAATCAATTTTCTGCTTTGCTCTATGTAATGGGTTGACCCTGGCCAGATGCCAGGCACCAACCAAATCCACTCTCTCACTCCCCAGTGGGACAGGGGAGAGAAAAT
>VZTI01002876.1:187199-203689 GCA_013397865.1 Struthidea cinerea | reverse complement strand
GTTTTAATGTTTTTTTTTTTTTTTTTTTTTTTTTTAATTTGCTCAGCATCTTGCAAGATTAAACTGTGGTCAGATCAAAAAAAGATAAAAATGATCAAAAAAAAAAAAGGCCTTACCCAGGAATTTATTTAAATATTTCACCCAGCATGTCAGACCCTTCTCATTCTTCCCCCAGCTCTTAGAGAGCTCCAGTGCAAAGCCGTAACTGGTGATCTACTAGCTGGCTTGTACTTTCTTTCCATTTCTGGATCCTGTCTAAAGTGGGGAGAGATGCAATGACCTGATGCAGTTTGCCTGGTGCAAAACATTGTTAACAAACTTTGCAGCCATGCTCACATTTCTGGCTAGGGTTCATCTAAATAGGGAAGTAGAGCTTGCAGCCAGCAGACCGTATTTTGTCTGCAGTCAGGCTGCAGGAGGCAGGTTGTAAGGCAGATGCGTGCTCTGCATTACCTGACAAAATGCTTCTAGTGAGAACATACCAATCCCTGCAAAATTCTTGCCATGCTAAATTAAGCAAATCTTCCCAATTGAAATTAGTTATACTAGTGACAGCTGGTATATGAGGTATTTTACCAACACAAACCATGCTGATTACAAATCTTGCCTCCATCAATATTGCCACAACATGCAGCTGGCATCACTGGAACATTAGCAAGCTTCTTTATGTGTGTTTAGTGCCTGACACATCCTTGTCTCCAAATGTTATATAGCCCAAGCTTGTTAGCTTGCTTCATACAGAAAATTATGCACCTTACCTCCAACATCATTGAAAAAAATGAAGGAAAGACTGAAGAGAGAAGATATGGGTAAAACAGCATACACATCAATGGTTTCACTTCTCTTGGTCAGATGTTCCCTCCTTCCCCTTTCCCCTGAAACAAGCTGTTAATTTTCTTTCCCAGCTAGCAGTGCAAGGTGCAGTAAGCATGAAGGTGTGGTTAGGTTTTCCTGTTACTTTAAGCATGTCAGTCTAAATTGCAGTACTTTCCTGGTTTAGTTTCTTCAAAAAGCTACCACGTTCTGCTTTGCTGCATGGCCATGCTGAGCAGTTCTAGAATCATCAATTCACAGAATGGCTTGGATTGAAAAGGACCTTACAGATCATCCAATTCCAACCTCCTGCTGTGGACAGATATTCCTTCCACTAGACGATGTTGCTCAGAGCCCCATCCAACCTTGGCTTGAACACTTCCAAGGATTGGGTATCCACAGCTTCTCTAGGCAACTCATTTCAGTTTCTCACCAACCTCTCAGTAAATTTCTTTCTAAATCTAATCTAAATCTACCCTCCTTCAGTTTAAAGCCATTACCCCATATCCTATCCCTGAAGCTCCTGATAAAAGTCTCCCTGTCTTTCTTATCAACCTCCTTCAGGTACTGAAAAGCTGCAACAATGTCACCCTGGAGCCCTCTCCAGGCTGAACAACCCCAGCTCTCTCAGCCTGTCCTCACAGGAGAGGTGCTCCAGCGTTCTGATCATCTTCACAGCTTTCCTCTGAACCTGAGCTAAAAAGCAGTCCCTCAGTCTGTAACTATAGGAAGCAGAGAGGTAATTCTTTTCAGCCAGCAAGGAGCGGATGTCCATAGTTTCAAGATGGATCTGGATTTTGCTGAAAAACAAGACCATCCCTAATGTGATATTAAACAAAGTGAGACTGTAACTTCAGTATGTCCATTTGTGGCGTCTTAGGCTTGCCAACTATATATACATACATTTTTATCACTCATGTATTTAGAAAATGGCAAAACCTTGAGAACAAAAATCTAGAGAAACCCCTGATAATGTAATACTTAATCATGCGTAAATCCATTAAGGAACAGACACAAACCAACAAGTCATGGTTAGAAAGTCTCTCACTGTCACACTCTATGCAGAAAGATTAGGTTTTGTATCACTTAAGCTGGACTGAAGACAGCTTTTTTCCACTGCTGTACTTCTTGGCAGATTTCTGTGGCAAATCCTATAAACAAATTCCTACTTCATTTGATTTCCATTTGCATGTACAGTCCTATTACCTACATGCTTGTTTCTAAAACTGAATTTCTGTTATTTTTGCTTTAGTGTTCTTTGTAGCAAAAGACTGCTCCACAGAATGAAGTTAGCTATTGGTTAGCTAAACACCACAGCCATTCCAGTAGATAGGGACACGGTGTAAAATGTGAAAAATGTCCATGCTAGGAGGGATAAAGGATATTCTCAAGTCCTAAATATGCATGATGACTAATGTGCAAGAAAGCTTGGAAACTGCAAAACAAGATGTTGATTAGAGCTTTTCCCATGTGTTTTTTGGAGAGTCATTGATTTATTGTGAAATAAAATCTCACAAATTTTTGTGAAACTAATTGTCAAAAATACCACATTCCTAACCAAGATGCCTAGCATACGCTAATGGTAGGAACACCAAAGGATAAGCTAGCTCCAGCTGCTGGAAATTATCTCCTGAGTACCACATTGCACCAAGCAATAGCTGGTTTTTGGTTCCTCACATTCTGAAAACCATACATACTGTTTTGAAGTGGAATATATAAAAACACAAAATTAACAATTTCAGTGTCCTGAGATACAAAATAATGCTAAGGAAATAAGTTTATAGATAATTCTAGAAATAATGACAAATAGGAGAAAAAAAAAGCCTGGAAAGATATTTTCACTTTTTTTCAGGAACTACTGGATGGATGGAGTGATTCCATATATAAGAATTTATTCAACCTGATAGATACAGTTCAAAATACAATGGGATTTCTACAATAAACTGAACAATGCAAAGGATTTGTCTAAAAAATGTTTATTTTAAAAACACTCAACAAGTATTAAGAATTTATTTTTCCCCTCTACATTAACCTATTTACATATACTATACATATTTATATATATACCTATGCACACACACATACAGAGTTTTAATTTGAATTGTGCATTACTATAACAGATCCATGAAGCTATGTATCATACAACAACTTGGTTAAAGGTTTTGCATTTCTTGGATGTAAGAGTCTTCTTTTTGTCTGCAATTGTGTAAAAATTAAACATGTATAAGACACGTTATCTCAATGCATTGCTAGTAATTTCCTGTAGACACTGTTATTCACATTAGTAGTCAACGTAGCCCTTCTACTAGTAGTGGTAGACATCAACTGGCCACTGCTGTTACTACTGTTAGGATCAAAAGTCTTTTTACAATTGAAGAGACTGAAAAATTGTCTCTGATACTGAGAAGAAGCATAGTAGTAAATAAAGGGGTCAATGCAGCAGCTAATGCTGCTGATAGAAACACAGAGTAGATAGGCAAAGTAGAGATACTCTAAGCTGTTGTCATATGAAAAATGGATATAATGAATTATGAGGAGAACATTTGTTGGTCCAAAGCAAATAACGAAAACAGAAAAGACAGCCACGCACAAGAGCAAGGCACGTGTCTTCTTGTTTTGCTTTGCAACAATGGTAGAAGAACTGAGACGGCGAATGATGCACACATAACAGACAGTAGAAATTATGAATGGCACTATGAAAAACACAGAAGAGAAGACAGAGAAGAAGTGGAGGTAATAGCCGTGAAGTTCAGATTGCCTCAGCACATCGTGACAAGTAGTTATATTTAACTTGGGTATTTCCATTGTTTGCTCTCTTAGGAGAAAAGGTATAACCCCGGTTATGGCTACAAGCCATATGATGAAACAAACCAGTGAGGCACGAGTTAGCGTACGCCACCCCAGGGACTGCATGGGGTACACCACTGCTAAGAAGCGATCGAAGCTTATGCTCGTCATAAGCATTATTGAGCAGTACATGTTGCAAAAGAAGGCAGCAGTGATGAAACGGCACATCTGAGGCCCAAAAACCCAGTCATTTCCAGAAAAGTGATAAACAATCTTAAACGGAAGCACGCTAACAAACAGAACATCTGCAAGGGCCAAATTCAGCATGTATATTACAGCTGGCTTTTCAATTTTCATCTTTTTCAGAAACACGAGTATCGCTGTAATGTTCAGAGGGAGACTCAGCACAAGCACTACGGTGTAAACTGAAGGAACAAAACGTGTCAGCCATGGACTAGTGAGGTATCTTGCTGTTTGAACTGACATCATTCGTTGTTCACGTGGGAATGATCCAGTCTGATTGGTGGCTTCTGGTCCAGCTTCCAAGTAATTTTCAGTATCACCGTCAATAGGTATAAGATCATCCCGCTCACTGGGAGAAGAAAACATGGAAAAACTTCTGATGCCTGGTATGCTGCTGTTATTTGGAAAGCCTGAAAAGTATGAAAGTATTAAGATTAATAAGCCAATATTTAGATGGTATGGGGAAGTGAAAACATCTTTCAAGACGGAAAACTAAGATTACATTAGGTAAACAAAATAATAAGGTTAATTTCTGATTCAAAGCACAGGTTGCCCACTGATCAGCCGTTTTATTTTAGCTCCTCCTGCTACAAATTTGAGTAAGATGTCCTCCTTCGTCTCCTATCTCTTAGCTTGAAAGCTTTTATTAGTAGTGATTCTAGCTATGCTTAAAGATCCAATCTAATCTATGCTCCCTTTGGGCAACTTTAACACAAACACAACAGGAAATTCGCCACCCTTGAACTGTCTTGGCCAGACCCTTCACACATTTTGTAAGAAATGAGATGCTCGCATAAATACTAGTACTCAGACACAAAATTCCCACTAGAAGTACTCATCACCAAAATCACAAAAAGTAAAAGTGCAATTAGAACATGATGGTTTTGAAATATTTCTGTGTGCTCTGGAGACATCTTACTTAACCCTACGGCTCCCATCAAGAGAGATGGCAGAAGTCTGCATGCAGTTTTCAAGGTAGATGTGGATCGAACTTTTGCTTGTAACAGACAGGTAGCCACAGATGTTTGTATGGAGAAATATTTTTAAGACTGTCATTTTCAGTTTTTGCTTAATCTGCTTTGGCATAGGATAATTCAAGTGTACTGTGGGTAGACAGAAGTGAGAAAGTTACAACTGAAATAACCAGTCACCTGTTTGTCTGTGCAATTGATCCTTTCTTGGGTTCTAGACAATTAAAATAAAAATGAGGGTGTCTTAGCTCAGATCTGTGAGCTGAAAGTACATGGGAATGATTCACCTGTGTAAGGTGCTGCTTGCTGGAAGCAATTATTTGTTCTATAGAAACTGAAACCAGATTTTTTAACCGAAGCATCTGAAGGAGGCAGATGGCAAAGAGAAGAGTGGCTGCAGCTTTAAGCAGCCAGTTACCTCCCTTTGTGCACAGGCCGTGAGAGAAGGGCCCTACCCAGCATGGATTTTTGTGACATTCAGACTTGAATATGGGGGGAGATCAGAGGACTGGTGAGGCAATTTGGTGATGTTTTTTAAAGCTGCTGTGCTTTATGTACCGTGCTGTGTCACAGCAGCATTCTAGGGGCAGAGAGACAAAACAAGGGAAGTGTTTGAGAGAATAGTTTTCATATGCAAAGTGACTAGATTGCAACCTCTGCCGGTCAGAAAACAAAAGCTGCTGGATGCGAATCTCAGCCTGGGAGCTTGTTACTACAGACTGTAGTAGGAAGGATTTCGTTTGAAGCAGAAATGACAGAAGCACACACAGAGATTCAGTGTTTGCACAGAAGGCACTCAACACATTTATACAAGGGTCTACTCTGCCTTTTTAAAGAGAATATGAACAACAGGCAGAACTATAGAGCCTTAATCTTTAACACTTCTTTAGAAGTTTAGTCCAAGCAGTTGGATGGCTCAAAGAGTCAGCTCCTAGCTTGGCAGATAAGTTGCAGCACAAGTCCTCTTGTACGACACCTCTAACTTCAGCCTGTGGCTGACATCGAAGAGTTAGATTTTCTGTATTTAATGATCATTGCAATAGAAATATGTCACAAATGACACCACCGGTCTTCATCTCTTTAGGGAGGATTATAACTATACTTGAATGAAAAAATCCTCCTGATTTCTTAAGCCCAGAAGCTCGTCTCCATGGTAAAGACGTCAGTAAAAGTGAGGAAAAAATCTGTTAACTGTACTTACTGTATCTCCAGTACACACAAGTTTTATGAATTCAAGACTTTGAATGCTATGAATATGTATTTCTAAACCAGAAAATTATTGAAAGAAGACAGTGACTATTTTAGTCCCCCAAAGGTCTACATGTTCTTTTTGCTTTCTCCACCACTGAAGAACAGTGTGGAGAACCAAACAAAGAGGTAACATGGTTCCATGTGAGGAAGGTATGTTTTTGGGAACACAGATATAAACAGACTTGAAGAGAGGGAAGGTAAAGCCTGGCATTAGGAACTGTGTTGCCAAGATTATCACTGCATGACACGGTAACTGAGGCACCAGCACGTGTCTCATCCCAGTATCCCTGAACTTCGAAGGACCTGAACTGTGCTGCAGTTTCACACTTTTGAGAACTAACAAGCCAACCCAATCAGAGCCATTGACCCTTAATGACTGAGGTCAAATCACTTAGCGTGGATGCCTTGGGTGATAACCTGACCACTTCTCATTACTAACTCCTAACTGAGAACAGTATGAAAATATGCTACAAGAAAAAAAATGCTATGATTGGGTCAGGTACCTTTTACTGACTACCAGCCTTTGTCTTAGCTATTGCTTACAGTTAATTGAACACTGCTGATAATTCTAATTATATCCTAAATTCTTGGAGACATCTTATTTACAAGTTTATCAGATGAAAGGATTTAGAGTCACTTTTACTCCGTTATAAAATTTTTCTAAAAATAGCATCCTATTACAATAAATCAGAACAAAAAATTTTATAAATAATTTAAGTTCAGTTAAAATTCTCTGGTATAGTACTCTAGTTTGGTGACAACTATGTGTTCTTTGTATAAGCAGAGACTTTCTAAGTTCAGACTTGAACTCAAACTTCATTCTGGCAACATCACCTCCATGCCGACTCCTGTACGCAGTCCATGTCCCCATCTTTAACTTAAATGACATGAGGTACTACTTGAAAGCCAGCTTTGTGGAAAAATGTAACGAGGCATCACACTTGCTATTTCTGTGCCACTTGATAATACAGCACATGGTGATTTAAACTTTCTTGATGAAACTAAATTTAATTTGAAAGCTTGACAGCCACGTATGGGTTCTTATCCTTTACCAAGCTGCTTGTATGACACAGTGTCTCTGTAATTCTAGAAAAAACAATATGCACTCCATACTTTCCGAAACAGTAAGGAAGACAGATACTGCCCTGAGATTTTTTATTCCTTTTGTGTCAGTACTTGTATGACAAAGCGGAAGATAAAAGAGATTTATTCACAGAAGGGAACAGGATGAAATGATGTCATATTATTTCAAAAGATCTTAATGAACCTTCACAACAAACAAAAAGGTCAGTACGGGAAACAGACATTACCGTTAAAATGGGTTAGTACAAGACTGCCAATATGCAGTAGCTCTACAGAAAAGATTTTGAATGTACTGTTAGACAACTATACCCGAATCTGTGAAACCATTCCTTCTAGCTGTTTTCAAGCTACAGATATCATATGATATAAATGATATCTATATCTACATATTTCACTACAGCTAATTATTTTTTAATAATTCAAATAATCTGTTAGGAAAAGAGAGGTAAAGCTTGTATAATGATCATAAATGTTCAAAGGGTCATTTTAATTTTCTAGGCTGTCATCCAGTCCTTTTGGAAGAAATCAAGCTTGGTGGATTTCTATTTTTATGACTAATAGTATCTCTGTCATATCAGCAGTGAGAATAACAGCTCTATCTAAACACCTATAAAATTTAAACATGTATGAAAGAGTAAGATTAGTAAACTATGAACAAAGAAACAGCAGGATAAAGCATTGAGGTTTTATCCTTGTGGTGTGTGTAGTCAGGACACTGAATGATATGCAGAAAGTCTTTTCTTTGCCTCCACAAGTACTTGAAAAGGCAAAAATTACATAGAATCAGTACAACATTCAAGTTGCCCAAAATGTTCTTTTATTGCCTGTAGTTTTTGCATCAGTTCTCCAACAAGGACATAGAGGAATTATGTAGAAAGCTCAGTAAGTTTTTGATTGTTTAATTTTAACAATCTACACTGTGCTATTTTCCATCAAGAACTATATATAGTTCATCTCACAATCAGAATACACACATTCTTCTTACCCCAATGTTTTTTTTTTTTTTTTAATACAGACATATATTGTAATTTCTTTTCATGTCTACTTTCATATGCAAGGAACTACTCTGCACACTATTCTGAAAGAATAGTGAAAGAATTACAGAGCAAAAATGCGACAGCTTTGACCAATCTTGAAAAGCACTCTGGAGCTCCAGAAGAAACTTGAAAAATATTTCTGTAGGTCCATAAATATGGACAGGATGTTACAAACGAGCAGACTTCATATCCCAAGGGATATCTTTGATGTGAGAGACTAAAGAATAGGCTCCTACACAAGCCAATTAAATATGTTCCTGTGTGCTGCTGGACAACAATTAATACTGCTTTCTGGGCATTACGGGTGACAGCTGTATACTGGCTTATAACAAAAAGGTTTCTTTTATCTCGCCTTTGTATAACCCAAAGCGATAAGCATCTAGAATCTAAATTACTCAGTGGCCCATAAATTAGGCACTTGAAGGCAGACTGTGAAGTGCACGCCAGACACATTAATCAACAAAATAAGACACAGTCTTGTAGGAGCAATGACAGTTATTTGCTTTTATAAAAATAAACACTGAATTGTTTATGAGTCCACATCTCCATTTATGCAGAATTCATTATTAGATTACACAGCTGATGTAAATAGCAACCTGAACACGTTTTCGAAGTATTGTTTTCTTACAACTTTTTGCTTTCCTTTCTCAGCTCTTTAACTACATGTGCTGGCTTCAAACAATAACATCCCTCTATCTTGCCAGCAGTGTCCCAAGGCAGGGAAGTCCAGGCAAGTTCACACCTTGGGCACCTCAGCAGCACCTGGTCAGATAATCTCCAAGCACTTAACACCAACCTATGGCCAAATAAGTGCTTTTTTACCTGCCCACAGGAACAGCACAGGTCAGTAATGTGGTAACTATGTATACTGGCGGATGGGGGGAAAAGCAGGAGAGAAGCTGCAGGTCCAAGGGCAGAGCAGGCCTCAGGATACAACAGTGCATGGGCAACAGGAATTAAGTACCTTGTGGTAAAAACAGGGAAGGTTATCTATGACAGTGGGGAAATTATATAATTATAATGGGAGCGAGCAAGAAGAGCAGAAGACATATTCAGATGATCAGGTTTTATTAGTTCTGTTGTGCATCAAGTAACTGGAAGAATAGCACCCAACAATGCAATCTTTTTCCTAGCATTAACGTGTATAGTTTGTCTTTTACACCACCACCCCCTTCTTTTTAAAAGATATTTTCCTTAGACTTCCCATATAAACATGATTTTGACAGCTTCATTCCAACTTGTCCTTGTGCCAAAATGTTGTCTAGCAAGAATTATTTGTCCTCCCTGATGCTTCCCTCCCAGCACAAACACTAAGTCTACCCCCTTTCAGTTTAGCTCAGTAGTCAAAGTGTGCTATGCTCTGAAGTTTCCTCTTAGCTGCTCCCCTAATCAGCCCTTTTACATACGTAGGACCTGAGGCTTTACTGCAGGCCATCGCATGGGACTAAGTTATTTCTACAGCAGCACTATCACCACTAGCTGATTGAAAGAAATCTTAAACTGAATCAAGCAAAACAGTAATAACAAAACACCCTTTGCTAATCTCTAAATGCATAATTCTTTGTAGTGCTGTACCTCTACCATAAACTGTGAGGTTACGTGCATGCCTGTCTTCTCTCACCTTCCTTGTCTCAGAATCTCCATTGTCTAACAAGCGCTGAGCTGGACGGATCCATGGGCTCACCAGGTAGGGTGCTGATGTTGCTATTAGTGAATAACCATGAAAGTCTTCTACTTGGGGTGGATATTCTGAACTGTTTTGTGCTGGCAGGTCTTCCGAAGTTTGCACCGCCTAGAAATTCAGCTGGCACTCCCTCTTCTTAAGTTGTTAATGAAAGGCAATGCTAGTTTTTTAAGAGAAGCCACCAGCAAGTCTCGCCAGTCTGGTCCTTTCTTTCCCCTACCACCTACTGCTGCCTGCCCGCCTCCTTAGCTACGGCATCGCTCCAAGCCGTCCTTCACCACCACCACCAGCCTCTCGTCGCCGCTGCCATGAGCACAAAGAGCCGCGTGTAACAACGCCGAAGAAAACTCGGCCCGAACTCGCACTGGAACTCCCAAGCGGGGGGCCCCTGACCCGGCTACGTGCAGGCACACGATGCTATGCGCTAGGGCGCTTTTTGTTTATTCCCCCCGTTCCCGGAACACGCCGGCCCCCCGTGCCCGGCCCCCGCCTCCCCGCGGACGCACCTGGCCGGGGCGCGGCGGCGAGCGGCGGGCAGCAGAGGAGCGCCAGGGCGCACAGCAGCGCCCGGGGCTGCATGGCCGCGCGTCCCGCCCGCAGGCCCTCCCTCCGTCCGTCCGTCCGTCCGTCCGTCCGTCGGTGCGGGCAGCGCGGGGCTGGCGAACGCAGCCCACAGAAGGCTGGGGCCGGCGAAGGGCCGCTCCGGGACTTCCTCCTGCCGCGCCGCTCCAGTGCCGCGAGGGGGCTGCGCGCCGAGGGGAAGGAAGGAGAGGAGAAGGCGGGGGCCAGCGCCCGCCGCCCCCGCGGAACACACAGCCCCGCCAGCAGCCCCCGCGCCCAGCTGCGACACGGGAAGCGGTGGCGGACTCGGGCGGACTGAGAAGTCAGGAGCTCCAGAACAAAGGGTTCTGCTCAAGGAATTATTCTAAGCTAAGTTTGCGAAATTTGCAGTCCGAATGCCTCACGGGAGCAGTTCCAAGGCCAGATGAAATGCCTACATTACTCACAGCTGAAAGATCACGCTGATTCAGAAAAGCCGCTTACAATTGATCTGCTTCGTATAAAGGAGATGTCGTCCAAGCTTGCTTATGTTGCATGGGTTCAGTAAACTGACTGCTCTACAAACACTGGGCAACCCAAAAGTGATTCATTGCCCAGCTCTGCAGACCTGTCTGCTGTTCCAAAATCCCCGAGAACGTGGTGCCACTCCCCAGTCCAGTGGCATGTGCCATGGACAAACTTTGGCAAACTTGTGTACTCCTTTAGAGATGCTCATGAATCAAGAGGTGGTTGAAATGTAATCTACATGAAACTTGTATAGGAAAATATTTCGGTAATTTTGCAGTTATTATTTAGACTCTTTGCTTTAAGAACATCCCAGTGATATTTAAGTGCTTTGTATTTATTAAGCCTGTAAGACAGTCAGAAACTTTACATGTGGACATTTTGGCTTGCTAGGGTGTGCTGTCCTTGCCTCAGCTGTATATCCTTCTGTTTACAGCGGTACAGGAAAAAAAAGGGAAGGAGGGGAAGGCTGAGTTGAACTCATAGGTATGAAGTGCCTTTATTACTGCAGAAGCACTGACCTTTGCTTTTAATGGAGAATAAAAACCATGGAAAACAAATTCCCCTAATCATAAGTACTGGTTCCCAGTAAGATCTGTGTCTCTGCAGTGTTCCTCTCATAGTCCTACCACTAGCTATAGCATGGTTGAAGCTGACCCCATTTGTATAGAGCAAGAAACAGATACATGTTTTACAGCTGGCCAGCCTTTCTACAGCTCTGTCATCCCAGATGCTCTAGGGAACCTAGACAAAATGCCTTAATTGAACTATTCATGTGTTTAGAAAATACCTTAATCAGAGGTAATTATTTTGTCTGGGAAGAGAAAGTGAAGTTCTTGGTCATTCCTGTGGTCTCACAGTTCTGTAAGCATACACAAAGGGTGCTTTTCTATCTTTCTAAACCCAACATAGAACTGAAGTAAAACAGATAATTGTAAAAATTACTCAAGATCTCAAAAAAGCATATATTGCCAGTATTTTTCTTACATTTCAAGAAGCCTTAACCAGTAGGCCAGTGCTTGAGGAATAAATTAGTTTACAGAGTTTGTGAAACATATGAAGAGAAACTCAGATGGAACCTCCAGGATGTGTTTTAGTCACAGACATTAGAAACAGTCATAGGGCTATGTCCTTAACATCTTTGTAAACGAGTTACTATAAATACAGCAAGTGAATAAAAACCGTGCTTGTTAAATTTTGTATCTGCATATGAAACCCAAATTTAAGTTTTGTAACCTGTAGTTTTGTGAATCAACATGCTCCTTTCTCTTATTGTAACAGTGGTGAAGAGTTCATGACTTCTAAAGCTTTAGTTTTTAATTCTACTTCTTGCACCTTTTCAGAGTTTTGGTTTTTGTGGCAGAAATATGTTACAGAAAAAAACGTCATTCCTGTTAAATATACCAAGTCGACCAAAAAAAGCCTCTACCTATCTAGTGAGACTGCTACAATCATTACTGTTTGTGAAAGGACATCTTTCTGCTGCTCAATACACAGGTTAATTACCCTGGTGCATGTCAGAGGTGGGTAGTTACTGCTGGAAGATGAGTGTAGAAACATACCTCAGGAGGGGAGATCAGTCATCTAGGAAGAGGGTTGGCTATCTAGTTATAAACTTTTTGAAATCACATGTGACTGTCAGTGTTTCAATTTTCTGGGAATGAAGGTTGTTTTACTCCTGTATTCTTTTAAAAGGAAGACGGACAGCTAAAGGAGGGCCGCAGATAAGTGCAAAGTGAAACAGAGCAAAGCTAGTGCTTGTATTGATGTTTCTGTCTGCCTGGCCTGAGCAGATGGATGTTGTTCTACAATTTCGTGGATAGTTTTGGATCTTCAGAGGCCCTTGAAAATGAAAAAGTTCCAAAATAAACTAAGTTAGCTGCCAAGCACTCTTAGTCAACTCTAAAAACATGTGACAGAAAAATGCAAGCTGTGGGGTTAACAGACTAAGATAGTCTATTATAATTTCTTTTCACTACCACCAGTTAAGGAGGACAAAGTTGAGAGATAGGCAAATTGTCCAAGGAAAGATCCATTTTCTCCTGTAGTGACGACTGATGCGTAGGCCCTATTCAGTTGTACTGGCTTTGTTCCTCAGCTTTTGAACCAGCAATGCAAGTCCTTCCACACCACCATTTCACGACTGAAACTGGTTTCGGCAAGTCCTGTCTATTGTTGAAGTCCCCACATTACATCTTGCAGTAGCTTCTAAAAAGCCTTTCTTTTTTGTTGTATTTAGTAGCTGTCAGCAGCACTGGGTGATAACAGAATCACTTTGCGCATTTGTGTGGTACTTCACACTACCATCAGTCTTACGTGGAGGTAGAAAACATTGTGGTCAGTCCTGTTCATCAGTGTTTGTATTATTGTTCAGTGACAAGGCCCTAAATGGAACTAGCTAATTAAGGAAAAAAGCTTACAAAGGAGTTTGAAGAGATTAAATGGAAATTACTCTTTGATGTGCACTAGGAAGAACAGGAAGCCCAGGAAATAGTTGGAAAAGGGGAGTGCTGGCACACAGACTGTACCATTCGTACTTGCCATTACGTCGGGACCAAAGACGCTTTTGTAAGCTTGCCTACACCAGGAAATAACCGAGGAACGTGCTGTTTGCTTTAGAGCCAGGCAGGTACTAGATGTGTCAAGTGTATTACACAAAATTGCATTATCCAGGAGTAACTTACTCCCACATAAAGGCTGTGGGGCTCTGGCATGTCTCTCTCACCAGCAGAACTCCAGGCTTTTGACACGTTACCTCAAGAATCTGGTTTTAGGAGCAACATCACACCTGTGGCAGACTTAGTGCTCAGCTAGAGTTTGTTAAAAATATCGTGATTAATCAAGTCTGTTGCAAATAGGGGAACAAAAGATTGGGAATTTAATTAATATTTAAGTAAAATTCACTTCTCTTCTTTGGAAGGAAAAGTGAAGCGCTGTTTTTGCTTTTCTGTCCAGGGTATCAATACTGCAGCATTTATGTCATGTTAAAATGGCTTACACATAGCCAGCTAGAAGAAAAATGGAAACATGTGGGAGTTTTTTAATCCTTTAATTAGGGATATTAGCTATTTTAAAGTAGTCATGTGTTCAAACAATGTCATGCATAAACTAATATCTCTGGTAAATGCAGTAATTTTTTCAGCTTGTGTAACACCAGAGGTCAGTTAGTATATCAGGTGAGCTTGTAATCTATATATATGCCAGCGACTTAACACTGTTCTATTCCCTTACCAGAGTTAATACTTATTTAATATTTGCTTTTATAATTCATTCCAGAATGTCTCACTGCCTGTCTTTTGAAGTGTTTGTCACAAGAAAAGTGAGAGAAGGAAGTACTTTCTATTGGTCACATTACCTATGGTACACACTTTTTCTCTGTAGGTATAAGTGATAGCTCCTAACCAAAATCATCACATTCAAATGGCATAAAGGCCATGAGGTCTTCACTGCTGAGCAGCTTTCCCCAAGTGTACCGAGGACAGTCAGGCTTAATTACATGCAATTTTATAAAAGCACCGAAAGAAGTTCTTTCAATTACCATCTAGATTGCAGCTTTAATGATTCCTTGAAATGAAATTTAGGGACCAAGCCAGTTTAATTAGGTAATGTTTATTTTACATAGAACAATCTCCAAAGAATATTTAAAAAACCCAATCTAAATACTGATTTTATTGCATTTATTTTCTTACAAAAAAAAAAAAATACAGACAGGCACAATTTACGTATTCAAATACTTCAAACTGAACAACTGTTCGCTATTCAGATTTCCCCAATACCACTCCAAAGGCTGTGAAAGTAGAAAATGTCATTTTGCACGAGGCAGTAGTGCATTTAGTAGGAATGAATCACAAAATATATTTTTGCGAAGTAAGTCGTTATTGTCGTTTTATAATTACCTATAAAATTTTTTGAATTGCACAACAAGTTTGCTTTGCAATTGACAACTGCCACAAAATAGGCCTAGTATGTAACTAAATATTTGCTCAAACTATCCCTTAGAAACAAATTAGGTTTCCTTTTGGTAAATACTTAAAAGTCTAGTATTAACTATATTATATATCTGAGATAATTTAAAAATGTTTCAATAGGAAGAGGTTTATATATTCAACTAAATTCAATTTCTGCCTACCTTAATATCTACACAATAGCTGTGTGTCCTAAAGAATATTTTGATTTGAAAGTACCAACACCAATGAAATCTGGAACTGTTTAAATGAATAAGATTTCCTGGTTTTCTGTTTTGTTATCAATGCTGAAAAGGCACTGTGTACATTCCTCTGAACATTTGGTGTTTAAGGGTGTGTTTTTTAAAGTTAAAAAGCATCCAACGACAAACTTCAAATAAATGTTTATAAGCAAAAAAATACTGAATAGACTTCCCACTGATTGATGAAGTCCATGATATCTGAAAATATTCATTTTCCATAGAACTTCTTATTCAACAGGAATATAAGCAAATTCACATTCACTTTAGCTTTATCAAACATTTTCATTACAGCCACACCTTCATACTGCATCTGAAGCAAATCCTGAAATAAGAAAAAAATCCTTAATGTCTGTCTAAATCCATACCTTACAACAACAAGATGCGATAAACATCACCAACCCCAGGTTCTTCATAACTTAAACAACTGCAAGCAACCATTAGGATACGTGTAGAAAACATTATGTGTCCTCTAGATCCTAAGCTGTAGATGGTCAGTAACAGCAAACCAGAAGAAATACTGTTTTCTGTGTATTTCTATTTTCTTTTAGTATTTCCTGCTTGCCACTGAACTAATGTGGGGTTTGATTTCATGTAGTTGCCCCAAGATAAACATTAACTCAATGCCCATGCCCAGCATCCTGCAGAAGTTACATTGTTATTCTCCACATGATCTCCTGCTCTGTACTGATTGACTAGTTCATGCATATATGTGAAAAACATTCTGAGATAGTGTTTCAGGAAATGCAACAGCAACTATATAGCAAAGTAACAAAACTCAAACCTGGAAATGGAGCTGCACTTTTTCCATCTCAACTCCTAAAAATTTTGCTTTGATTTCAAAGTCACCCACTTCTTCTCCAGGTGTGATATCAAACATCACGTTCTTAAACCTCAAAAGAAGAAAAGTAATTGAATACATAGGCTGTGCAGTTTCATATAGTCCATATAGTGTTTTGGGGAAAAAGCCTGCAGAACATGGAAGAACTTTGGCCACAAGCAGTGTTGTTGATGTCAAAAGAATCACTCCATCCCTCCCTGCACTGCACTCCATGCAGTGTCTTCTTAGAGACTTTCTGGTGTACAGGTAGTATGAAATACAGAATTCTGAAATCATTTGTAATGGAGAAACAATACAAAAAAAAACCCCAAAACAAAACAAAAACACAACCAAACAAAAAAAATGCTGTCAGAAGTTCAGTGAACAAATCAGATCAAACATCCAGTGGATAGAAACAGGACAGCCAGATTTTCCTTCTACCATGCCCACGTGTCTCCTTGCAGGTACATATTTGCCTCCTATGGCTTCTTGTACCTGATGAATCCACTTGGGAAAAAAAAAAAAAAAAAAA
>VZTI01002876.1:158672-187159 GCA_013397865.1 Struthidea cinerea | reverse complement strand
AAAAAAAAAAAAGGAAAAACCTGGAAAAAAACTTTCCATCCAGAAGGTGAATGGGAAGGTGCGAAGAATGGGAGACTTTCACTACCACAGCCTCAATATGGATGAATACAAAAGGGATGTTAAACCACCATATCCATTCACCCTACCATAGTGAAGAAGAGCAGAAAACCTGGGGTTTACCAAGTTATTTGAAAGTGACTGGTCAATATATGAAAAAAAATTGCTACAACTGCATAAAAAGGTGGTCATTAATACCAAGTCTGCTGCCAAACTTGTACTTGTCCATGTAAGCTGGTGTTAGGGCTGGCTTGTTAAAATAGTTTCCCAAGGTAATCACAGAGCAAGGTACAAAATATGACAATTAGATTATAGCGTCCTTCTGAATGCAAAAGTCTGAGGTAATTTTAGCTGTGGCACAGGAAATTTTTAAGATTTCTTTCATCAAAAGCCAGGCCCCTTCAGAAACTGTTGATTAGAAAATGCTTGGAATTGTTTTGTACTGCACTTACTGATTGGTTTGAAGATCTTCGATTTCTAGAATGACACCTTTTTCATGAAGTCTTGCAGCTGTGTACTTTAGTGAGGTCTGTTTCAGCTTTTTGCTTCCCTTCACCTCCTCTTTTCCATCTAATTTAATTGACCTCCGTGAATTTCTGGCAAGAGAACAAGAAAACTTGCTTTTGATGTGCCTGTCAGATCTTTAATACTTCAGCTACTCTTCTAGCCATATTTAACTTCCTTTCACTCTTTCTTGAACTCCTCTATAAAAACAGAATTAACATACCAAAAAAATCTAAGAACTAGAGGAATTCTGAGCAGGCAGTGAATCATCTAAACATCTTGCCAATGATTTTGAATCTTCTTTTAGCACTTTTTTCAATTCTGTTGTGAAAGGCAACCCTGATCCCAAAGGGTCCGCAATCCTCAGCTTAAAATAGCAATTTGTAAACTTATGGTGACATAAATGTTAAATGCTCTGTAATTAGAGATAATTTTTGGATCAATGAAGTGCGCCACTAGGAAAATTCCTACTCATGTCAGTAAAATGTTTTCATTTTGACACTTTCGTGGCATTGGTAGGGGGGACTGCTTTCGAGTAACTGCATCATACCTGAAAGGTAAAATTATTTAGGCATTTATTTCCTCCTTTTCCATGCTAAAGACAAACCCCAAGCCTTTTAAAGAAGGAAGAAACCAATCATTACTTCCCAAAGCTTCATGAACTCAAAGCATGCAAATGGATCTGCAAAGTAGCACCAATTGAATATATTGAACACGTCTATACATCTCAGACTTTCCTTTCTCAAAGGCACTCTTAAACAAATGCAAGACTTTAGTTTCCAGATGCTGATGCAGTTTACAACTCTCACGGACCTTTTGTAGATTGTCAATCTGTTGGAATCACAACTTTAAACTACAGATTATCACTTGATCTCCCTCTTGTTAAAACACACTAGAAGACACATTAGAAGACAAAAAGACTCACTTTCTTGTTAAGTTGTCCAAACAAGTTTTTATATAGGTGTTGTAATAATTAATTTGTTCCTCATAAAATGCTGTCTTGGAGTTAAGTGCATTCAAAGTCTGCTGGAGTTTCACCAGTTCAGCTTTTCGATGATGTCTGTATCTTCTTTGATTCCGGATATCCTAAATAAATTTATTAATGTAATTGTTGTATTAATTTGAAATTTTAAAAAGCCTCATTTCATAACCATTCAAATTTGTAATTACACAATCTGACTTAATTACTGAGAGAAAGCACAAACTATCATTTTAGGTCTTACAAGAACAGTACCTGTAGGGAGTCCTACAGTTTACATGGCAATCACATTGCTACTCATACATACAGGTGGTGTTATATTGACAACTTTGCTGTGCTCTGCAGGGCCTAACAGACCCAGAACACCTAAGGAAGATGTCATTGTTGTGCTGAAGATAATTCAATATACTAAGATTCTTATGGCCAGAATGGGTTGTGGGTGTGGAACAGGATTCGTTGACAACAGTCCCTGTGCTTTATCAGCATCAGGATGGGCACTGCATTGGCCCACTACTCTTCTTGTGTCCTGCCCAACCACAGCAGGTCAGCGTTAATACCAATCAGATAATATTTCACAGGGGTTTAAGTCTTTTGAAACCTTACCAAGACAACAGCCATTCTTAATTGAAACACCACGGAGTAATTCCAATTACTGTTAAAATATACAAAGTTATATTGTAACACATTACAGGGGAGGAGTTAAATCATCATCATCAAATTCAATGTCAGATTTGGATAACAAAGGTTGCAGTAGTATGTTATTCAGTTCAGGCAGTTATGCAGGGGTGTACTGTCTGTCACTTATTTTGCCAGGAAACGAAAACAATTTGCCTCATGTGTGGATTCAGTAGTTTAGGATAGCATTCCCTGAAAAATGTGTATTTTACTTTTCTAACTGGAATGGATTTAGGCTAGATGCTAAAAAAACATCGATATACAGCGAAACATTCCATTTACCTTAGCAATCTCATTTATAATTTCTTGGTACTTCGTTGCTGAAGACACTAGTCCTGCTTGTTCCAATGTCCGGAGATTTCTCTGAATTTTCCTTTTCTTTTGTTCTATTGGTAGCTGCCCATCTTCAAAAATAGACTGACTATTCTTCATTTTCTCTGGAGTTTTGGAATCCAAGATGGCACGTTTTTCTACAAGTTTCAAGTTCTCAGATTCCTGGGTTTAAAAAAAAAAAAATCCAGAACAGTTATTTTCCACATTTTGATAACTGTTAAGCGTTCAAGTACATTGAATTGTCAAAGGAGATTGTCAAAAATCAGGGTGCAGGCTTTATGTCCTATTAATTATGTCATATTACCTATGACAATTACCTGTTGTCTCAAAGTACCCCATTCACTATGCCTTTGGACATACGTTAAGTATGACAACACCTAGACACACATCTGAATTAATCAAGATGTCTAATTCGGCCAGGTGACTCAATGACTTCACCAAGTTGTGAGAAGGCTGTCCATATATCACAGGTGTTTCCTTACATATGCACACACTGAGGTTAACTAAAATCTGCACATTATTAAAATGCAGTTTTGTGTGTCAGTGTCTACAGGAAAGACTTCAACTGTGAGCTCTTCCTACTCAATTCCCATACTAACAATAGCAGTAGTTCCTGGAGATTTGCTTGTATAGATTAAGCAAATAAACTAAAGGGTCAGGGAACTTGAATTACAATACTGAATTTAATGAGGGGAGAAAAAAAGATAAGAGTAGAAAGATTCACTTCAGGCTGTTTGATTGTATTATAATGTAGGAGAGAAAAGACCATGCTCACAAAAAGTGTAAAGAAAAAAATATTCTAGGCATCCTAGCTCACAGCAAGACTTATTTTTTCTTTTCCTCTGAAGCTGCTTCCAATTATATAGTAAAAAATAAATTGCAAGTCTCATATTTTGGAATACTCTAAATCTGAATAGTCTAAAACTATCAACAAACAATTTCATTATTACAGCATGATGGAGAAAGCTGTCAGAGATCTGTTAAGGCTTTCAAATAGCTATAAGAAATTACTTTATTCCTATTCAGGCACAGTATAGCACTCACCTGTTGTGCAGTGGCTGGTGTTTCTAATATTTCTAAGAGTGTATCCCCTGGTTGTGTTCGTATCACATCCACAATAAGTCTTTTGGTCCTTTTCAAAAGGATATATGAATATTACAAAACAGTTATCACTGGATCACTTGTACATGTCATTTTTTCAACCATAAAATTGGCAAACTCCCTCTTTATTATAGATTCTTGGTAAAATTTGCTTTCTAGCTTTTTATGTTTCAGAGCGTCCCTTAATAGTGTTGAGTATCTGGTTTCTACACAGTCTGAATAGAGAACTACGTGTAAGCTTCCCTGCATTTATTTTAGAAAACAGGTAATCAACTAGCACAGTAAAACTGTTACTGTTAACAAAAATACAAGCAACAACTTGCATGTGGATTTTAATTGTGATCGTGACAAAACAGCAGACAGAAATGTAACCTTTGAAAAGTCCGAGCTACTCATCATTCCACTAAACATCATGTTTACTGAATAAAGTGAAAATGCACTCAGAACTGCTGAACTCTGAAGGAATTTTACATTTGATGCAGTGCGTTTACCCAAACCACTTAAAGACAGATATTTCTCTAGCGACGACAGACAAAGAGCATTTCCTTGCTAAAAAAGGGAAGCTGCTAGACTCTGATATGTTAACCAATTCTTTTCCTGGTAAGAATTTATCTCATTCCTGCTGCCTATTCATTCATAATTCTTCCAAGAACATCCTGCTGCAGAATTCTATTAATTTAGAGGACAAGATTACTGAAATAGCTCATTATTCGTAACAATTAACAGAAAATTAAAGCTGCAGCTTAAGTTTCCAAGGAAAATGTCTACATATGGTCAAGATTTCTATGATAAAACCTAATGGTTTAAAGTGATAGTTTACCTAGGTATAGTTACTTCTTCAGAAGTAAAACTTCACACCATCTTATAAATCCAGAATACTTATTTCTGATTAAAAAAACCCCAAACAGCTTATTAGATCAGATTTGAATTACAGCCCATATCTACCCTCCTAGTTATTGGTGCTGTCTTTCGCTTTTAATGTGAATGTCTGCCTTCACACATGTGTGGTACATATTAGCATGGTAGTAGAGGAGAGCAGCATCCTGTTCTCACCCTTACTCAGATTGTACAAGGATCTTAGAGTAGGCCAATCCCTTTTCTGGACAGCTTGAAATGAGTTCAGAAGATGGGTGCCAATAATTTGAAATTAAGTGCTGGTATGTAATTAATTTTTACTATAAAAGTAGCCTGTATTCCAGAGTATCCCTGTAGCCATTTTTCAATTTGTTCACCAGATAGAATAAACACAATTTGCTTTCCTGGAAAAAAGCATGCAGCATGCACTATTCCTACTGAAGTAACAGTTACATCCTTTTCAAATGGCTGATGACAGTGTATCAGGGAAGTGTTTATTTTTGAGGGGGAGGAGAGGACATGGTAATACTGTCTGTCCCTTATAAGTCTAGACTGCTTTTCATCTCTGCTTTCCCAAGGCTGTGGCATTTTAAAGCAGAGTGCTTTTACACCTTCATGAAAAAACACTTACTAGGTTAGATAATGATGCAGTCATACTCCAAAACACAAATGGCAATATATTTATTTTTCTGGAAGAACTTACAGTTCATCTGACTTTGGCAAAAGTTTGAGTAGCACTGAACACAAACTGGCTTTTGAAAACTGAATGCACTCAGCAGATCAGAAATGCACTTAGGCAGGGCAGTTGTCAAAACAATGTTTTAAAAAAAAAAAAAAAAAGTAAAAACCAAACAAAAAGTATTTCCAGGATATAAAGGTTGGAGCAAAACTTACTTTATCATCAGACTTTTGAGATCCTGATCTTCACCTTCCCGTAACTCATATTTGCTTGTTAGAGACAGTGAAATCTCTGTTTTTGCAAGTTGATTTAGTGTGCTTTCCCTGTTGGGGTCATTGGGATCAACAGCTCCTTCCCCTAAAAGGAAACATTCAAAACCATAACTTAGCTATAAGTAGCCCAGTTACAGTATTTTGGAAATCACGCCAATCCTTGCTTTTCAGGCTACTGATGTGCAAAACTTTTATGTTGTCTTCTCAAAGAATAATACAAACAATTTAACATCCTTTATCCTAACATGCAGTGATAATGAAGAAACGAAAGAATAGCAGCTATGTTAACAGGCCATTCACTTGAATGTTGGTGTTATCCATGACTCCTAGCTACTTTCTAAACAGTTTTCTGCACTTAATGCCAATTAAGTATCAGTCAAATGCATTACTTTCTAATAAATTTGCATGATTTAAAAAATGTAATTTTTTTTTGGATAATTAAGTATCAAAAGAAAAAATGGCTGGTTTTAGAATTCTCTATATACTTTCTCTAAGTTTCTAGCCAACACTAGCAAATCTTAAGATTGGATTGTTAAAAAAACTCTCTTGCTTCCTATCTGCAGTTTAAGCACAACTCGATCATTCAAAATATTGCTAATGTTTGTATTTTGAATTGCATCATTAATTTTTAGAGTGAGTATTGCAGTTAGAAAAAGGTTCAAATATAAGGTGCAATGTTACAATAAGTGTTTGGAAAAGAATTCTGCAGTAAACAGAGAAGCAGAAGCTGTTGCTTTGAGAGACACAAGAGTATTAAGGCAAGCCTCTGTTTAATTCAGCCCCTAGAATGAAGTTGCCCATAAAGACAAAAAACAGCATACCAAGGAAAGATTCTATATCAGGAACAGGTCCCAGACCTTCCAGCAATTCGTTCAGCAGGTCATTACTCTCAGTGGCAATTGCATCCTGGTGTTCCAAAAGCAGCTATAAACAAATGTGAGTGAAATCATCATCCAGAAAAAGCTTTCTTGGTATCTTTATACTTGAAAATAAATCTGGAAACTGAATGTTGAAAAATACAGACCTGGCATGACTGGGATTATGGAGGACCTTCCAAGGCCAGGAAGCACCCTGGATTCTGGGCTAGAGTTTAGAGTTGCCCTTGCTGTAAAACAACAGCCTTGCTGTTGCTCCTCCAGCAATTGTCTCTGGAGTGCTAAATGTCACGGCTGAGTGGAAGATTTGCAATTAGGACTAACACAGTCCTAATCATCACAGAATTACAGGTGCTAATCCCAAGCAGAGCACTTTGGTGCTGCACCCTTAACATGCAAAGAAATAAAGACAGTGTTGGTGGTCCACAGAAAGATATCTATTTTCTGTATATCCATTCCAGTAGCTTACAACGTCAGTGATACCTTTCAGAAAGGACTGTATTTTCTAAGTGAGGAACCAGCTCTGCAGCACCCACTGCACCTAACAGACATGTTATGCCAGTCATTAGACTCACTAAAAGGAGTATTTGATCAGGAGACTAATGTTCACATACAACTGCTGATCATTAAGATGCAGGCATAGGTCTATTCAAAAATTAGAAGAACAGGCACAAAGACAAACCAGAATGTATGTTTTTAGCAGATTAGGTTATTAGTTTTCACTGGAATAAAACTGCCTTATAGTGTGGTCTACTGATTTGGGTATTCTACCTTTTCCATGGTGTATCTGGCAGTATTTGTCAGAGGTTCTTTGTGGGCTTTTTTTTTTTTTTTTGACATTGGAATGTTTTTGTGGTTTTTTTTTTTTTTTTTGTAATTGGGAGTTTTTTTTGTTTTTTTTTTTTTTTTTTTTTACTTGGGCGGGGCGACACACAGGGGACATATTGCAAGCCAGGAAACAGATAGTAATATCCCAGTTTTAGGAGGAACATGTGGTAAACATTTAACTTATACCGTATTGAGTCATACTTCAGACTGCAGTTATTCTGTTCTTTAACCACACTAAGAACAGGGATGATACCACAGCTTCAGTTTTTCTAAATCAGATGTTTGCATCTGCTTCCAAGAAGTCATGTGACAGAATGCCAGAGCCACAATATACAATTTCTATTCCCAGAGTCAAAGGTTCTCCTTCAAATTGCTTTCACTTTTTTACCCACGACAGAAAATTGTTTCAAAGTTAGAAATGTCACGAGACTAGAACATAAATGTTCTTTCCCCTCATCAGAAAGTGTTATGTACTAATTGTTATTCAAGATGATGCTTTTGCATGGAAGCAGTATTTGCATTTTTCCTGGGGAAAAAAAAATCTAATACTTAATTTCAGAACATTTCAGAGATGAAGAAATTACTTCAAAAGTAAGAATGAAAACTAAGCTTTCCCCAGAGAATGTTAGCTGCAAATATTTGATAATCTGTATGCTATAGTCCATTGACAAATCTGTTTTCATTGACTTACTGAATGGGTATTAATAATTTCTTCAATGGAGATATATATGACAGGCTTGCTAAGGGTCACCATATCAGAGTATTCATCAATATTGAATTTCTCCTCTGGTTCAGGAACATCACATGCTGCTTGAAAAAAATTCCTAAGAGAAAATGAGAAAGACTTCAATAATTGTCCCTTATAAATTCACTTTATTTAGCCTGTATAAAAAAGCCATAGTCAAGTCTTTGACATGCATTATATTTCTCTTATAACCTGCAATCTACCCTCAATATTTCAAGGAACCTTTTGAAGGCGACACATCAATATGAATGATGAAGTGTTCTCTTTCCTGGGTAGCTGGTGGTAGACTGGTTTTAAAGGGGTTGGGTTGTTTTCCCCTCATTATTAACTTGGTAAATTTTAAGGACTTAAAATATTTAGAGAAATATCTATTTAATGCTCTAGAAGTTATAAAAAGATTTCCCTCTGATTTTATGAAGGCACTTTGTAGTATGAGGTGTGCCAAGGAGGAGTGGATTGAAATAGTGCACAAAATTCCCATTTGTCCCACAAATGTTTACATTGCTGTTAGGCAGAAAATGAGCTGCTCAAAATGAGAGAAAATGCAGTATTGTTTATAAATATAAGAATCCTGAGAGGAAAAAATGCAGAGTGTGGTTGAAGTGTTACTTTAGTATGACTAGCATGTACGTGAAGTACGGCGACCTGCTTCCCAAAATGACAAATGGTGTCTCTCCAAGCTACTGACTGCTTCAGGGATGTGCACAGACAACCAAGAACCAGCAGGGTCTTCCAGTCAGAGAACCACTTTGTTTTCCAAAGTGAGAGGACCTGAAATGGGGCAGCTGGGAAAAAGAGGGTTTTGGATGATGCCTATGGGTTTGCTCCAGGAGCCATGTTGTGCCAGCCCTGTGGTGTTGAAGAGTATACATGTTTCAGGTTCACACCACATTTAAAGTATTAGAAAAGAATAATTGAAAAAAAGAAAAACAAACCCAAAAAGAAAAAAGGGGAAGGGCTGTAATTCTTCACAATGGAGAGGAAAAGCTGGGGACTACACATCAAATTGTACAAAATCACAGTATTGCATGTCTTGCATGAGATGTGTGCAGAATTCATTAATCAAGTCCAAAAAATAATGGCCAAGAGAGTATGCGGTGAAACTGCAGGAAAATTTTAGTTTTAACTAACAGGTAGCAAACTTCTAAATATTTAAATATTGCTATAGGAGGAGTTGAGGAGGCAGATGATCTAGAAGGCTTAGGAAGGGTGTGGACAAATTCCTGCACAAGTTCGTAAATGCAGAGTAAAAGAACTAGGCAGGCTCAACAGCTTTTAGCATAGCTAATACTGCTAATATTGTTCCAAAGGGGAATAGGCAGCTAAGGGCAGCCACCATTGCTGTCTAACAAGAGTTTAGTTAAAGTACAGAGCACAGGCATACAGATATTTGAGTTAGCTTAATTAGGAGAGGGATTCTTTATTTTGTAGCGATCAAGGGCCAACTAGAGTAGCGCTCTTTTACTAGCATTTGTTATTCTTGCTGTAACACTTTCTACCCTATAGCTTCTTCATGTTTAGGTCATGCCCTTAAATACTTTATTAAAATTACTAATTTTAATTATCTCTGTATCCATGGTTGATCTCTCAAGGAAACCCATTATATGAACAATGCATTTGCTTTCATGCAGGGCAGACATTAAAGACAGAAATTCTGAGTGCCAGTTTGTTGCAAAACTCAACAATACCACAAAATAATAGCAATCACCCCCAAAAATGGGCAATAACGCCAAAAAACTTGTGTCCGAGAATGTAGCAAAACATGCAGTTTCCTGTGACTGCATGATAAAAGAATGAAATCTGTATAGAATCTCTCTGCAAAGATGAGAGAAGAAAAACCTGCAACTTTTTCCTGACTAACAATGGATTTTCTTCAGGCAAAATATTCAGCTGTCCTCCCAAATCAAGGCAGACATTGTTTCTGCTGGATAATGAGTTACCTCCGTCTGTTCTCAGTCTGTGTTTGCAGTAAGGAACTGCAATCAAGACAGCAGAGATGATCTCAAATTAATGCACAAGCTAAAACACAACCTGTTACTCCTGCTCCAGTTTCCTTGTCAGTGAGCATTTCTCTTTGCCATATCACTCAATATTTTTAACTACGAACAGGAAATTCCTATCAACGAGGAGTCCACCTGCCTTACTCATCCGAGAGGAAAGCTCTTATTCTATAGGTATTTGTGAGGGCTTTGCATACCTGAACTTCTGGTAGGTCTGTGAGAGGTAAGTGTTCATGGATGACAGATGTTCGCTTTCTCCTTCAAAGAGTTTGTTAGAAGCAGCGTGCTGGAGGACTTTTGCCACACAGCCCAGGTTCCTCCTCTGGTCAGGGTGTATCTGGCCCCCAGCTGTCATATCAATTATATCAAAACCATCAGGAGCAACTATGGCAGGGTTCATGTAGCGATAGTACAGAAGGTTGCCAACAATCTAAAGAAAAGGTTAGAGAAAAAAGTTGAAGAGATTTCTTCCCTTTGCATACAGTAATGACACCTTACAAAATATGACCAATCATTTCTACTTCTAAATTAGACAATAAGAACTGGTGCTAGAAGAATCCTTAAGACACACGTTACTTATGGAGCTAACTGGAAGAACCTGTGGTCTTTTACATTATACTCCTCCTCCAACACCTCTGTGAACATCAGTTACAGACTTTTACAACTACATTTCAGTTTGGTGCTAGCTGTAGTTCAGCTCATGCAAGGCATGGAGTTAAACACAACTCTTTTATATTTAGCCAGGTTCTACTCCTGAGGCTCATTCTCCGAAGTGCTGCAGATACTGGCAGCATTTAATGCTCTCACTGATAAGGGGACCCATTATTTCTCAATGGGGCTGGACTGCAATGCAGCCCTAGAAATCTAGAGAACAGAGTTCCCCAAGTGCAGTTTCTATAACAATAGTACAGTAGCTGCTGAAGATGTCAACTTCAAAGAATTCCTGGTCTCAGAAACAGGCAGGACTTTGCTTTCTGCAGTTTGCTTTAGCTTATGTGTATGCACATGCAGAACTTCCAAGTTAACCATTTAAAGGTTTTCAGGCAGGTGCTCCATTTGCTATCTAAGTTTTTTCATGAGCAATTTTTTAATCTGTATTGCTGGAGTGATGGACAGTGAAGAGTAATAGGGAAGTTCTGTTAAAATGAAAACCTTGTACTTTTAGAACCATGTAATTAAACACCGATAAAAGGGTCTTTATTGAAGTGCAAAATAGTCCTAATCTAGGAGAGTTGTCAGTCTCTCAGCTGTTTGGAAGGCTCATGGAGCAATTTCCCTAAATCCTCTGAAGAGACACCATGGCTGTGGTAGGGTAACAATGGCCACTATGCCAGTACATACTTACCACTCACACCTTATTTTTCAGTCTGTACAAATGCCATTTCTACAACTCTTACAAGCATCTTAAGTGTAATGTAATCTTAGTGTAGTATAATCTACTCAAAATTTTCTTTTAGAGACCTTTCTCATTGCATATAAATTACAATATCTTAACATGTTAACAACTACAGATAGGGGAGGGAAAAAAAAAAAAGAGGACTAGTGTTCTCCATGAAAGGATTGGTGATGACAAGGACCTCAGTACCAACCCAAGCCACAGGATGATTCAGATAAACTCCAGCCTTCTAAGTACAGTTACTATCCAAAACAGGTTGAGCACTCTCTTCCATAAGAATCGCTGAGCACCCAGATTAACATACCTAGATTGTGACAACAAAATTCCCTTCTCCCTCAGCCCCTTTGCAACTCAATAAGAAGTGCCAAATTCCTTCAATAAATGCTGCTTTCCCACATCCTTAGAATGTTTAGTGTTAATAAAAATCCACTTTGGCATTAAAAGAACAAGTTGCTGGCAGTTTGCCCTCAGAAGTCTACCTTTAGTAGTTCATCTTCTGTTGCATCCGGGAATTTCTCATGGAGTGAGCTCTTCAGAACTTTGGCTATGTATCTCATTCCATAACTACATGTAGAACAGATGAAAAGGGAAAATATTGGAAAATACTTAGATGAAACACAAACCAGTCATTCTAGTCAGCTTAAGGTATTGGCTTTTTGCCCACTCCCTTGAAACTCAAGAACGAGTTAATAATGGAAAACACAAAACGTTTCAAGTACAGGGAGAGGTTTGCCAGGCTGCTGAAGTGGGGCAGAGGCAGAGAAACCACTCCCTCTACTGGGGAAGGCATTCAAGAGGCACGTATCACAAGCCTTCGAAAGCATGGAAAGGATTTGAAAGAATCTCCATCACAGAGGTTCAAGTGAACTGCACATGAACTGCTGCTTGGAGAATCCTAGCTCAGCACTTACGGCATCATATTGAGAGAGGAGAATATGGATGCGAGAACTTTGTCAGTTACTGCTCGCAAACTCTGAATAGATGATTCCAGTTTATTGACAACTTCTGTGTGTGTCAATGCTTGTTCTGTGGTCACATCATATGGGAGTTTGCTGCAAAGCAAAAAAAAAAATAGACATTAAACCAAGTTAAATACATTTGAGAATAAAATACTTTATTTTTTTCTTCATAAGGGCCATCAGTGAACAAAAGTCCAATACAACTGAAGCTGGGTTTTGTTACTAAAAGTCTCTGATGCTTTGGCTTCCTTTTTTGGGGGGTAAGTAGTTTGCTTAGTTGGGAGTGCACATTGCTGTCATGCACCTTCCCTTAATTACAAAAGGAGTATACAAATATAAAGCATGTATCTCCACATCCCTGTCCCAGCATAGCTCCTCAAAAGCCTGGGACACTACTAACATGCTGTTAGTGAAAAACTTGAGAAAAAGACTAAGTTGTTCTATGGCATAGTCTATTACACTTATAAAGATTAAGTAATTGACTTTGAAAGGTCATGGCAAGGAAAGTGATCCTTTTGTTGTTCAGAACAAGTTAAAGCACCTGTTTTTCAAGCATCCTTCCCCAAAATCTCTCTGCTGGAGGAAGACTGAGAAGGGGCGCATGGACACAAGTACAATTTCTCAGAGGAAGAATAGGAAAGCAGAACTGAGGGATTCCTCATGTGTGTGGTACAATAAGTCCAGCTTCCTCACTCACCTGGCCTCACCAGTCTGCATTTCTAGCTGGTTTACCCATGACTTGTAAACATCCACAGGACTAGTGTTGATTATGAGAGACTTGTCCTCCATTATTTCCTTCACCACTGGGGCCAGGAGCTGGCGCAGAGTGTTCTGTCCCCGAGCGCCTCGATTGAAGCTGACAACCATCTTAATGACAGTGGGGTTTCCAGTAACAATATCCTGAATCTGGTCTACCTTGGAGCTATACCAGAAACAGAAGAGTTCCGGTTTATATATGCAGTTATCCATATTTTCAAACCCCACACTTTTAAAATTACGCTATTTCTATGTTGAAACTTCTTTATATAGTCTATTTCTTATGGCTTTTGTATAAAACAAGGTGATATATAGAAACTACCACCTGAATTGTGCATGTGTTATAGTACTGCCCTGGAACATAGCACAGTCAGTGGCAGCTAATATATACCTGATTCAGACCCAAATACCTGTTCAGCCAGTATCTGTTAAGGGCATAAAATAACATTTTATTATTTCAGGATAAACCACCAGTCCTCACTTATAGAACATAAGATTACATAAGGAAAGATAATACTTTCTCCACCCTTACATACTCAAGCACAAACCAAAAAGCCCTAGAATCTTTTTACAAGCAATTTTTTCGTAGACGAATATGGTCCACCATAGAAAGACTGGTTTTTTCCTGAATTAGCAATCACTTGAGTTTAAGAGTGACACCCAGAAAACAAAGTTCTCTTGTAATAAAATTATGTCTGTAATTTTATGGTAGTTTAAAGATTAACCACCGGTTTCTTTTAGGCACAAAGCATTAATTGAACTGTCTAAAACACAAACTAGCTAAATCCTTTCTGTGTGTGCACATACGTTATCTCCTCTTCTAGAGCAGTTTTGAAGAGTTTGAGAAGCAGGTATTCCTCCCGTTGATTGGAGGCATAGTTGTATAGAGTGAAGATGACTGTATCCATGAACTTCGTTGATTTGTTTTGTGGCATCTGGAAAATCAGCTTTGCCAGGTACGTGGGATTAGTCTACAAAGCAAACAAATGACAGGCATGCTGTTGTCCAGGACAAACTCCCCCACTTGGAGGGCAGCTCTCTACATTTGTTCTTGCCTAAAGCACTTCCGTATCTGTCACTTTTCCACGCAGGTTTTACTTTTCTCCAAATCCTAGTACATAAGAAACACAGAATACTGCACAATCTGTGAGAAGCACCATTAAGGATTTTATTTGCAGTCTCTGGATAGTACCTCTCTGCATCAGGTCTATGTATCTGACGACAATGAGAATTTACCAAATGACAATGGCTATCTGCCAAGAAAACTTCGCATACTACATGTCTGCTTTGGAGAGCAGCTGCCCTGGGAGGATCTAAAATTCTTCTACAAAAATGTCAGTGAGGTGAGATAAAAATAGCACAAGAACAGATACACTACATTTTGTGAACTTCATTGCAGACCACTTCCCTTCCACCACATATAATGGATGTATTAGTAACTGACAGTAATTTACATGGACTAAAAGATACATGGAGGTAAACATTTCTTTTCAGCTTCAGTACAGACTGAAGTATACTCAAGCAAAAACCAGCCATATTTGCTGCACACTTTAAAAACAAGGATTTTCTCAGTTACAGGAAGTATTAGATATTGACCATAGTGTCTGCTGCAGTCTGCATGTTCTTTGGAAATACTTTCATATACTACTACTACAATCATTAAAACAAAATAAGCAGTACAGTATATTTTTAGTTTTTCTTTAAAAATTTGCTGCCATGTTAACTTTTGCATTAAAAATTACCTGTAGGAGGTAGAATAAGTGTTGATAAGCCTCCAATTTTTTTCTTCTCTCTTTACTCAAACCTTTGATACCCTGTTTGTCAACCATAACCATCTCCTTCAGTTGACTTTTGCTCTTTTTGTTAAGTTTCTTACTGTGCAGTACCACATCCTGCAGAAAAATGATCAAAAATCTGGATTATATATTCATAAAACAGGAAAATAGGAAAAATGAACATTTTCCCAACAATGTTAAGTGCAGTATTACTCCAAGGGCCTTAATTAGCAACTTTGTAAATTTTGCTGCTCTATTCACTACCCAGATTTTTAACATCTTCATCTTTCACCAGCATGGGTTGCCAACAGCGACTATGCGGAACCTGATCTCTTACACAGTCTCATTCATGATTAATAAACATTGAACAACCTGTTCCATATGATAAGAAGTCTGCTCTAATCTAACACAGAAAAGATGTGAAAGATTTTAAATCTGCCAAGTAATTACTATTGTCCACAACTAAGAAAACGCAGTGACATACAACTCAGGACAACAGAACAACAGCTGGCGTAAGGTAGAAACATGCAAAGATACTGCTTAATTTACCAGGAGTATTTTGACTAATTGAGGGTGACTGAGCACTAGCACAGGTTGGTCAGGTTGTGCAGTCTCCACTGTTGGAGAGAATCAGCCATCTGGACATGGTCCTGGGCAACCTGTTCTGGGTTGTGCAGAGCATTTGGACCAGATGACCGCCAGAGATCCCTTCCAGCCTCAGCTGTGATTGTGTAACCCCAGGTTCCTTCAACGTGGGGAAGTGCTCAGTGCATGCTACCAAGGGGGCCCGAACAGAGCCTGCTGACCTGAAGAGTGATTCTGTTTTTCACCAGCAATCCAATCTTTATATCCATTAAGTTCAAGTCCTTCTCCAGCTGTTGATTGGATCGAATTTTTGTAACCACTTCTTCCCTTAACCTTGTTACTTCCAGTTCTTCTTGAAAGTCTAAGTCACTTTGGTCCAAGAGGTAGGCAAATTTGCGCAGAACAGTCAAGGGTGGATTTTCAGCACCAACTATAATTGAAGAAAATAGGCCTGTTAGTTGACATAATACTGAACACCCCTAAAGCCCTCAAGAAACTGATCACTATGCAGAAAATTTGAAGTTTATGCCAGTTAGCAGTATTTTTGTCATGCTTTAAAAGTACAGCTATGCAAATGGTTTCAGCTGTAGAACAGTTGTTTTACAAACGCTTGCACCCTCTTTTGAAGTTAAATAAGAGACTGAGAATTCCCATGTGAAACTTATAAAATAAAATTACTAAACACAGTAACATACTTGTCCCCAAACACACAACATTCAACTGTTACTACTTACTTAGTGTTCTGTAGTCTTCCCTGGCCTTGTTTGCTCTAAGAAATGCTTGTATCTTCACAATTTGGTCATTCTGAAAGGTTAGGCAAAAGAATCTAGTTATGACACACTTCTGCTCAGAAACATACTGCAAAACTTGCACCCTCTTTTCAGTTTCCCAAAACTGCTCCTGCATACTACTCTACTTCAATGCTCCATGTTCAAAATGGAGAAAAATTACTTACATGATCCTTGAAGTATTGCAGACGTTTCCTGTAAGCTCTCCTTGCTAGCCACATTTTGACCCATGATTGAATCTGAAAATTAAATTAAATTTTTAAAAAACTTAAGGGACACTGCACAAACTTTCGTATGTGTGTTTTACATTTACTTTTGAATGTCTACTTCTGCAGGCATGCTGTTCTCGTGTGCTCAGGGCCATGGATGACTGAACCACCAGGCTCCTACTGGACAGTGACCAGATAAAGGGGTTCCCACTAAACCACTTAAGCTGAGTTCAAGTTTCTACTATCTGTGTGTAGCATTATCTTTGGAAATAATTTCTACCTTCAGGTTTCAGTACTCAATTCTAAACTGGTCTCCCTCAAAACCAGGCGATCCTGTCACAATATTCCATCTGTGATCTACAATCTAATCGTGACACAACAGTCCCATTAGCATCTCAGAACAGTGAGCGCTTTTCAGAGAGAGATTTGACAACTTTTAAGGAAGTAATACACTGTCATCCCAAATGTTTTCTAATTTAGTATTGGAAAGGGAAATGTAAGGAAATCTCTATCAAGAGCCCCTCAAGTTCTGCAAAGCCTGTTCAAAGTCAAACACAGCTTTCGAGAAGCAATTTGCTTAAGCTATCAATTAAACAACTTTCAATGCCATGCAGATTTCTGGAAACCCTCCAACTTGTGCTCCTAGTCTCTGATTTCCAGGTGGTGATAGACTATGTCAAGCGATAAAACATACTTGGGGGGTTCTTACCTTAACAATAGCAGCAACATTGCCTTGAAGCACCTTTAACCTGTCAACATAGCTTTTCCTTTGTTTGAATCCTTTCCAGAAAGCCTATTTTAGAGAAGGCAGGAAACCATTATCCCTAATAAGAAACTAATATTTATTAAATCTATGTAACACATTAAAATCATTAACAGTGTTTATCTTGTAGAAAAAAACTGCCATTGTGATAAAGAGATAACTAAGCTATAAGTAAGCTTGCCTCTATATTTTTAAGGTGTCCTAATACATTTCATGTTAATTTTGACCAATCTCGGCACACTTTGTTGTCCAATGCTATTTCCTTCACTCTCCTGAAGTCATCATTACTCTTATCACCAATACACCCACATCCTTGGCATCCCAGTCACTGGCTTCATCCCACATAAGTGACTTCCAGCTCTTGCCCGATACTCGGCTTCATCTCCCATCCCTGGAACAGTGAGTGCCTCAATCTGGAAACCACCTCTATCCTCATGGATAACAAGATGATGATCAGGAATAGTCAGTATGGGTTCACTACAGTAGTGTTTGACCAACCTGATTGCCTTCTACAATGAAACAAGTACTTGGATGGGTGAGGGGAAAGCAGTGGATATTGTCTACTTGACTTCAGCAAGGATTTCAAAACTGTCTCTCACAACATCCTCATAGACAAACTCAGGGATGTGGGCTGGATGAGTGGACAGTGAGGAGGATTGAGAACTGGCTAAACAACAGATCCCAGAAGGTCAAAATCAGTGGCACAGGGTCTGGTTGGAGGCCTGTTCCTAGTGGTGTCTCCCAGGGTTCAATGCTTAACTGTTTAACTTGTTCATCCGTGACTTGGATGAAGGGGCAGATGCCTCCTCAGCAAATTCACTGAGAACGCAAAGCTGGGAGGAATGGCCAACACCCCGGAGTGCTGTGCAGCTCTTCAGAAGGACCTTGACAGGATGGAGAGATGGGCAGAGAGGAACCATCTGAAATTCAGCAAAGGCAAATGCCAGGTCCTACACCTGGGGAGGAACAAGCCCAGGCACCAGCACAGGCTGGGGCTGACCTGCTGGGGGGCAGCTCTGCAGAGAAAGACCTGGGGGTCCTGGTGGCCAACAAGCTGTCCATGAGCCAGCAGAGTGTCCTGGTGGCCAAGAAGGCCAATGGTATCCTGGGGGGCATTAGGAAGGGCATTGCCAGCAGGTCATGGAAGGTGATCCTGCCCCTGTACTCAGCCCTGGTGAGGCCTCACCTGGAGTGCTGTGTCCAGTTCTGGGCTCCTCAGGGCAAGAGCGATGTGGAGCTCCTGGAGTGGGTCCAACGGAGGCTACAAAGGTGATGAAGGGACTGGAACATCTCCTTTCCGAGGAAAGGCTGAGGGAGCTGGGCCTATTCAGCCTTAAGAAGACTGAGAGGGGACCTCATCAATGTCTATCAGTACTTGAAGGGAGGGTATCAAGAGGATGACCCAGGCTCTTCTCAGTGGTGCTGAGCAATAGGACAAGAGGCAATGGGCAGAAACTGATGCACAGGAAGTTCCACCTGAATATGGGGGAAGAACTTCTTTATGGGAGGGTGACCAAGCATGGGAACAGATTGACCAGAGAGATTGTGGAGCCTTTGGGGATATTTCACAACCATCTGGATGCAATCCTGTGCCATGTGCTTTGGGAGGACCCTGATGAAAAATGACATTGGACCAGATGACCTGCTGTGGTCCCTACCAGCCCTACACATTCTGTCACTGTTGCATCCAAAAGCTATCCCTTACCTAGCTGGACACATTGTTCTTGCCCTGGCTTCTTTTCCAAGTTTCTAATCTTTCAGAGCCACTCAGGATCATCTTGTACCACAGATAACAACCTCCCAATTCCCTCAGTTGACTCTGTTTGCTAGCTCAGAAATAAACACTTGTCAAGGAACCCAGCGATAGGGATAACAGATACTTTTACTGCTGCTTTTGCCTGTCATCTCTATCCAGCCAGTGACACCAGCCTTGTCCTCTACTTGTTGTCTTTCCACAAGTAATTTCTACTTTGATGCCAATGGAAAGAAAACAGAACAACTTTATTTACCTACATTTCTCCATATTTTGAACCTATTCATACAGACCTTGAATTTCTCGAAGTACAATTCTTTACTGGGCTCAGACACCATGCTGGAAAATGAAGTCAGTCCCAATAACTACTAGCTGTAAAGCTATTTGTCATGATGAATCGTTAGATATAGCTACTGTAGATTAAAAAAAACACATGTATATTTTTCTTTTCTTCTCTTTTTCTTTTGTGAGTGGGTGGTGGAATAAATTGCTCCTAACAGGAGCTGGCCATTTCACCATTTAAAACCAGTATGCATGCCTCTGGCAGTGTTTGCACCCTCAGCAGAACGTTTCCTTTGTACACCTTTTAGAGTTCAGTGAACTGGAAATATCCAAGAAATACTGCCAGAGAACACCAGGGCAGCTGCCACTCCCTGTCCAGCTATAACTTCATGGAGCAGAAAAAAACCACTTCCAACTAGGGATAGTCTAGAAAGGACTGTGTTTCTTAAGTCATACTTTGCCAAGGAATTTTTGCTTCGATGCTTAACAAATATCTTGTGGTCTTGTACTGTGCATAGCTAGGCACACCACAAAAAACCTGAGCACGTCAGAACAAAGCCAGGGCTGTGTACGAGCTTTTCCCAAGTAACTTACACTAGAGGTGGATACCATCCATTCTTTTAAAATTGGATATTTGCTATATGAAAGCACATATATTTGCAGATGTAGAATTTTAAACTGCTGCTGAGGAAAACAGGGAGGCAGACCTGTTTGAGAATTTTATCAGTGGTAGTAATCAGTCACGTCACCCATTACATGCAAAAAGCTGCCCGAGCCACATTACCTTCTTGTTCTAGAACAATACCTGTATTTTGATGGCAGATGGTTCCTGGCTTTGAAGATAGGCTTTTCTCTCCTGATAGTTTTTTCTGACTAAGAATCCCCTTGCTCGGGCTTGCAGCCCAACAATCAGATTTTCATTAGCAAGCCACAGCTGCTCTCGATTGTAATCTGCTGTAACTTGCCCAACAATGTTCTGTTAAGAGATCATGGAAAAAGGTCATTTAAAAGATAAAACCATCCTGGAATTTGGACTGTGTTCTCTTCATCTCTGCAGTTTATGTTCACCCTATCAAAATCCCTCTGATTTGCCCCTAGATTTTAATCAGTGAGAAGAAAGAGCTACTTTTTTACTGCTGAACCATATAGGAAGGGTAACTGAACTACTTTCAAGCTTCAGTTATTCAAGTGGATATGCTATTTTAAGAGAGTATTCTTTTATACATTAGCAGGGTTCTGCTTTCCTAACACAAGTGTCTTGTACAACTCAGACATCTAGAAATACTAACTGAATCAGTGAGTTCTCTGCTGAGAAGCACACTCAAGTACTGCTGCATTAAGAATTTCAGAAGGACTTACACTGACTTTTGCTTGTGCAGAGGAGTAAGCCTGTAACTTAGATGAGCTGCCTCAGAATAACAGAAGACCAAATTACTCAGAGGCTTGTGTGATCTGCTTTGTTCTATTTCACACTAGTGCAAAACCTCTACAGTAAGGGAGCTCAAATAGCACACCCATCCTCTTGAAGCTGCAGACACAAGAATGCTGTCAGAGGATTAGATTGAAACATAAAATGGTGGTTCCACCTGCTCCCAAACACCTCACAAAATTATTTGTTATACGTCAATAATAAAGTCCTATAAAATATAAAAGTAAAGTCCTATAAAATATAAAAAGATATGGAAGAAATCAGACTTTCCTCCACTGGTGTCTGTTGATAGTCATTAAAAGAAATGCTGTAACTTCCAGTAAGGAAATCCCCAAATCATTGCCAGACACTAGACAGAAGGCTATGCTATCACTGTCTGCTTAGACTTAAGTTGCTGCCCTTGTCAGAAGCAGATAACTGATAAAGTGACCTTCAGTTTCACCACCACAGCCTCTTGATATTGCCACGTCTCACGCGCTCTCAAATTGTTTATGTTGCTTTTGCAATAAAAGCAAATGTTTTAGCCACCTACCTGGATTTCTTCACTAGTTAACCATGATGTTTTTGGTAGAACTCCTTTGGGCGCAACACAGGTACCTTCCTCAGTTTCCACATTGTAATAGTAATCATACATGGCTTTCATTACAATTTTAATCCATGGACTTTCGCTAGACCCTAAAAGCAGTTCATACCATTAGTACATGTTTGTGTCCTGTTTCACTGATACATTAAAGCCCTCCCTACTCATTTCCTCTCCCAGTGCTTGCTGTGAAGCCATTTTACATGCCAAATCTCTGCATCTTGGGCCTCTTTGTAGTAAGGATTTTCAAAATACCCTGCTAGGTGGATGAGGGTCATTCCTCTAGAACAAAATGGCTATAAGGTTAGTGAAACACCTACGAGGTTGGTACAGATCCTCTGCTAGCCTCTCCAAACCCTAATGTGCCAAGTTAGTGCTCCTGAAACAGTGCATGCTCCGTCTTACATCATCACTCATAAGTGAAACACTGTGTTTATAAAAAATATTTTTCTTTTCTTCTGCCCAAATGCTGGACTTCCTGACTCTTGCCTCACACAGGACATTTCCTATATCGACCGCATTTTCTTGTTTATTGCTTTGGTAAACCAGTCTGCATCCTGACAGGCAGGAAAAACCTCATTTCCTCATGGACAAAAGGCCCCAAGATAAAGCTAGCAAGGCCCTCAAAATACTCATATTGCAAAGTGAAACATGCCCATCTATTGTAAGAACAGGTACTACCCTGACAGTAATTTTTTTTTAACCGTTAGCTGTCTGTTAACTGTTAGCCTTGGCTGCCGTTAGCTATGACCAGCTTTTGAAGCTCTAACATGACAAAATACCTCATCATCTTGCTAAGAGCGGATTCTAGCCCCAGCTTTTGCTGGTAACTGTTACTCTGGCAATGCACAGGGACCATAACTGGGCTGTGAACACTGTCAGATACTGGCTTGACCTTTGACAGTAATTTGTAAGACTGATGTGTGCATCTCTGAATCTGCTAATATGAAAAAAAACTATCAGAGAGTAATATGGTTTTCTGACAGTCACAGACAAGCTGCCCTAAATTCACTCAGAGGCAGGTTTGACATTCTAGAAAGTCTCAGCTAGACTCTGGAAATCACTAGACTTGTTTCTCAGCATGTACTGTAGTCTGCATTATGTGCACAACAGTTCAGTGTCATGTAAAAAGCACCTGGAAAAGTATAACATTTGTCAAAAGATTTTAAACCAGCAGCTGTCTCCCTCAATTCACAGTGGTTTTACGTAAGCTTCTTGTTCTAGCTTTCTGGTTGCCTCAGTGATATGGACATGTGGAACTGTCCTGTTCTGGCAGGTTTTACCTTCCGTAGTTTTCATGTTTTTGGCTTCAGAGAGGTTCCTGAAGTAGGCTTCAGCACATTCAGGAATGACTCGTAATCCAAACTTTGACTGCAGTATCATCAGGATTGCCTGTGAATCACCCTTCTCCAAGCTCTTGTTAATCATTGATATTCCAACAGCCACTAGGGTAAAATAATAACATAGAAAATTAAGTGTCTTATACTCTATGTACCCGTAACTGTAGCCTCCAGAAACTTTGAAAACGGACTTCTAACACTGGCACACACAGACAGCATGGCTTACGCAGCCATTCAGTGCTTCACCCATTTTCAGCTTCCTTCATGCTTGTAAGGGCAAGTATTTTGGAGAACAGCATGCATGTTAGGTAGGAAGTGTGTGCTCCACCCAGTCTGGGATGCAGCCACAGCACAACTGAGAGCAGTCTGAGGGCATAGCTGCTCCCCATCAAATGACACACCAGGTGACAGTAAGGCAGGTGTTGAGAATGGCAAGTACCCCCACACTCAGCCTGCCCTAACAGACAGGCCATCATCTGCTGATCCCTTGGGAGCCTTCTACAGGTACACGAAATAATTTAGTTACAAGCTGTGAGCATTAACATTCACTTTCACTGTACAAAATGGGAATGAAAACTGGTTGCCCTGAGTAAATTCTTGCAGCAACCTAGTCAGCATCTTGAAGCAACCCTTGAACTCACCCTCCTCAGGAACTTGTTTAAAGCAAATTCATGCCCTAGAATTTGCCAGAGATGCAGCTTTTGTTTCCAGGGCACATAAAAGCACCCTGAGAGGTGATGCTGTGAAGCATGTGCAAACTTTGATGTTATCTGGTGTTATCCATACTCTAATTCAGGACTTCCTCTCGCAGACCCCACCATCACCGAAGGAATGGATTCCACCACACCTGGCAGCACACATGTGGAAGCACACGCCACTTCAAGAGTACCTTACTCACTAGATGTTTAGGCTGCTTTAGAAATGGCTGCTCTGGTCTTTAAAGGTATTCTTTCACATCTTAATTCAAGATCCATGCACACAGAAACAAGTGAATAGAGTTAGAACATCCACATTATACCCTGGCTTGAGGAAATCCAGCTACTTTTTCACCCCAGAGCTGCACTTCATGCTGCAGCACCAAACACTTTCCCTGATCTTGTGTCTATCCACATCAGTATAAAGGAGGTCCCTGCACACACAGAGTATCAGAAGCCCATGTACAGAAGTCACTCCATGAGACTGAGCAAGCAGAAAAGGATTTCAGTAATATAAACAGTTTTTCTTCGTTGTTAGTTTGACTAAGGTGCAAAGGGTAGTTTTAGCTAGGCAGCAACAGATCAACCAAAAATACATTGTCAGCCAGCTGAGTAACAAAGCAGATGCACAATACCACACCACCACCATCTGGATTTCTATCAGATAGCATCCTGCTAGTTTTCTGTGCTTTGAAACAGACCTCTGCCCAGCACACGTGTACTGGAGATGTCTTTCTACCATTGCTGTGGCACTGTGATATCCAGGCACCTGGCCTCAGCAGCAAGGAAGCAGGAAAAACTGGGAAGCCAGACATTGCAGCTGGCTGCTGCTGGCCCCAGACTCTTACACAGTCCCATGTGCCTCATCAGCTCTGTTCAGCAGTATTTGAATGCTTTCCTTCCTCCTTTTCATCATATAGTTAAGGGTGCTGGAAGATGTTTTTACAAAGACAAAAGAAAACACAACGTAAGCTAAGATTTGTTTATGTAGGTCCACTGTCATCTGGCTTTTCCTCATCTTTTAATTAATTATGCCTGTATTTTTGAAGGAAAATATAAGAAAAATGTTTATCAGGGAAAAAACTCAACTCAGCAGAAATTATTCCTTTCATTTTAAGTGCTAGCAATTAATACTGTGGCTGTTGCTCTAGAGAAAGGCCATATGGACCCCAGAAAATCATAAGATAACTGGGGATTAGCCATCCCCAACTGCCAGAAAATTGTCAGCTCCAGTCTGCTTCTCTAGCAGTTGGGATGCCAGTACCAGATCAACACTGCGAAGGGCTCTTTTCCACACCCATCCTCCCTTTAAACAGCTGTGATATACAAAGCTACAGTTGTCTGGTGTGATAAGCCTGAACCCTCAGCAAGGCCAAAGATCAGCTTTTTCCTATAACTCGGACTCTCTCAGGACAGACAGACTTCCTGCTTTGACAGACTCTTCCTGTGCAAGACCAAAGTCAGTGTTCAGATCTGTTCCTGAAGGCTATACAGCTGATACTTGGCCGATCTCTTTTTGTTCTCCACTTAGATAAGGAGTACAATGGTTGAACTCATTCAAGAAGTGAAGCAAGGTGATACAAAACACACAGCAAGCACCATGGTGTGTTAGGAAGTGCACTGAACACTTCTTCCTAAATAAAAGTACAAGACACAGCGTCCTCTACTGACAGGGAAAACTATTAAAGCCTTTCAAAATTTTAATACTGTACCATTTAGTATTTATATAAGGCATAAAAGTTAGTTTGGAAGTGATCAAGACTGTTTCAGTACTGCTGCCAGTATCTTCTCTTATTTTACTGCTTATTTTATTGCCATTACTGAAGCAATCTCAAAACCGCTTTTTTAACTGAAAAATACATCTTTTACTATCTTGCAAAAGTTTTGGAGTTGTTTGCCTTTCAAAAACAGTGTCTCTGTGATAGATGAAATAAAAGTTCCTTTGCAAGTTGTGATCAAGCTGAACTTTAAGTTTAGACTACGTGAACACAACATGCAAACTTCCTGAGACAGGATGTGTTGGTTATAGGAAGTATCAGGTTCTGTGCCATGGGGAAATGTTAAATCTCAGGCTTTAGCTGCAAAACCTTAGAGCTCTTTAAGAATGTGCTGTGCTGACAATGCTTCCTTTCAACCCAGAGGGCAGAGTACATGGGATTAGTATTGTTTTTGTAAAAGTGACACGTTAAAACAGTTCCAGCTGAGCATCCTTGATTGTGAAAAGCTGTGCATTTACTACCAACAGAGATTATATGTGAAGATTTTACTACAACTAGGTAGTGGATGGAGCAGTGGTTTACCATTAGCAACATCGTATGGTATTGCTGTATGAATTATGTTGTTCTAATTTCTGCAGGCTGCTTATGATACATATTCTTAATGCTTTTACACCAGTGAATAAAAATGAGGGTGTTTTTTGAGTTGCTCTTTAAGTTTAACTCAAATCCGTTTAGAAGCTGCGCATTTCCTTCCCTTCTCTGCGCTCAGATGCTTCCTCATGGCTCCAGGTGGCACGCATGGGAAGCACGTTTTTCCACAAAAGAAGGTATCAGCACTCCTCAGCACAAGAGCTTGGTTAAGACTGTGAGTGTGTATCTGACCCTATCTCAGAAAACACAAACCAAATGTTTTCTCTGGCTGCGTGATCTACAAAAATACTTCAGCTATCTTCAGTGTATCTGCCTCCTTACATGAAGACTGTATTAATTGTTTAGATCAATTCTAAAGTAATAGTAACACAAAATGCAATGTTCCTGCGGCAGGGAGAGCTATTCGTAATGGCCAGCTCTTTCACCCACAGCTTCCCAAGCACTAACTCCTGATGTGCCTGTGGGCTCGCTGTGGCCACATTGCACCAGGGATGACTGAGCACAGCACTGCAGGAATGCACTGACTCCAGCACTTGCATTCACTAGCTCCAAAGGTGGAAGAGAAGGCGACACTGACTCACCCAAAGCCAAGTGGAGCAGAAGGCTGACCAATACGCAGTGCCTTGTCTGGGCTGTGCTGGCCCTGGGCTGGAACAGGCAGGCACACCACCGTGTTCTGCACTGTGCCCCACACACCCAGCTGCGCTTGCTTCTACATTACTTGCCAAAGTTTATTATGCGTTACGAATATTTTTTCTAAAATTATTATATTCAACCCAAGCCTTGACAAAAGGTGTTGAGTGCATTCAGTGCACAACACTCTGACAGATTAAGCCTCAGCATTTTTCCTACAGATTTCCTCTTCCTTACAGACTGGAAGAGCATATACCTTTCAAAAAGACCTAGCATTCTTTTTACACTGCTTTAAAAGTTAATATGTTCCTGATTTTTGTTTGTTAGCACTTCATAAAAGACAATACAAAGAAATATGAATAAGCAAAGTTGTAAATATAAAAATTTGCTCTTACAACATGCATAAAGATTTTAGTCTTATATATAGCAAAACAAGCTCCTGAACAGCATATCCCTTCTAATTCATATATTTTGGGAGCTACGTGAAGATACACTGACACTAGAAAGATTGGTCATGATGTTAACCTGTATAACCAAATCCACTGAACTACTAGCCACGCCTTAAGATTACCACTTTAGATAGAACTAACATCACTCCTGTAGTTTTAAGTCATCTCAATTTTAGTATGACAAAGAACATTCATTTATTTTCATGTATTTGAAGGGCTTCCACCTTCCCTGAAGTGGAAAAAATAAATTACCAATTTTAGTTTCCCGAGACCAAGAAAAACAAGAGCAGTGCCAATGCAGGTTAATGCTTACAGATTGCTGCTTCTTTAATGTTGTTATTGCTGTCATTGATTCCTCTTTGTATTTCGTCCAGCCAGAGAAGTGCTGATTCATCTTGAGATTCCTGGAAAAAGGACAATAAAAAGCCTTGAAAAACAGAATAATAAGAGTTGTCTCAATGTACTGATACAGCTCCAATATACAATCTCTGCTTTGCAAAGCCATTGAACACTAAAAAGAATGTGACTGTTTAAAATGGGAATGAAACACATTCATATACTATTTGATAACTTGAGAAAGATCCCATTCAGATACAAAGCTCTGAAAGTTTTGATGTGTAAAAGAATTTGTTGACACTGCTGGCATAGAATTCATCCTACTAAAGATCAATAAAAAATGAAAAATTTTTGTTTCCATGATATGTAGGCAAAATAGTCTGAGTCACATAAAATCACACATTATCAGGCAGCACCGTGATAGTAGGAGAGAGTAGCAGAAGACTGCAGGAAGTTGGCTTTCTTTCAAAATCCCTTATTTGGAAAGGATCCTTGTATCTAAGTACATATCACATTAGAAAGTAACAGCGAAAACTGAGATAGAAACACAGCTCAGGTTTAGTAATGATGACTTAGCTCGTGTAATTTCTGTAATTACATTACATTTCTGTAATTAAGCAGCAGAGTAGGGACCGCTCTTCTTACAGGCTAAAAGTGCATGACATTAAACCCAAGTTAAAATAGAAGGTGCAGTAAAGCGGGCTCAACATACCTGCTAACCAACCCTACTGCCCAGGCTCACTGGTGAAACCAGCACTTCAGCAGATCAAACAGGGTTAAAGTGATATTTAAAATCTAATCCAGTAGGTGGGGGGGGAAATTCATGCTAAAGAGGAAATAGGAGTGCCAGGCCTATAATAGACTAATGATGAGAGAAGCTGGAATGTATTGACTGACAGAGGTCTAGGATAATATAGACACAAATATTTCAGGAAAAAAAACTAGTTAGAAACACATTCAAACGAAAAGAGTATGGACAAAGAAGCAACTTTGCAATGAGTATCCCTGGTTAAGCACTGAACCTCAGGCCAAAGATCTAATAAATCTGATATCCACAGAAACTACAAAGAGAAAACAGAGTAAAAAACCCTAAAGACACGCTCTTCTTTGCATCATCTGTGTGAACAAGGTAGCAGAATACCTAAATAACATGAAGTGGTGGCAGACAATCACAGGACAGCGGACACACACTGCTTATTTTTCTACCAAGTGAGAGTTACAGTTAGCATTTGAGAGAATGTTCAATTAATTCCCAAACTGACAGTGAATTTTGAGAAAACCATTGAGAAACTGAGAAGAATTCCTCATCTGCTATCCAGCTTTTACACATTAAATACAAGAACAGACAAAAATACTGCTCTGGAGCCAAGTACAGTTTATGCTGAGCCTTGCAACTAGCCTGGAAGCCAGACCAAGACTTGGGCTCATTTTGCTTGCTGAAACAAGCTGTTGTTATTTGGCATCGAAGGAGACAAAAAAAAAGAAGG
>VZTI01002876.1:136996-158639 GCA_013397865.1 Struthidea cinerea | reverse complement strand
AGGCGGGGGGGGGGGGGGGTGGCGAAGCCAGGCAGAGAAAAAGGAAGGGATCAACAAAACCGCAAATGAAAATAGGGGAAAGGTTCTAGGAGCTCCAGGCTGTGGAGGGGTGGAAACTATCTGAGTGGAAGAAGTAGCTGGATCGAAGGAGCCAGACAGCCAACAGTGGGTAGGGAGGCAAAAGGCAAAGCAGAATGCAGTTTTCCTAAGGCATATTTGTATGTGTGGCTTCTTTCCATCTTCGCCTTTTGCAAAACTGAGATCATCACACTCTTCTCCAAGCCCGGCTTTTCCCTGGAGAAGGGTACAGAGTTCAGCCATGTGACATTTTGGTCTCTATATGAGACCCTTGAGGATTTACTAAACACACCCTTTGATTTTTCCAGAAAACACCTTTTTACTCCAAATATCTGTATGTAGTAATTTCAGCAGAACCCTGCACATCAGCTTCAGGCTTGTGGTAAATGAGGAGTTAAATTGCTGCTGTAAAGCAATTTTATCTCTGTGTTGGGCTGAGGCTGAAACTGAGTCATGTGTGCATATTTGGATACGTCACACCCTCTTGCTGTAGCAGACAAAGAACAAATTAGCTCCTTACCATAAACCTCATGGTTACAGGATGCTTCTGGAGGACAGATCAATCACTCTTTAGTCCCTTACAGAGGGGAAAAAGCCCCCACAAAATGCCTCTCGAGATGAACTAGTGCAGCACTATCATTCAGCTGGCTGGATTTCACACACTACAATGAAGATACTGTTTTTCATTGGACTGCTCTCTCTTACCGCCAGTCTTTGCACTACAGGTGAGTCCTCCTTTCTGTATATATTACATATTTCAGTAAATAATATGGGCTTTTTCTATAATGATGTTGCTTTACCATCTGTGAACTCAAAGTTGTACAAGCATTGTTACAGAAAACTGCTCTAGGATGTCTCCTTTTAAGCAGATTTTTATTTTTTCATTTCTGTGACACCTTACCTCTCCCAGTCACTTTCTATAAAGAATTTTCTTTAAGGGAACTTTCTGCACTTACTGAGGACATCTTTTATCTAGTATTTTTGTAATGGTATGATAATTTTAAACCTGTAGTGTCTTGTTTTACAACTTCATAGATGATGTTATTAGAAGGAAATGCTCAGATGACTATTGAGATAAAAATAACTAAAGGAAATGATCAAATAATAAACCTGTTTTTTTTCCTTTCTAGAATTAAAACAGTTTTCAAACCAAGCTCATTTTGAAAGCTGGTATACATAAATTTTTTTTCATATATAAATATATATATATATACACACATACACACGCCTGCCCATGCAGGCACACGTATGACTTTTAAAGAGCAGTTAAAACTAGTTTTCTGGAGTAACCATCAAAAAACTACTAAAAATGATGCAGTCTACTAATTATACTAATTATTATTTTAAAACATGCTACTGTAAATCTGCCAGTAAGCATTAATAAAACTGTTTTCCATATTTTATTCAAATATATTCAAAGGTAAAAAAAGTCCAAATATTTTCATCCATATTTCAGTTTGCTTCTGAATTCCAGTTTCATAGAGCATGCTCTAGGCTTTACAATAAGTAATTTTGCATTAAATGCAGCTAAGAAAATTTTTAAGTGACACAAATACTTACACAGTTGTTTATGGTGCAAAATTTATCTTACAACACATGGCTTCAAAAAGCATTTTGAACACAGTTGTGCTTCATGTGGAAATGTCAATGTCTCTACAAATTTCTCTACTAAAGATTGAGGAACAGGCATTAATAAAAGTGATATTATTGGTTTTGCCCACATGCTGGCAATATTTACTCACAGAACATTTTCCTGCTGCTTGAAAAGTTTTATTCACTTCCCAGTAAATTACACCTAATACCTGCCCAAGCATTTGCTTTCAGTTCTCAAGACACTGCCCTTGCTCAGGTACGAGAAGCTGAAAAGATCTGGTTTGCTTTAGTCAGAAGCTGAAGAATAACAATTTCACATGTGAGACCAAAAAAAAAACCAAGGGTAATTTCAGTTTTCTAATTTGAAAGCTTCAATCTGTGTTAGACCAGATAGTGCTTTTTGCATCTTTTGCAGTCATGCATTTCGTACATGAAGTGACAAGGACAGTAATGGTGTTTGCTTTGGAAATTCTGATCAAGCCTAAACCAAGACTGCTTATATTATGAATGGCCAACATTCCTACTACTGGGAAAAACCCTCCACTGGTCATAAGCATTACCGAAGTGTCTGATATTTTTCACCAAAGATTATTGAAAACACACAAAATGCAGAAATATCAGTTAATATTACATTAATGATGAATTTTCAAGGGTGTATGAAATGATAAATGAAGACTGTTGTCTGAACATTTGATATGAACACCCATGAGAGAAGAATGTCACCAAATCTTTTAAACTTGTATTGCTTTTCACATGGAGATGGTTATCCTTCTGTGTTCCTGAATGTGACTTATGTTGTAAATACAGTAGTTTGTCCTTTCTAACAATTTTAACTTCGTTTTATTTCTAAGCTTCAGAATTTTCACTGAATGGCTCTGCAATTAAAACAGTGTCTCTTATCAAAACTTTTCGTGGAATTTCAGCAAGAGACTACGATTACATCCCCCCTTATGCTATAGAAGGGGAGACAACAACCATCCACATCAGAGAAAACAAATGCACTTCAAAAAAGCTGAATGACTCCACTCTAACAGAAGTGAACAACACCACGCTGGAGTACCTGACCAGCTCTCTGAGCACCAAGCTAATACCTGCCATCTATCTCAGTGCAGTTTTATTGGGTGTACCATCTAATGCCATCATTTTGTGGATGCTACTCTTCAGGATCCGCTCTGTGTGCACTGCCGTCCTCTACACAAACTTGGCTGTTTCAGACCTGCTCTTCTGCATCATGCTGCCCTTCAAAATAGCCTACCACATCAACGGGAACAACTGGATATTTGGGGAAACCATGTGTCGAACGGCCACGGCGGTGTTTTACGGTAACATGTACTGCTCCATTCTGCTGCTCACATGCATCAGCGTCAGCCGCTACATGGCCATCGTTCACCCCTTCACCTACAAGGGCCTCCCGAAGCGCGCCTACGCCATCGCCGCCTGTGCTGCCGTGTGGGCCATCGTCTTCTTGTACATGCTCCCGCTTGGCATCATGCAGCAAAGCTATTATGTGAAGCAACTGGACATTTATACCTGCCACGACGTGCACAGTGCCTGTGAAACCATATCTTCCTTCCAGTTCTACTACTATGTGTCCTTAGCGGTATTCGGGTTTTTGATACCGCTTGCAACTATCATGTTCTGCTATGTCTCAATTATACGAACACTCAAGACTCATGAATGGTTCTGGTATGTTAAAGTCAGTCTTTTGATTCTTACCATCTTTGCTATTTGCTTTGTGCCGAGCAATATTATCCTTATTATCCATCACATCAACTATTACTATTACAATGCAGATGGGTTGTATTCCTTTTATCTAATTGCTTTATGTCTTAGCAGCCTAAATAGTTGTCTTGATCCTTTCCTTTACTTTCTGATGTCAAAAATTAGAAGTCAATCCAATATTTATCTAACAATGGTTAAAATATCCAGGGAAAAATGAATTTATTTCTATTGTTGGAATTATGATTTTGTGTAGTATTAACCCAGACAGCAACAAATCTCAGGTGTGACATTTATACTTCAAGTAAAACATGTCAGAAAACACAATCTCAGTTAAATTTACTTCCTCCCACACAAGGAATATCTCCAAAAGTACACTTCTCCAGCTCTATAATTTTATTACCTGTATTGCAACACCTGTGTACCTAGATTCAGGTAAGTAGCTCTGCATCTCCATTTCTTTCTGAGATCACTTTCTGGCCATGGAGAAACTGCCAGAGTATCAGTCACCACAGCTTCTAAATACCAGAAGAGGAGTCAGCATTCAAACAGCACTTTTAGGGCAATTAATGATATTTCAAATCAGCTCTCAGCCAACAATCACTGCAGGAACAGTGATGCAAAACCAAGCTTTTGGCCTAGTGAAAACGGGAACAAGTAGAAGCACTTTCTACATGCCTGGGAGCAGTGAAGAGCAAACACTGCCCTGGATGTTGGAAACGCAGAGTCCCCATAGGTTCACAGAACAGTAAATCTACAGCCATGGACACAGAACCTGACTCTTCCAAGACTACCTCTCCTATGAGGCTGCTTAACCAGCTTTGCACTGCAGACTTGTTCTTCCACTTCGTCAGCACCTGCACTCCCCTAGCCCATAGGGATTGCTGGGAGTGAACCCTTATCAGTGTGAATCCAGGCATGTGTTACTCTTGCATGGTAAGCAAAACAGGGAAGCTATTTTGTAGTATTCTCTATTTCCACATCCTCACAGGAAATACCTACGGTGTTACAAATCCTGCAATTAGTTATCATTGATTGTTAGTAAAACAATGGGTCAACTTTTACCTTTACAGAAACTCAAAACCTACATATATACTAAGTTTCTAGAAAATTAGCTCAGTGGATGTCATTTGAATTTGTAACTGTGGCATGGAAGTGAGGATAAAAATGTTTTATATTGTTTTTATAATACCATTGTAAAAAATCTGTACTTAAATAAAATAAGCTGCACTGGAAAATGCCTCAGGGGAATTTGAAGCCTGGTGAGGCTCCCCTTTTTCTATTTCTTCTGGCTCTTAATTTAAGTTGGTTTTAATCCTGCCATTCTTTCAACATACACAAGAACAAATTTTAAAGATAACTCTAAAATAATTCAAATATGACACAACTATTGAAAATATAAACAAGGTGAACCTAACTAAAACCTCTGTACCTATCACACAAAAAACCCTACAACCAAACATAGCAATCTGGTCCATCTGTTTAACTTTTCAGTTAGCCACAATACACTCCCTTAACACAAGGTTTCTCTTCACTGGCACCTGATGCATTTGGTTTGAAAAGGCCTTCAGAACTGCTAAAAGCTGTGGTTTAAGATTTACAGGACAAAATAAGTTCCAGGTTGAGTTTTCAGTTTCAAGCGAGGAACAAATAGGTCAGATCTGAGATAAGGACATGTAATGGGTTCTGGTAGATTTGGGTGCCGACTCTCCCCCCACCCCATAATCACCACAGCTGTGGGGAAGTGACAGTAAGCTACGTAGAGTAAGCGAGAAGGTTTGTCGCATGTTTTTCCAGATGCTGGGGCAGGAAGTTTATAGGGAGACCTATCAGATCCTTGTAAATCAAATACTTCCCTTTACCACAGCTCAGTCTTAAAACATGCTAAACACAAATTAAGACAGATCTGCTTTATAAACAGGGATCAGAAAAAGACCAAAATAGACAGACTTCAAAAACTGCACTACCTTTTCAAGTGTGGTTTTTTTTAAAGGAAATTTCAATCTAAATCATTTTTTACCTAAAGAATGGTGATATCTATGATTGATCACCGTAAAGAGTAAGTATGCATCTGAGTATTTCTTTTGGGAGCACCATGTCTTGTTCTCTTCTGAAACAGGAGCAACACTCCTGTTCACAGAGGAGGTACTCTAAGTAGTTGTCAAAAGACTGCAAAACCAAAATAGCTCAGAAGAGAAAGGCCAGTAGAAGTCTCTAGGAACATCAAACATTTCAGAGTGAGAAAATTTCAAAGAGATTGTACAATTTTTGTTCCAAAATTTGGAAACACTCATTTGTTTCCTATGAGCACATTCACACCAGGAGAGGAGCGGGCACCAGGTTTGCATCTGGGGAGCACTGGGACAGCTGGCAGGAGTGAGCCAGGGTAGAGCTGCTATTTGCAGGGACCTGTGGGCTGGAGGTCTCTGCCTTGGGGACATCCTGACTCGCTGTGCTTACACATGGCACATCCTGGTCCAGCACTGCGCAGCCACCACCTGCACTGTGCACACATACTGGCCCTGGCCCATCCAGGACAGCTGAAGTCAGAATGCACGAAACCATCCCCAGCACACATGGCGAGGAAGAAGGCTTTTCAGCACTGAGGGCTCAGTGAAACCAGCCCTTACCTGGGAACCCTGGTGACAAATTGACTTGTGCAAACATCTTTCAAAAGTTCGGAGAGCAGATTACAGAAACACATGGTTCCACAGCAGGTACCACAGGTGAGGTGACAAATGCCGGAAGATACTTTACAAGCCAGGGTTTGCAAACTTTCCCCAGCTCACTGTGTTACATTAGAGACACACTGTGTGAATTTTAGTAGTGTTTTCCAGACACTGGACATTTTAAGTGCTGTGCTAGTAGCTTTAGCTAATCTTGTGCTCAGTCACATCCTGCAAGCTGCTAGGCTGATCTTTGTTTATGCTTCCCTGAGCTGTAATGCTAACCAGGCCACTGCTTTTGGAGAAGCAGACAGCAACATCCTGCTGAGATAGGTTTAAACTGAAGGCATGTAGAAAACCATCAGCTTGTTATTGCATGATAAAGCTGTAAAAGAAATATGTACAAAACTCCACTGCAATAGAACAACTTAAGCAGACTCCTCAAAATATTTCCCAGAGACTTGTTAAGTAATACCATAATTGTGACTTTTTTCTGGCAAAGACCTCAATTTCCATCCATACTGTAGCTATCTGCCTGACACAGTCCTGGAACTGTATCCTTACACGAATTCATTACTATGTGAGGATTGCTGCTGCCCATATTTTCTAACAGCTGCAGCAACCTAGTAGAATTAAAATAAGTGAGATTATAGTGCCAGTAGCAAGACATATGCAGAATATGTCTTAATTTTAATACATTGAGAATTAATCCACTTTGCCAGTCAGAATAAGTTGCTGTTCAAAATTACTTAGTGACGGTTTGTTGTCACTGGCTTATTTACAGCCCCACTGGCAAGCTTATTTACAGCCGCACCGGCAAAGCTAATGCAAACATCGGGGCAGCAGGACAGGGACACGGAAGCAAGTGAAAAGAATTGGCATTTCACTTCTCACAAAGAGCAACGGTAAAAATTCTAACCTTGCATTTCTGTGCTTTGGTGTGGTGCAGAACATCCTGATAATGCCTTGCATTTACTGGTCTCACATCTTGCAGCTTGGCTGTGGGCAGTAGCAGGGCTTCTAGAGTTTTGTCAGGATTTCCTTGGTCAACTGCTTCATTAATGTGTCCGATTGCAATGATTCCTATGAAACAAAAAAATTATTAAAGAGGCACTTACCAAAGAAAGTTGCAACTTTTCCGGTATCAGGTACAAACAAAGCAGTAACACAAAGAACAGAAAAATCACGTAACAAGAAGCAGAGGCAGCAACAGCAGCTGATTTTAAATTTTGGTCTTATATTCATTTGAAGCTATTATGCTGTATAGCTTTCCTTCCTACCATAGTTATGGATATACCTGGATAAAACTCTTCCTAAAAATTAAAATTATCCTTGACAAGAAAAGGAGAACAGATTTCCCTATTTTCTGGGCAGAAGCACTTACATGAAGCTTAAGAAAAAGTTGGGTATCACATATAAATATGTTCACTAACATATTGGCTCACAGTGCTGAAAATTTTGTTTTCAAGTGACTTCTGATCACATTACTTGAAACTCTGATTTGGACAAATACATAGATACTGCACTTCCAGCTATAGCATTACATAGCAATTAATCTCGTTCAGTGTAATTGCACCGTAAATAACCAATCTGACAATGCTGACCAGTGGCACTCAGTACTTCAGTCAGGAAGTAACAAGGCCCAGTGTGTTTAATAAAACCTTAACTCATTTTCTTCAGATTGGGCCCAGAAGTTTCAAATAAATTTTCTCCTACCCCTAAACAGTACTGAAATGTACTGCCTGTGGTCCCTAAAGCAACCCCAGAAAGGCATGAGGCAAGGGTTTCACCATCACCTGTGAGGGATGACATCCCTGCTCCCAGTGGACCATCTCTCAACAAGTGTCTCCAGACCCACCACAACCCACCTGGTGAGGTCACAGATCCAGGTCATCATAAGGCTTGGGGAATGAGCAATTTTTCCGGCGTGGTCCCAGAGAGGAACCATGCAGATATGGGACTTGCTTATGGAAACAGAGGCCTCCCTTTTTCCTCTTCTGCCCATCTGCCCTCTCCAAACATTCCCAGGCAGAGATCAGTGTCACTGAGACCAAGTGCAGCTATTTTAGTCCTGAAGACTTTCACTGCTACTGCAAGGTCTCTTCCAACTCCTACTAAGTGCAGAAGTTCAGACAAAAAAGTGACTCTGCCAGTCAAATAAACTGCTCAGCACCCCACCTTGCCAGAGGGCACATGGCGAGCAAGCTGTGCAGATCCATGGCAACCACAGGACTAGATTTAGGAAGCAATAATCCAGCCAGTTTTAGAAATTCTGCAATATAGAACTTCCCTTACCAGTATGGAACAGCAGCATGCATGACACTAATGGCAGCACAGGAAGGGCACGAGCAGCCCGTGTCTTAGAAAGGCTCTCAAACTGCACTGAGGCAGCTTCCGAAATGGCAGGCAGTCTGAAAGCTGCCTCTCATTTCATTGCTCCAGCAAATCTGGCATAACTCTACAGCCTCAAATTTCTATATGCAGTGGAAGAATTCAGTGCTTTATCTTTTTTGAAGACCAAATGACCAGCTATCACATTTAATATAACACCACCCTCTTATGGCAATACAGTTACATTCAGCTTCAAAAATAAACTCTAAATCCATTCACATGAGAAGATGCGGGCATAAGAAGCTACTCTTGGACAGGAAATCAAGTTACCCAAAAGGAGAGCAAGACAGATATTTGCATTGTCTAACTTCTTACTAACTCCCTTGTGAAAAACAAGCACTTGGAATCATTTTCACAACAAAACACACTTTTCCATGGAACAGTGCTTGTAGTTTCCTCCCCTATGTCCCAATATGCTCTTTGCTTACAACCGCAAAATCCCCAAAGTGAGACCATCTAAGGCTGGAAGATACTGCCAAGTAGGCAGAACCATGGCATTTTTAACACTGCAGAAGGCAGGCACCCTATGATATCCTTCAGCCATCTGAAACAAACAGGAATGTTTCAAGGACATTTAAGATCATCAGGCTTTCAAAATTTTTAAATCCTCTGATCTTTTCAAGAGTGTCTGAACAAGGCCTCTCAGTTCATAGATTTACATACCAAAGACCCGGCTATGACCTCTGAGGGCAATGTGGAGGAAGAATTACTTACTTTTATTTTCTTCTTGAATTTGCATATTAACCATGTCAATGCAGTTCTGGATATCATTCCAGCTTAAATAATCTTGGCCTTGAGATGAAGCCTCTGACTTAATAGACAATAGTGTATCAGCATAACTATAAGAAGATATAAAATACATAAGTGTATTTCATACACAGGATAAAGTGCCATAAAGAATTAGTCAGATGTATCACCCATCACTTAGTGACTAGTATTTTTTCCAGTGATTGAATTTCAAACAAACTCGGCTCTTGCCAGAAATTATGCAGACATGCAAGCTGCCTGTTCTACACATGCATTTCAGGATCTGAAGAAATGGCCCTGTGCACTAATTCAGAGAATGTTTCTTGGCTACATGGGATGATGACAATACATACAGACAACTTGCTGTATGGTGCAACAGATAAATGTGGGAAAAATTATGGTCAGCTTCTTGCTTTAGGAAACTATTGTTGTCTTCTTGATGCTAATTCAAAGACCAGAATTTCAGTCAGTAGTATCAGGTAGTAGCGTCTCCTGCTACCTCAATGCAGAAGATGATGAGCCATGGGCAAGAGACTAAAAAAAAATTATGCCCCTCTTCTCACAACTCAAGATCATCCAAGCACAGGCTCTGTAGCCTGTGTCTGCTCTTCCTAGAAGGCTCATAGATCAGATGAGCTGGAAACTTTCACAGTAGTGCAAATTTATGTGTACATGAGTTAAATAATTTTCATATTCCTGAATCAAGCATAGAACTGCCACAATATGTCAGATCAAATATGTGTCTTCTATTTCCATCAGAAGCCTGAGGAATGAATGACTGCCAGAAAAAAAAAATAGGAGAGATTCATCATTTCCCAATCTGATTTGTCTTTCCAGCATCTAGTAGCTTGCATTTAAGGGTTTCCGAAGCTGGAGACTATGTATCACTTTAATAGTTGCAAACAAGGCTACACTCTGTTAATTTACCTATGCTAATTTAAAATCTTATGTATTATGTATTATTGAGGAATGAGCCCCAGTACGTGTTTTGTGAGATGACAGCTTTTTTAAAAAAAATTAAACTTTATATTTGATAGGGTCCAATCTTTTTTTTATTAAATACTCAAGAATCCCCAAACAACTAGAGTTATTAGAAGCTAGCAACTGATTCTATTAACCTTCACAACATGCACAGTTTTGGAGACTTATGACATATTTCCCCTAAATTCTCTCTTCCAGAAAACACATTCCCAACAAGTTCATCTCTTCTGATAGAAAGCCATTGAATAGCATCTCCCTCAATGAAGTTTTTCTAGCTCTACTCTATTTCTTCTGGTATTGTGCAAGCCAAAGCTTCCTGCGATATTCAACGTATGGTTGGCAGCACAGGTTAACATAATGGCATAATAAAATTTTATTTAGTTGTTGAGTCCAACTAATTCCTACTATTTCATCTGTATTGACTGGCAGCTTAATCTAAAGATTGGGTCAGTAACATCACAAGGAATGCTGCACTTGGAACACTTTGAGGCCATTTCTGTGTATTTATAATGTTGCTTCTCTTTCTCACAAGCACCACCTCACATTAGCAGCGGCAAAGTAGCAGATTAGTTTTGCACCATCTTATGTCATTCTTCTCTCTCTAACCAAAACACTGGCCTCTTATTCCTAATCTGACTGCCCTCCTTCCATCTCTGAGATCCCAGCAAGGACCACTCTCAGATTCATATCCCCTGATAACCTAGTGAAGATCTTCAGCTACTGTGGTCCCTTTTGCCTACTAATGCCTTCCTGAAGCATATGGAGGCTTCCACCACCTATGCCAAGACAGGAACTGGTCCACATCCCCATGCTCTCCCTTGCACGCTGGGGGCGCAGGTTTCTCACAAATGGTCATGTTGCCTGATTTTTTATTGATAGACAAGAGAGCAACTGCAGTAGCAGCACGTGTCTGTGATAAGTCAGGCAGGTGACCAGACGAGCAGCTGGCAGCCAAGGGAAGGCTATAATGTAATGCTGAACACACGTGTATGCCACAGCATTGTATTCACCTTTCTAGCAAGCAAAAAGGGGCTTGGCCAGGGCTTAAGGGATGTCCTGGACTTTGAGGCATTAAACACTATCTCATTCCAAAGATCGTCTTTCAGAATTGCAGACTGGTTAGTGATTAACAGTTTCCAGCTACAATTTTCACATTTTAGTGTCTGCAGAAGTTCTTGTCAGATTTTCATTTTGCCTTCTGAGGATATTTCCCTGCACCTCACACGTCTACAGCCTTCGATGCTGTGTTATTGCTTATATTTAGATACAACTAGCTCAGCAACTGTCACACTATCCCTTATGAATTTAAAACACTCATATTCATCTTGCAGCTCTTTCAACTTCACAGCCACAACACAGGACAGCCCACCCACTAAAATGCCTACGTATTTTTTTCAGAAGTTGCCAAGTCTCATCCAGACAAGACAAAAATGAACCTTTACCGTTGCAAGTTTTCCTCTTCCAGATTATTGAAGCCAATGCATGGGTCTCTGAGATGATTCTTTATCATTAGGATGTCCTTATTTTCCAAGGTCTGGTTTAGCAACACAACAGCTGACAACATTTCTACTGCAATAGACAGTTCATCATGTGCCAGGTAGTTCTGTAGGACAATAATGTACTGCAGTCAGGGAGCTAAATAAGCAGTGTAACAAATTTGAGTTACACACTCTAGATACCATCAAAGAGATGGACTTGATGTAAGAAGCCTGGAAAGTTTCCTAGTCACAGGCATGCCAGACCGACAACAGTGGTGGTGGAGCTCACTGGGTTTCTATGTCCCATCCAGTCTCTGCCTATCCTTCTTTTGCCCCACAATCCCATCTCTTCTGGTCTTACTCATAACAGGGGATTACTTTTCTACACAATATATAAACTAGAGTTAGTCCTCATTAAGAGCATGCAACAAAAAAAAATTTTAAAAGTCAGTTGATTTGTTGCAACGCAAGAGCTCAGCCAGACTGAAGCGTGGCAAGAAACAAATTCTGCAATTCCATATTGCCTTTTCAACCAAAATGATTCATGCAATCCATAACACCATGGCAAGAGAATTATGTCCAATTTTACACAACATGCTATGTTTGTGCTCTTTCATGGTCTGACTACACAACATCAACGAGCAGGTTATAAGCTTTTCACTCTTACCACAGCATTCTGTTGTTGGAGGTTGAACAGCTCAGTCTGATAGACAGCAGCAGCAAATGAGTGAACAACAGGCAACTGTGCCTCGGGTTTCATCAGTGCAACCAGTGTTTTACTAGGATCACAGTTACGAATTGCTGTATTGATATTGTCAACCGCTATAAGTTCTGAAGAATAGCAGGGGAAAAAAGCTTATTAATTTTCATATGCTGTTTGCTCTTCGTGCCATGTAGATGACAACTAGGTTATTACAAAGAATATAATTTGCTGTCATAAGAGAAAAAACATTTTTGTGAAATTTTTCAAGACACGACTGCTGAATGTTGCAAAACCAGTGCCTGTTCAAAGGTATGCAGCAAATAATTGACTGGAGGACTTTAAAATTACTGGGCTTTTAGAAATGAGAGACTGCTTGTTGTACCTTTAACACAAAACAAGGAGCTGACCCCACCCTAGCAAAGAGAAAGATCTCACCCCGCCTGGGTGTGCTTGCAGCAGTTACTGCTGTGTATGCCAGCTCCAGCACCTTAGGCTTGCTTCACCCCAAATGTTCCCTTTCTTCTGCACCATGTTTCCTCTCTCACCTCCTCCTTTGGCAGGATCTAATTGAGTTAGCTAAAACAGGCCAGTACCTGAAGTACCAACAACATTATTAGTGTCTATTTCAGGAGGCCTGGTAGAAATCAGCCAAATATGTTGGAGGGGTGGGATTTCCTGCCAGAAAATCAGTAGCTGAACTGATGGAAATCCACATGCTATGGTTTCTAGAACTTCCTCTGCATGCCAACACCTGTTTGTTTGTCTGCCAGTGTGGAAGATCAGTCATTACAGGCACTGCCATCTAGAAATGAATCCCTTTGCTACAGCTCAGATTTTAATTTAAACAGACCACAATAGAGGGATATGAGGGTATGAGTGCAACCCCTTTTCAGCACCTGAACAACTTGCCTATTTTGCTTTTTGCTGAACTGACTTTGTCAGAGGTTTGAAGCCTAGCAGAAAAATGCTGAAAAACACTTCCCACTTGGGCAGCTGCAGAAGCATTACAACATCCCTCAGCTTAGTCACTGCCACCGTAAGTGCACACCTGGAGGAGTCACCTCTGAAGAAACCCAGGCCAGGACACACCCAGGAACACACTGTCCAAGGCACCACTCTGATCTTCTAGAAAGGGAAGCAATCTTGAAGATTAGAGCACACATGGCCGAATGAAGAATAGCAATTATGCAAATGCCTTTTTTCATCAATAAGCCCTACTCCTCTGCCTTATCATATGGCTTTTCTGTGTAGTTACCCAGGGAACATTTTTAGTCACCACTGACTGCCCAAATCTGAGACAGGACTACTTGTACAGAAGACACCATCCACAGTTCGTGTCTACAGCAACACTCAGAGCTTATGATACAACACAAAGTCCTGGAAAACCTTTTAGCCATGCCTACCTAGAAAAGAATCCCCTTGTCTCTCATTTAATTTTCTCCGAAGCATGGTCATATGGGGCCACATTTTCCCCGAGGACTCACTCTATTGGCTTTTCATAAAGTTAGAAACCAGGAAAGACTCTCACAGCTACAGCATGCATGCATGCTTTTTTAAAGAAAAGAGCAAAGAGGAAAAGAGTCAAGGTCCACAAATAGGCTAGACTAGTTCTGCAGCCAATAACCAAGCGACTGACTTCTAGTTTTGAAATCCAGCATGCAAATTGCAAAACATACTTTACATCGCTCACAGTCCTATAACAAAAGCCACTATTTTTTCCTTCTCAAGCCAAACATAACTGTTACTCTCCAGATTGCTGTTAATGCTTTTCACACATCACATTTTCTTCTCCCTTTCCTTTATCAAGAGATAACTCCTTCAGAAAGAACTCCTCACCATGGCTAACTAATCTGAAACAGGCTAACATTGAAAGGTGTGAAGTAAAATCTATCTTCTGCCTTAAGGTGACCTCACAACATAGCCTTTAAGGCACATTACAAAAGCAATCAGCCTGGATTTCAAAGCATTGGAAACAGTACCAGAGACAGAACAGCCATGCCCAGACGCAGCATGAAATGACAGCAGATTAACCAAAGGTTAACTTCCTAGCAAAGAAGTTTCCAGTCAAAAGCAGCAACACATGCACTGCAAATTTAGATCCCCTTTCACTATATTTTTTTACAAACTATAACTCGTGTCATATGGCATTCTTAACAGACTAAGAGTAGGTTAGATTTATATATGTGTGTCTAAAAGTGTGAATAATTTTTTCTGCAATATGATTGCAAAATATTCTTCCATTTTAATTCTACAAGTATGGTCATTGCTCCCAAGTGAGTATTTATATTGCACTGATAAACATTTGTTCAAGCCATCAAGCCGTGCATTGTTTTCAGTTTTAGCCACTGTGTTTGCCAGTGGCTCATATTAGTTATCTCAGATAAGAGTACATCCAATGCAGCACAGATTGGTGACTTGGCAATTGTGACACTGAGAAGAAAGACTACGAGAATGAAATGCAATACATATGGTTTCATTTTGAGAAACCTTGTTTATGTGCAAGAAATGGTGGACTCAATTAGCTTAACATAACTAAATGGTGACGGTAAAGAGTATTAAAACAGTTACTCACTAAGCTTGTGAGCCTCAGCTTCCGCATTGGCAACACTAACTTCTTTCTGTATTTCACTTTTGTCGAGCATATTTGGAATGCCTGCTATCTAACAGATCAGAAAAACAAAATTTAATTATGTTTTTGTTCGATGGGAGATAAGGGATAAAGTCCGGTGATGGTACACTGGGATTTGATTGTACTATCACCTGTGCATCAAATACAAGGCTCAGTAAACACAGCATTAATCTTTTCCTATGATTTCCATCTTAGTTAAAATAATAGATTTTCTCCTTAAAACCCAATTGGCACTTTAATTTAATGTTAATGATGTTAATGTTCAATATTACGTTTATTTGTACTCAAGTTATAACTAATTTTGGAAACAAAGTACTAGGGGGGCTGCATGTTATACCTTAAATTTTCTTCTTAGTAAATACTCACAAGGATATCATGCTCTTTAGAGCAAATGCAGCTCTTTGGTGTTGATTAGTACATAAATTATTTGCAAATCTTTATAAAACCTTTCATAAATGATGCTGAAAGGCAGAGTAAAGATAATTTCTCTCTGGATTAAAACCAGCTAAAAATGTGCAAACTGACACATAGTACCTGTTCCATTCAATTACCTGCATTTTCTGTTCTTTAGAATCACACAATTGCAATAGGTACCAAGAGGAATTTTGCGGCAGAACTTCAAGTAGGCTCAGAGCAGGACGGTTCAAACCTGCCATCAGTGCCCCTTCATCTTGCCGGTCAATAGCCTCATTCACTTGGACTAAAGCTATGTGAACTGAAATGAAAACAATGCCTATAAACAGCAAATAAGGCTTTCATGGGAAAAAAAAGTCCACTGCTGTCAGCATCTCACTTTCTGTAAAAGCCAGCTAGGGTGGCAATCTTTATCTAGCAGAGAATTGCCTCTTTCATGTCCAATCCTAAAAAGGGAGTCTGTGGCTCTGTGTGAGCCTGCATGGAAGCAGTTCAACCACAGCTAAGTGGAAGCTTATGAATGAATTTTGGGTCTATATAGAAGAGGGGGTCAAAATTTACAGTATTCTGCACACAAAAAGAACATAAGAAAACAGAGCACGCAATAAACGTTTTGATTCTGAACTGAGGAATCCGTACAGCAAAAACCACAAACAGACATTCGCCCCCCCGCCAAAGATTAGTAGAGAAGGAATAGCATGAAAAAAACAATTGTAGACAGGTATTAGCTACTTGTGCATATTTTACAAGTTTCCATTGAAATATTTTGTTTGTTCAGGTGGACTCGAGTTGAGTTCAGCTGGAATCTGGGAGATCACGTGTTGTGTGCATTCTTCCACAAGGATCCAGAGTAGCTTACTGTTTATTTTATTGATATTGCCCTGAATCTCAGCTTGTGTCAGCAACTCCTCGTAGACATCTCTCTCTTCATCAGAAATTGTGCCGTTCTAAGAAAACAAAATTGTTGCTAGTTCACACAAAACAGTTTGCAGAGAGAAAAGCTATTAGCCGAAGTAATTAAAACTGCATCAGCTGAAGCATTTACTGAATGTATTTGTAAAGCAATTTGTTGACTAAGTGAACTGAAGAAATTAGCACTTTGTCATAACTGGCTGAGCAGTTTACTGCTTCCTGTAAAATAATCATGCAATAATAATATAGTATAGCATTTTTAACTATGGAGACCATTAGCTCTCATGTAAAAGAACACAGCAAGTAATTTCATATTAAATATCTGTGGCAGAGATTATACTTTATACTCAAAAAAGGGTATTATTCTGTTTGCAACTTTTTAAGCAGTAAATTTGTTTTTTCTAAAGCAATTAATGGAGGAAAACTAGTCTTCTTTAGTATTTAGTCTTCTGGTATTTTTAGCCTTTGGGCAAAGTTAAGCTTCATCATACTCATAGTAATCATATTCTTATAAAATCGGCTTTTAGCTCATTGCATTACCATTATTTCTCTAAGTTATCTTAAAAGTGGGGGTTTCTTCCTAATTGTACGAACTTGAAAAATTAGGTTAATTTTTGAAACAATAATACTACAGCATAAGAAGAAACAGGAAGGAACAGGTGTACTAGGAGTACAAATAAAACACCACTACCTTGAGTCTTGCATTTGATTCTTTCTTCCTTTTAGCGTCAAAGAGTTCATTCTGATAGTCCTGCGCCAGTTCCTCATCCACGTTGAGCAACATTGCATTTGGGTTCCTCAGAGTCACAATGGTTTGCTCAGCTATTCCCTTCTCAACAGCTTCATTGATTGCTATTACAGCTGCATGCACTAAAATTGAAAGCATAGTCCTAAATATCAGGAAGCAAAAAAGTCAAAGCCGTCACTGTTTCTTCTGATTTATTTGAAAGGAGTGTTTAATTTATGTTCAATAATTTTCAGATTCAAACATTCCACTCTGTGTTTTCTCTAGACTGCAGAACTTCGTGTTTACTCAAAGGTGGCAAATCGCTGTCTGCTCCATGTTCACCCTTCACCCAAACCGGGGTGTGCTGGATTCAGCTGGGGTAGAGTTAATTTTCTTCACAGTGTCTGGCATGGGGCTGTGTTTTGGATTTGTGCTGAACTCAGGGTTGATAATACAGAGATGTTTTTGCTGTTGCTGAGCAGGGCTTGCACAGAGCCAAGGCCTTTCCTGCTTTTGGTACTGCCACACTGGGGAGGGGACTGGGGGTGCTTAGGAGACTGGGAGGAGACACAGCCAGGACAGGTGACCCCAACTGACCAGAGGGATACTCCAGACCATGTGGCACCATGCTCAGTGTATAAAGTGGGGGGATGAAGGAGGAAGCGGGGGACATTTGGAGTGATGGAGTTTGTCTCCCCAAGTAACCATTATGTGTGATGGGGCCCTGCTCTCCTGGAGATGGCTGAACACCTTCCTGCCCACGGGAAGCAGTGAAATAATTCTTTGTTTTGCTTTGCTTTGCTTGTGTGCACAGCCTTTGATTTCCCTATTAAACTGTCTTTTTATCAGCCCATGAGTTCTCCAGCTTTTACTCTTCCGATTCTTTCTTTGGTCTTGCTGGTGGGGGAATGAGTGAGGGACTGTATGGGGTTTGGCTGCTGGCCGGGGCTAAACCATGACATGGTTAATATTGTACTGACAGAAAATAAAACATGAGTTACATTTTACCACTCAAGTCCTATTTTATTTAGAAGGCAATTACATGTAGGAATTTAAAGTATTTTTGGTAGTTTTTACCTTCAAGCTATGTGTTTGCATCCATATAAAAGTACTGTCTAAACTGGGTATATGTGAAAGATGCTACACAAGAATAAGGAAATTGAAGCTCCAATAAACTTGTCTTCTGGAAAAACACATTTAAGACCCCCACAGGCAGGATGCAGCCCTGCACATCACATTTAAGCCTCTCTGAGATGGTTCTTTGCACTTCAAGATCTCCATGAACCACTAGGCACAGGAGAGACACTGATGTAATGGTCCCTCCTCCTGTCACCTGCCACAAGACAGCAAAACGGCAGACTTCAAATGGAGGCAAAAAACACCCAGCAGGCTTTTGAGGGTTCTCAAAATGTTACTACACAGGAAAAAGGGGACAAAAGTGTCATAGGACTCACTACAGCCATCGATCAGCTTAAGTGTTACGCCTTTCCTTTGAGAAAACAAGAAAACATCGGCTAGTAAACAAATGCTTGACTCCAAGAATTTAAGAGTCAGAAAAGCTCATGTTTTTTCACACAGTAAATTTGCATGAGTGTACAAATTCAAAACCACTTACAGCTGAATTAGGTGTAGAGTAGAGGCTCACACACCCTTCCCAGTTACTCCCTGCACACATTTGGCCCAAAGATCACTCTAGTGCACGTGAAGGACTTGCACTAGAGCTGCACTTTATCTGTACCTTCATGCCACAAAGAGACCCCAACAGCTGTCTGGTGGCACATTAACCTCAAATATTTTACAGACTTTACTATATAAAATGTAACTCCTGATAAATGTGTACCTAGATCATATCCCAAAGGAGGAACATTGCAGCTCCCCATTTATCATCACAGCAGCTTGCCTAGGATTTACTTTCATGCCACCAAGGAGATGTGTGAAGGCAAAACGCAATGATCATCTTTCCTTACTCTATCAATACCTTCTCTCTACATGGCCCTGCATGGTTCTGCTAAAGTGGAGAAAAGCATGCAGTAAAAAGAGGTTATTTAGGTTAAGTTTAACTGAAGGTCTAAATAACTGAGTCCAAAAGACTTCAGTTTCACTCAAGTTTATGAAAGAAAGCAAAGGTGCTTCAGATTTGTGGTTTTAGAAAAACAAAGTGTACAAATTTAGGGAAGTCAGACAAAAGAACATATCACTAAAAACAGGGGTAAATGAAGGATGAAGTGAAGCTATACACCCTCAGAGACGGCAGCTACTGGAACTTGCATAGCTGTTGGTGGATAATCCATTGCTTAGCACTGAGTTCATGCCAGAAAGTTGTTCTAAAATTGTTTCACTCTAGCTCAGCTCAGTACAATATCAGCTGGGTAGTACAAGCAGCTAGCATGGTGGAGGAGATAAAAGCAGAGAAACACACTGGTTCGTTTGTCATTAAACTTTGTGAAAAGACAAAGTTCACATTGAACATTAGGAAAGGGTTTTTCATTGAGAGGGTGGTAAGTCACTGGAATGGGCTCCCCATGGAAATGGTCACAGCATCAAACCTGAGAGAGTTTAAGGAGCATCTGGACAATGCTCTTAGCTTTATGGTTTAGATTTAGGTAATCCTGTGAGAATTAGGAACTTGGACTCAACTGTCCACAAGGGTCTCTTCCAGCTTGAGACATTCTGTGGTTCTGTGTACATCCATATCCACTCCAAGGGACAAAGAAAACTGTCCTTAGACACATATATGATCCAAACATCCTCACAGAACACACAGGAAGGATGTTATCTCTTCCACAGTTGTGCAAGACACTTCACTAACCTAAGCGAAGCTAGCAAAAAGCAGTCAAAAGATAGGTTCAAGATAGGAGAGAATCAAACAGAGATTGGTACATGTGAACCCACCTACCAAGAGAAACAGCCTGATTGGACTTGAAAGAGCAGGCTGGAAGCATGGAATAAGAGAGAGATTTCCTTGAAGAATGAGCTCTCTGTGAAAGCACTTAAGCTTATTCTTTCCATGCTGATTTATACTATTGCTGGCAGCTGAGTAGGAGTCATCAGCAGTTGTTTCACTTTCATATCTCCTTTTGCATACTCCACTTAGGAAGAAGGATGGTAGACCCCTTCCTCTGGCAGGATCTCCATTATCCAACCTCCCTAGTGTGTGAGGGTTCCTATAGCAGATGCTTCCTGTTGTGAGGCAGAGCATGTTATCTACAGCACAATCCTTGCTCAGAGGGACAGAACCAGCACCAAGAAACCCTGCTTTTCTAAGACTGAAAACACTTCAAAAGTTAAAGGAAGCCCTACACACTATAATAAGGCTTACAGTGAAGGATGTTTCAGCCCTTTCATCTTCGGCAGAGGAAGCGCCCTGAAAAAATGCTTGGTAGTCACTAAATATCTAAAAATCTACTAAAAAACTCCTGCCACTTCAAAAGGCAGCATTTTAAGAGCTAACTTTGGTGAAGTATGCACATATTAAGCAGGCTTCAAAATATACAGACAATGTGAATCAACATCAAGTGTGTTTTAAGCTGGGCTCTGAAGCTTTCAGCACACCAAGTAACATCCTGAATCAGCTCGCCTCTTTGCAAGGTTGAATGAAGTAGCAATGGAACATACTAAAGCCAACCCTTCTGTTCTTCAGTTTACCCTGCTGAAAAGACTGGGATCTTGAACAAAATAACTGGAGCTCAAGTGCTGATTTAAGTGGACACACTTGATTTCACATCATTTAAATGCAAGCAAGTTTTTTGTAATATAGCACTTCATTTCACAAAAAAAAAAAGTGATATAGAGAAAAACACCCAGACTTATAGATGAATGGGCATGGGCAGCAGAAAAAGCATTTAATTCTGTTTTTGAATGGAAGCTGTTCAAGACAGGGTCAAAAGAACCATAACTGTCCAGCAGGACCTACCCCCCAGCAGGGTTCTACCACACTGTGGGTCACACACCAGTGGTCAGACAGACTGAAAGCTACCCATGGAGGCAAGTTCCACATATACAACACCATATGTGAGAGAGTTGTCTGTCTGGAACAATGACTTGTCCTCACATCAACCTGTTTGGGTGTTTTAGGAAAACTGCAAAAGGCAAAAAATGAAAAGAGGAGACACAGAAAAGACTTGTCCATGTTCCCATGGCCATCTACATTTTACCCACATGGTGCAAAGGCATGCACAGAACCCAGTTCATTATTCTAGAGGAGCTACCAAAACATTAAACTCGTCCAAAATATTGTAAGAAATCTTTGCTTCTGGTAGCACTTCCTATGGTTCAATGGGGATACTAAAAAACTCAGACTGCAAATTTTGAAGAGGCCTTGTAACAATGAAGTAATGTGATAGTGAAAACTTGCTTGCTTTTCTTTCTAGTTATTAAGAGGTGGCAAACTAAGTGAATTAGAACAGAGAAAATATTTTGTTAGCATCCTGTCAAAGCATTCGGTAGAGGACACAACAAGAGTCACACTTACAAGCAGCTTCGTCCACTGATAATTCACTGGCCAGAATCCCACCAATTTTACTAAAAGATGGCATCTGTATACCATATTTCTCTAGCTCCTTTCGCATGTTGCTGATTTCTTCCTCTGTTCAGACAAAAAAAAAA
>VZTI01002876.1:72076-136962 GCA_013397865.1 Struthidea cinerea | reverse complement strand
AAAAAAAAGGAAATATTATCAGAACAGAAGCATGACAATTTCACTATGAACAACCAGACCTACAAAAATGTTTCTGAAAGTGGCCAGGGCTTCAGAGCAGTTTTCCTCCCCATTTTGAAGGGCTCTAAGATACGACAAGTATTCCATGCAAACTCACTCCCTCGTGTCCCTTGGAGACTGACAATCATTAAAAATAGCAGCCTCCCACCTGTTTAATTTGTAACAGTGTTTGTAACAATGTTGTCAGAGGAGAGAGGCCATAATAGAATATATGTAGAATGTTAGCAGACTTACAGGGTAAAAAAAACCATCTAACATATGATTATATAAGCATTTTTTTACCTGTGAAGTCTACTTTTCCCAGAAGGTCCTGGATCTGTGGAGCTAATCCTAGTTTGAAGAGATATAAACTGCAAAGGAGAAAATTAGGCTTTAAAGTTCCATATGTGATTGAGCGGTTTGCTTTCCGTACAAGAGAAAAGCACTTTTATGAAGCTTGTCCTTTAACCCTTGACTTATATGAGCCAATACAGAATAAATTGACATTACAATTTTCTTTGTTCTGTATTTTTAAGTCTTACAGAAAAAGAAGCATCTCTAAGAGAGAGTCACTGTCAGTGTATCTCAGGTCACAGGGGATTTATAAACAAGTAGAAAACCTTAGTGAAAGATAGGTAAAGAAATGCAAAAGCTAGTATTGGGGGGAAATCAAGATCTGAAAGCATTTTAGCACAGCTCATATCTTTGGATCTATGTTCTGTTTTGACTTGCATTAATTACATCCCTGTAATTACTAGCAGAAGACACATAAATCAGTGACACCCTTCTTACTAAGGGTGAGTAGAGGAACAAGGACCTGTAAGTCCATCTAATACCATCTCGAATTATTTGTGTCATTAGCTATTTTAGTCTTGGAAAAATGAAAAAAGTTGATATAATGTACTATTCAAGAACTAATATTTTATTTCAATATAGCATGAAAAATATCTTCACTCATTCCTAGAGCTCTGGGATGCTATCTGAAAGAAAGCAGCTGAATACATACATATTTTCTCAGTAGCTTCCAGACACAAGGCCTGTATTTATCTACAAAAGACTGATGTTTCTGTAATTTATCAGTGAAATTCAATAAACAAGTGAGTTAAGCAAGAAAGAATCCAAAAAGATAGATTTTAAAAACAATACTTAAATAATGCATTCCTCCAAAAGGATTGTTTTCCACCTCGTTTCAAACTTACTTCACCCCAACATCATTCACTGCAAATGTGCTTTGGGGTTTAGGGTTTTTGTTTCCAGAGAGGCATATTTCCCTTTTGTGTTTGGTTGTAGAGGGGTTTTTTTGCTAATAGCAAATAATAGGATGAGATTTCAAAGAACGTACTTGTAGCTGTTGTATTTATTTAGGAGCATGTGGAATCAGCATTTATCTTGCATGCTGCCACAGCTACTCCTCTGTCCTGTCCCCATCTGGATGAACACAACAAAGGATCTCAGGTAGATCAACACTCCTTTGCAGCCTCTCAAAATCATTGCTGATGCCATTCTTACCTCTCAAATCTGTCTAAAATGCAAATTAGCTACGTCAGGGGAAAAAAAGCACATAGACTTTACAAGACTATAGTAATGAACCAGGTTCCTCTGTTACCCTGGTCTGCCTTCCACTCTTTTCTCGGTAGAAAGAGATTTTGCTCCAAGTTTGAGACAGGGACACAATTCTGTCTGAAATGCTGGGTGTCATACAAACAGCTATGGAAATCAGCAGCATCACTATACTGCCTCTTTTTTGGGTAATCACAATAAAAAGATACAAGAAGAAAGAGTGTTATGAACATTAAATAGTATTTTTTTTGCTGTTCAGCACTTCCAGAAGGATGTTGAACCATGTGTGATATTTCCTATGCTCCTTTGTTTGGATAAACTTATTAACCACCAGATGGTGCTGAAAATGTTCTTCTAGTCTTGCAGGGAACACAAAGACAGTTCTACTCTGAGTTAACATATAATTTCACTTGAAACAGCTTGCTTAATGCTTTTATTGTGTAACTTGAACCTCAGAAAACACACGAAGTCAAAAGCAGGGGGCCTCATGGTTAAGAAAACTGAATATGGAGACATCAGGAGCAAGGGAAAAACAAAGGAGAAAGAGCAGTTCCTAGGTGAAACTCCTTTCAATACAAAGCATCACCCACACAGAGCTGCATCTCATATCAGGCAGATGTTCCCAGGACTTGTTTTATGCTTAGTTCATGTATAACACGCTGTGAAAAACAGATATGCAAATAGCATGTTTTTTCTTTCAAGGCATGCTTGTTATTCTTCTGCTTCCTATGAAAACAATGTTTTGAAGCTGTCCAGCTTCTAGAGGGATAGTTTGTCTAGGATGTAGCAGTGATCTTCTTGCAAAGATAATTTGAAAACTAAATTTTTCAGGGAAAAGACATCTCCAAGCACTGCTATTTATGAAGAAGAATCACTGTTAGCATCTAAATTTAAATGAAGCTGTTCTTAACCTCACTTAAGTGCAGGAACAAATCCAAATCTGCTTTCACAAGAAAAACGGTGCAAGAAATGAAACCTATGCCTTTGTATTTTTCAAGTTGGAACCAGAAGTTCCAATTCTGATTCTACCACTAATTTGTTCGTGGCCTTGGTCCCAGCCAATACTTTAAGTATTGATGTTTCAGTAAAAGAAAAGCAAGAGGTAATTACATTCAACAGGAATATAATAAGAAATAGTTTGCTAAGTCACTCCTTCCTGGCCAGAGCAGTGTTGTATTTGACAGCACAAGTCATTCCACATGCTTTAAGTGCAATGGTCTTGAATCAGGACATTATCCTAAAACTATATCATGCTTAGAGTAACCACCTATCCTCAGGCCTTCTAGCAGCAAAAGATTAGCAAAATAATAAACAGCCAATGACTTTCCCTGCAAAATGTTACTATTTCAGATGTAAAATATACGTTTCAGATACAGCTCAGCATTCCTCTGGTGCTAACCCACCTGGGAACGCTACTGGCCAAGCAAAGTGCCCTGTCCTTAATTCTACTCTTTGCCAAATAGCTTTCAATGTAGCCTGCGTGCCATTCAATACTGAGACTGGAGTTTGATTTGAAAAACCTCCAGTGAAAGACTTAGAGCATACATTTTAGGAAAAGGTATAGAAGTAAATAAAGCTCAGTCATTGTTTCTTCTATTCTTACATCCTTCACAGGACGCAGGCAGAGGGGCCTACAACCTCATGGGAAAGCATCATAAATAAAAGCATTCCAGGCCTATTCCCCTTCAATGTGGCACGACACATATGACAGAAAGTTCATTTCTAAAATAATAGCACTAAAAAAAACCCATACAGACAGAGGTACAGAATTAGAGCTTTGTGTTGATATATATCAAGAAAAAGTAATTTAAACAGGACAAACTTGGAAGTGAAAGCTGAGACAACACAGACTAATTTTGGTAATGGCATAAATCCTGGGGCATGTCATGATGGAGAAAGGAAAATTTCTACCATAGTGCAATCCATTGTTAACCTCAGTTCAGGATAAGAGTTATTGCCATTGCAATGATAAGGCAGATATTAAGAAGGTGTTTGATGGGGTTGTTGTTTATGTAGCCTTCAAAGCCACAGTTAATATGTCCTACGTACATGAGGGCCAAATATCAGAAAAATTACATGTGTGCTTCCATTTGCAAAGCATTTGAGCTGGCCCATAACACAGCTGGGGGGGCACGCAGCCCACTGAGTCAGCCTGACCTGGTTAGGGTTATAGCCCCATGGATCCTCTTTAGGAAATCACTTCAAGTTTACACAAGACACTCGCTGTCAGAACAGACTGCACTACCAAGTTACAGGCAAGAGCCACCCTCAAGCACTACTGGAGTCACTTCCCAGGTAACATTACACCAAGTCTAATAATTTCAAGGAGCAGCTCTTGTCAAAGATGGCAAAAATATACTGGGCTGTCAACTGAACACCTGGCATGTAAAGCAAATACAGTGAACTTTAGTGGCAAGTCCTGTTTATTGGGAATGCACATCCCAGAGTGCAAGAGTGGGCACATAATTTCAAGGATAAGCCCTAAAAAAGTTTCAATAAAGCATGTATTGAATAGTTTTTGTCTGATAGCCCTGGAGCAGCTGATGTGCCTTTGAACACCATTAGAAACAGAAGAGAGTTTGGGGTGTAAGTTAATTATGTTCTCTGAAAGATTAATGCCAAAAAATGTTGAAAGGGAAAGGTCTCTATGTGCAGGAAATGAACTAGAAGAGCCACAGGAGGGTGGAGCTGTCTGCCAACACCACTGTTCCTCACACTAGGGACAGCACAGGGCAGATGTTTTTGTGCTAAACATCAAGAAAACCTTAAGGCAGAACATGAAAAAATTTTAATCTCTACTTTCAATGGTGTAGTCAAAGGCTCTCTTACTTTACATTAAAAGTCAAGCTGCTCAGAATTTTGAAATCTTTGAAAATGTTTCATTTTTGCATAAATTACCACAGAATAGAGTAAGTAATTGCTTCAGTTTTGGGACAGAAAGACGTCAGTTCACCATTATTTTCACTCTGATCAGCATGTCTGCTCCATGGTTGTACTAATGTTTTGCTAAGTTTCAGTTAATTTGTTTGATTTCTGTTGAAGTATGTTGAAATTGTACACTCACTTTGCAAGGCGGTGTACTATCGAGAGAGGGATGTGCGTGCTGAATTCAGTAGCCCTTAGTTTCTGTTTTGAAAATTACTTGGCCAATGTCCTGACAGAGTTCAACTTTTGTCTCCAACTTAAAATTAATGAACTTGTAAATTGTGACAGATTTTGATATACTGGTTGCCCTAAAGCCGTTTCAAGACTTACACTCCTAACTTTGGCAGGTACTATAACTTTTATTCCTGTCAGCAGTTACCTTAGAGCGTGAATGCAGTATATCATCCGAGGGATGTTTTTCCTATCATAGACATCCGTAGTCTCTGGATAAAAGATCTAAAAAGCAAAGAGCACACAGTTAAATAAGAAGACTTATTACTGAGCAGAAACATTTACTCTGCAAAACCATACCTTAAACTCACAGAATTTCAGCTGGTACTTCTATACAGCTGTGAGTCACATCTCTTCTGATGCTATTTTAACTTTATCAGTAGTTTTCATAAAGAGGAGCTTAATAAAGCATAAAAGCTATTTAATAAGAGGGGAAAACAGGGAGATAAGCAGACAAGCATTTCAACAAGATTTTTAGAAAATGTCCTTTGGCATAAGCTCAGCCAGTAGTGCTTGTCCTCTACAGAAACCCAAAACCTGAAATGCAGCTACAATTTGCAAAGGCTCATTACAAACCAAACCTATCAAGTATGGTTTGAAAATGCATAATTTTAATTGCCAGCACCCCTAACTTTGTGAATACATTATTTACAAAGAAAGATATTGAGAGAGAGGAATATTAAGCAATTTAGCCAAGAAGTCACATCATAAGTTCCAGTTCTGGTTCTACCACTAATTTGTTCCTGGCCTTGGTCCCAGTCACTAAACACTGTTTCTCCACAAAAATATAATAAAAAGACTTAGTTAACCGTGAGAATTGGCAGCATGCTTCCAGCCCAGGCTGGTCACTCAGGGCTGCACTGTCCTATGCTTAATAGGACTGGACTGAGTAAGTCAGAAGCACAGTGCCCTCTTCATCATTTGCTCAAAACAGCTTTGTGAGGGAGAATTGGGAAAGCTTTTGGCCATGACCATCCTCTGCAACAGAAGCATAATCTTTCAGAGAAGGGATGGCAGGGTGGAAATCAGCCAGCTGAACAGAAGGCTCAAGGACTCAACAGGAAAAAAAAAAAGCCTGACCTGGAAAATGCAGGACCCCTTCCAGTCTCTCTGGCATTTCTGATGGCAGTCATGAGTGCCCTTTCCTGATTATGGGCACCTGCAGTGAGATTACCTGCAGTGAACTTGCCTACAGCAGCTGACCATTAGCCCATGTAACCCTTCAAGCAGCTGCCTGAGCATCCCCACTGTGCCTGACCACAGTGCCTGAGGCAGCACTGGGGCTGCTGGCACCCCGGCGCCCTGGGGTGGGGAACTGCTCGCCTCAGGCTGCATGTGGCCACCAAAATGTACAAACAAGCAGCATAGGTGTTTGCACACAGCCCTTTCTTAGAGGATTTTCATCCAAAATAGACTCACTGGTGCCCAGAAACAGCAGCAGAGGGGGGAGATGACAAGCGAAGACCCACAAGGAGGAAGGTAAATATAAGAGGTGACCCAAGAAAGCAGCTGGTGGAAGAAGAGCAGCAGCACAGTCACGCAGATGCACTGAAGGGTGCAAGAAGAGTCTGAAAACAGGGTAAAGGCAGAGAAACTGGGATGTACAGTAAGAGGAAGAGGCAGCAAGAGGCATGATGTGAAGAGGTAACCTAAAGGAAGCAAATATTTAAGTTTTCTGTTTTAAACCATATTCCTTTCAGGCCCCTCCCCCCCAGAGACTGCACTAGCAATAAGATATAGTTCAAACACTGCTAGTGTCCCCACCTCAGCCCACACACACTGGCAGCAGCAACACAGGACTGACACTCCCATTGCTTTCCACATTACCTTCTCATCAATTCGTTTTTTGAATTACCCCTTCCCTGTAGACTTACTGTAAGGAACTGTTTATGCTCAAGCAGATGAAAGGGGATCTCAGTGAGCCGATGATTTCAGCCACTTTCTTTGCTGAAACTTAAAGGCTTACCTTAGGCAGACCAATGGACTCCATTGCTCTTAACCACTGCACAGTGTTGTCAGTGTGCCGAAAATGAAGGCCAGATCTCTGTTAGAAACATAGGAGAAGATTATAAAAGTCACATGAAGCAAATTCTCTACTTACTGATCCTCCTGTTGTTTCCCAGTTTCATATCCTGAAGCTGAGTTCAAGGAATGTTCGCTTATTTGAACCCAGAGACCAAAGTGTAACAGCTTCAATTTTGCTAATGAAGCATCCTAACACATCAATAGCTCCACACTGAGTTCAGCTCATTCTTTCATGTTACATAAGCCAGATTTGTACGCATCAGGGTGGACTGTGATTGAAGTAGAAATTTATACAGTCCTTCAGTATTCTTTGGGAGTAGAAGCTGACTGTCAAATACCAGGAACCAAAATACAGAAACAGTAACACTGCTCAGCACTACCATGAAGAACAGATAAGGAGGTCTTGGAATTCTTCAGTTCTACCTGAATACCTGACCCTCCCTAAAAGCCTATGAAAGCAGCATAAGAATAAAGTGGGAAAGTGTAGGTGCTAAAAAGCTAGAAGCAGAGAAATTCTTCAGCCTTTTCTCAATATTCTGTGAGAAGACTGTCTTTCCCATGCAAACTATTTTAAACAAGGTCACAGTTTCACAAACTTCTTGCACTCGCAAGTTGTTTTGCAAGATTGTTATGGCTTCGACTTTGAAAATATTATGGAATAGGTCTCTTAAGACTTGGCCAATCCTCTCAAGGAGTGGATGGCCGAGGAACCAATTACCTATTGCCACTCAACACACTTTTTGCGATCTATCCTATATAGTAGTCAGAAAATTATTAAAGAAAAGCTTCAGCTTCCACTGTTCATGAGCCTGGACTCTGTGTCGTTTTCTTTATACGCCTCGGACGTAACAGCAACAGGAAAGTATTTTTATTTTATTTTCAAGGTTATCTTTTAGAGCAAATGGAAAAAGGAATCTCTCAAGTTTTGTAGATTTTCAAGGGAAACATTTAAATGTAACTGGAATTCTTAACCATAAATGTTTTTTGCCCCCTCTGCATGTTGAGATAATGCTTTCCACAGTGGGACTAAAGTGTATGAGTATATATTTCTGTGTTATCGAGGTCCTTGGAGCTAGCAAAAGCCTGTGCAGGGAACAAGCTAAGCTCACTTACTGGCAGCTTGCTTTTTGCTTCTCATTGTTAAAGTTGATAAAATAAACACAGAGATCTAATTAAGAGAATGTCAAATATGCTTACATATAAGATGAAGAAAGCTTGAAATAGTTACCAAATTGCTTTTGACTTCTATTCCTAATGAGAAATAACTTTATAAATTGCAAAGCTCGTGTTCTCCTTGGAGCCAGAAGTGTAATTTGTGCAGTTTTAAAAACATGAAGTGACACCAAAACCATTTTTCTAAGGGCAAAATATTTCTAACTTATCATACAGGCTTCTCACAGCTGTGCATCTTCCATCTAGTCTCTACAGCCTTAAAAGAGAGATACAGAAAGCTAACTAGCCATGCTTAGGAAACTTTAAGAGCTGGAAGACAAACATTACTGGGTTTTGTCATCTTGGTGAGAGAACTGAGAAAGTTATTACCTTGTAGCGTGACTGCTCCACATCATAGATCTTTTTATCTGACACCACATTAGGTGCAAAGAATTTCGCAAGCTTGGCGAGGTAAACACCATTTCTTAAGCCTTCTTCCAGTTCCGTAGTTGGGGGCAGCTCTTCGTCCAAGCAGACCTCCATCCATCTACAGAGACATTTGAGAAACATTGTTATTTGTATTTTAATATGAGTGACAGCTTTTCAACTATCATACTTTAAATGCCACTACCACAATGTAATTATAACAGAAGGACAAGGGCTAAGGAGAGAGTTCACATATTCATTCACATATCAAAATGATTAGAGAGTCGTATCTGTGATTGTGACCCATCAATAAGCAAACAGCATGCTTCGAAGCATTCATACTCCAAGGGGTCTAACTCAAATCTTTTGAACAGTACTAGGCTTATGAAGAAACAGTAATTTAAGCTGAAAACTAGAAGAAAATGTGGAGCATTGTGTATTATTGATATTTACATTTAAAAAAACCCTCTGTGATTTCTACACCAGTGCTGAACCTTCTGAACATCAAGGACAGCAATGTTCTGGGTGAGGCAGGTTCCTGTAGCCAATGTGCTCTGCAACACGACCTCACAGCAATGCCCACCGCAGCACAGAGCACTCCTGCAGCTTATCCTCCCCCTGCGTGGGAGCTCTGCACTCTCACCCATGAAACTCAGTACGGGTGCTGGAGGGAGGAGTGAAGGTTTTGTTGAAAAGCCCAAGGTACTTCATGCATTTGAGGTCTGCCTGGCAGTAAGTAGGCTGAAACATGGCTTCTTGTTAGTGACAGTGACTAAATCCTGCAAGGTGCTAAACTAGTTATGTGTTTGAGATTTAAGGTGTGATAGACATGGCATGAGACAGAAAACAGTATTAATTGAATACATAACCAGTTCAGAAGGCAAATAACAGATATGAAACCATATTATCTAGTATGTTTATATTGAGTAGCCAAGAGAAATTGCTTCCAAAGCACTTCTGAGAAAGATTAGTGTCCTAATCACTGGACCAGAAGTTCCTTACATTGGTGGTCTAAGTGTTTTGGCCCTGTGTTATTATTCTTATTTCCAGCAGCTAAATCACATTACAAGAGCTTTAAATCTGCTTAGTTCTGCCCAATTTTTTTTTTTTAATTTGCTTAGTCGAATCTCTCATGCTTTTAGGACATTAATATCAATACGAATAAAAAAGCTGAAAGGCAAGAATAAAGTTGAAGACATTAGTTCACTTTGCTTACTGTCACTAAGGCAGCATCATTTTAAGCAAGACAGCATTACAAATCTGACATCACCTCCATAGGGGTGATTTTCGGAAACCAGAAATCTTGGATCCAACTTGAAAATGAGCCAGTTTTCACTCCACCATGGAGTAGAAGAAAGCTCACTACATCATTTTGTTTCACATTAAAACTCTAGACAAATGTTCTACTCCATTCCACTTTTGGATTTGTTGCAGGACATATGAAAGCTGTTTCACTGAAGCACAGACTACCCAAATAGCTCTTTAGGAAACCAACACCATAAATCCGATGCAATATCACACAAAACTGCGCTAAGCAAGTGCCATTAGGAGAACGGTATTTTGCAGTATAAAAGCTGCTTCAGTGAGGAGAATCATATTCCTGATGAGTTTCCCAGCTTTATCCTGCACTGCGTGTTTGTGTATTATGGGTCCATGCCAAGGGTCCCAAAAGTCACCCTTACTAATGATATTTTATAGACTAAATAGATTTATACACTAAGGAATCACACTTGTCTTCTCCAAAGAAGACAAGGAAGAATATACAAAGAAAGTTCCTGGCAAATATGGCTTTTACCTGAGCGAGTTAGCTTTTCCTATAGAATTTATTTCCTAGAATGTGTCTTCTAGAAGAAGAGTTGTACAGATAAGCAGCAGGAGCTTGCTGAGCCACAGCAGGTATTCACCATGAGCCACAGCTGACTCTGCTGTTCAATGGATCATCTCTAGAGATATGAACTGTGTGCCCAGAGCAGAATTTTGTATTCTTTGCACTTCAAATTCTCAGTTTTCTTGTGAAAAGACTTTTCTAACATCTTAAGTCCAGGACACCAGAAAGCTACTGCATTGGAACTGTTTTTGAAGATACATACATGTGCCCACGTGCAATTTTTCTTCCTTCCAGTACGAAAATTTATGACATATATAAAACTGAGTCATTCCCTGATCTCTAAATGAGATGTTGATCCAAAGTGAAAGCTACTCCTCAGCTTGTCAAACTTCTTGTAATTCAACAACAGTAAAACTGTTGTGGGTTTTTTCCCAGCATGGTGATAAGCCTTTAAAATTAATCTGGAACCCTCCCGTTCTAGTTAGGGAGGTTACGGTGTCTAAAGGGTAAATGCAGTACCCTGAGGAACAACCTGGAAACAGTATGAGTATGCAAAGAAAGCAGAAAGAAGAAAAAACGTAATGTAGAATACAACTGTCAAACCACAAGTCCAGATAAACGTACAAGGGAACAAATATCTTTTGAGAAGGAGAATGTTAGTAACTCAGTGGAAAAAAGAGGGGAAAAAACTAGAGAGAACTAAGTGGAGTAGACCTGAAAGACGTCAAGTTTCTTTCCATTTATAGCCAAAAATCTCTAAGTTATATCTACTCTAGAAAAAAATTAGGGGTCTGCAATAGGGCAACTATAACTTACAGCATTTGGTAATCAATGCCCAAGACTGAGAACACAGCTACAGCTGTATTACATATAAGATATGTTTTACCAATGTCTGGAAGTTGCAGAACTTAGCTACAACAAGATCTACTGTGAAAGGATTTACTGTGTTTTGCACATGTTTAATCAGAGGAAGGAATAACCTCAGGATTTTAATTAAATCCTGCTAGTATACAAACAACCTTGTAACTCAGTTATGCAAACAGCTGGAAGGTGCTGTAAGTACTCTGCAGAGCCCTCTCTTCTCCAGGCTGAGCAACCCCAACTCTCTCAGCCTGTCCTCACAGAAGGGGTGCTTCAGCGCCCTGATCAATTTTTCAACCCTCCTCCAGGACCCACTGGACTAAGCCACATCTTTCCTGTGCTGGGACCCCAGAGCTGGATGCAGCATTGCAGGTGGGGTCTCAGCAGAGCAGAGCAGAGCAGAGGGGCAGAATCCCCTCCCAGGCCCTGCTGTCTGCGCTGCTTTGGATGCAGCCCAGGACACGTTTGGCTCTCTGGGCTGTGAGTGCCCACGGCTGGGTCAGGTTGAGCTTCCTGTCAACCAACATTATCTACAGCACTTTTTTCCCCAGCGCTTCTTGCAGTTACAGAAGTTTTGTTCCCCTTAGACTGATTCAGTCAAAAGGCAATTATGGTTTTAAACAGAAAGAATCACTACTTCAAACCTTGTGAGGTTCTGCTTTTTAAGACATCGTTTGGTGAGTTTATGAAGGTTATTATATGACATGGTACAGTCAGCAGCAGCAGACTGGACTGAGAAAACCAGAAATCCATCTACTTTTGTTTCTTTAAGTGAAACAGAGAATATCCACATGACAGTAAGGATTTATAGATATCTTTGGAGCAATTTATTTTTCTTCAGGGCTAAAGAAGCAGCACTGCCTTTGGCTCACCCACTGTTTTCCTGAGCACACAGAACTGCAGCATCAGCATCACATTTAAGTCTGTTGCAGAAACTGTTGCCCAAAAAAAAGTAGTTAATACCACTGATATACGTGATGAGGTGTCTATAAGTCAATCTTAGACAGTATGTTTTCCTTCAGTATCAAGCTTGTAGAGTAAGGCTATTATAGCTATCAAATATGCACACGCATTTCTCCCATCCTTTTTCAACAATACAGTCCCATAACTGCGCTTTTAACAACCCTAACTTAGGTAGGCCATGAAAAACTGACACAGTGGTGACCAGGATGGTTTGTTTGGTCACTCATTTAAGCTAATCCCTAACCCTGCTCCATGGTAGAGGGACAAAAGTCAGCCTTGGGAAGCAGAGTAAAGCATACAGCATCGCTGCAGTTCATCTAAAATTAACAATCATTCAGACAGTCCTACAGAGCTACCCATGCCAGTTACAGTCTTACCGTTTAGATAAAATATGCATAAACAGGCATTTTTCTAAAGATAGATACTTGGGAATGCATAAATACAGCCCACTTTGATTTTCATAATACTGCAGTACTTGCCAACACAGAAACAAAGGATTTGCCTTAGACAAAAAAGCAAACCTAGACTGGATCAGTAAAAATATATCTCCAAAACTCCAGTTCCAATACATAGTCCTAGAGAGTCAGCCAGGAGCGAGTATTGAGGGACAATTCCCTTTTGCGTTGCTCAGTTCTGTTTTAACTCTTGACAATCCATGGCAGAGCTGTTCAGCAGTGAATTTCTGGCAAGATAACAATGACGACTTCTATACCAGACCCAAGAGCGGCAAACAGCATGCTCACCAGGAGATCCTGTTTCCACATTTGACAGTGTACTGGAACAGACTGCCCAGAGAGGTTGTGGATATCTCCTCACTGGAGATATTCAAGAACTGGTTGGACTAATCCTGTGCAATGTGCTCTGGGGTAACCCTGCATGAGCACTGAAGTTGGACCAGGTGACCCACTGTGGTCCCTCCCAGCCTTAACCATTCTGTCTTTCTGTGAGAACAGTGGCAGTACAATTAGCTCAGACTGCATTTTAAAACAAAAACTTCCTGCCAAATCTCATTCAAGGCAAGATCAAGGGAACTGGAAACCACAGTGCTGCACTACAAACTTAACCAGTTATGAAGTTGTCATTGACAGTCCGTGTGGTCAGCAAAGTAAACACACAGGTCAAGAGACTGGAAATGCTGGAGTCAATGTTCAGCAGAGAACAGAGAATATGTTGTACAGCCCACCCAAAGTCCATCACATTCGGCACACAATTTTGCAATGAAATTTATACTTTTGCTGCCCTGCCCTTTCAGATTTATGCCGCAAGATGTGAATCCAAGGGCACCAGGTTTGTGGGGAGCAGAGCTTCAAAGAAGAAAAGCTGGGACTCCAGACCCACATCTCAGAACACTGTGCTGCTATGGAAAAGGTGTAGTGAAGACGAGATAAACATACATTACCTCTCATTTATTACCTCTCTGGCTCACAACCACAGCCTTTCAGTCTACTTCAGCACAAGTGAAACAGACTGCTGCCCTGGAGAGTACAAGGTGGCCAACTTGTTCCAAAGAAAAAAACCTTGTTGCTAGAGAATAACAGTAACCACAATCAGACCCAAAGCAAAACGTTAGATTCTAGCTTTAAATGTCTGTGAAGTGGTGGAAGCGGTTTAAGTCAAAACTTTTACTTGGAGATGCTCAGAAATATACAACTGTCTGAAGCATGTGAGCTCCTCATTTAGAATTCCACACTATTATGTCTCTAGTTTCTGAATCTACAGATTGTTCAAAAATCTCAGCTCTTAAATCTTCATTTGCTTAAAAAAATATAATTTTCATTTAGCTGCCAACATTCCCTTAAATATTGCTTTATAAAGAATAGTGACAGCAGCCAAAGCAACCTAGGTGTGTTCCTTGGCTGAGTAGTGGGGTGGTGGTAGTGTTGATTTGTTCATAAGGAAAACCTGTATGTTAACTTTGGAATTTGTTCTCATTATACTGCAAGCTTTAGTATGATACATCTCCTAAACCAGAAAACTTACGAAAAGGTTATTTCACAAACAGCCATGGGCTATTTCCAGAGGAAAACCATGCAAAACTTCCAGCCATTCTAGGAAAATAGATACATACAATTTGAATACCACCATGGCAAAAGCTATGAGTTGTATAAAAAAGCGCACAGCCTTGGAGGCTTGACTTTGAGGCTGCAGAAAGTAGAGTGGTTAGCTGAAAAAATTGCTTTCCTCACACCCTTTTTTTTCCCCCCTCATGTTCTGGTGCATACAGCCCCAAACATTCCTTACAGATGGGAGCCTTAGCTCAAGTCAGAGCTATAGTCCTCTGATGCCTACTTATCCCTGGAGCCAGGCACCCTGGAATCTCTTCTAAATTTGAGGCTCTAGATACATACTCCAGAGACAGTCTCTACTGCATCTAAAATTTTACCCATCCTAAGAACTTGTCTTGTCTAAAATAAATAAAATTTTTGCGATTGTGGGTCACCACAGCAGTAGGGTGACGGAAGGTATGATGTAGGTCATTCCAGTCACCAGTTCTCTCATGTTACATACAAGAAGTAACATGAAGGTAGCAACATGGAGGACACCATGAATCACTTGGCTACACAAGATCGCAGAACTTCAGCACATAAAGAAAGTGTCAAATCCTTTAGCAAGAATTTTGGTTTAATTGGCAGTTGTCAATTTTTTTTACACTTCCATAAGTTGGTTCAAATTCAAAGCTGCATGTCTTTGAGTCTCCAGCTAGTGTTAGATTTAACAGCATCTCAACTTTCTACCATCATGATTTCACCAGGGAGGATACTGACTTCCAGCAAGAGCTACACTGAAAACAATGAAACATTCATGTGTGGATTCTTTGTGTATAAATGTTAAAACAATACAGATCTCACCGCGCATTACTGCATTTAGTTGAGCTGTGCATGCCAGCGTGAAGTTAGTTGCGACATTCATTTCCCTGATCAAAGCCCTTCTTGATGCATTTCATATTCAATTCAGATAAGCAGAAGCTAGGAGCAGTGACGCCTTGCCTGACCTGCACAACACACTAAACCAGCAATAAATCATGTCAGCAACATTTTTCCACACCAGATTTCTGCTGCCATGACAACACTGCCATATTTACAAAATAATCTTAAAGGTGTTCTAAAATTCTGGTGCACAAGATGGCAGCACAGATACTACTGGCTTAATCTGTTTTATTCCAGCCACCCTTTATGTGGGTTAATCAGTGATTAAAGTCCACAAGGCAAGGTGCTGCTCAGAAAGCTGGCTCTGGAGCCCCGGCACGGCCCCACGGCCATTGAAGGCTGCAGGGCACCCAGCAGCAGCCAAGCCCTGTTTACTCAGCAGTCTTTTGGCGGGGAAAAAACATAGAGACTCTCCAGCAACACCACAACTGACAACAGCAACACACGTGCATGGGTTTCAGGACAGTCCTCAACCTTAGCAACCAGCAAGGCCTTGTTTTGCTGCCTCGTCTGTTTGCAGAGACATTAAGATTTAACACCGCGTATCAACCACAAACTCCAGGACTGCTGTTGGAGATAATGGTGCTTGAGCAGGGGCCAGCAAAGCCCAGGCTGATGGCCACAGAGATGCCTCATCTTTTCCCCCTGCTCTTGGCCTGGCTCCAAGGTGCCAGGGTCTGGAGAAGAAAGCTGCAAGGGCAGTAAAAAGAGCAGTGCCAGGAAGGGAGCTCACCATGGTGGTGGAGCCTGAACACCCACAGCAAGTATGTCTCCTTAAGAGACCTCACATAATTCTTCTAAGCAGAAACAACAGTACTCAACAGATTACCTGAGCAAATGAGGTGGAATTATTAAGTCTGTGATCAAAGGTCTCAAGAGAGGAAAAGTATCTGCTGAATGTACAGTCTGAAGTATCCCTTTTCTTTGTGAAGAACTGGATTTTCATTTGAATGAAAAGGGGAAAAAAGGATGGAACAGAACAGTCCTCTGCTAAAAATCACGCAAAACCTGTGCAACTAAGTTAACACAACTCAGATTGACATGCATCACCCAGTTGCAGTGTCTAGACCAGTTTTAATAGCCTTCTATTCCAATAGGCAGCAGAGACACAACAGCAGAAACACAAGTATTTCCTGTGTTAGTCGGGCAGTGGTGGCTCAGTGGTCCCTGGAAAGCATAATTTCAGACAGATGACAGACTCAAATCACTAATGAAATTTTAGGTAGTGCAGACACAAGCTCTGTAACAAGCCCCAGATACAAACCTAAAGGGTCTCCCTACAAATAAAACAATGCTTTTCTCTGAAAAGAAGATTAATTTGGTATATGAATTAATCTAAACTTAGTTTTTCACAAATCTGTACAGGCACTGATTTGACAAACAGAAGCAGACACAACAATAAAAACATTTATACAGTGCAGCATTTGTATGTGTGGGAATGTTGCAAAACAAGTTATTCCCCCCAAACACACCAAGTTTGCTTTAGGAAAACACTGAGCAGACTGTAGTTTAGATTTGCACATTATACCGTCTTGCTACATGCTACAGCAGTTTGCTTTGCTCTGTTATGTCTTCTATAGCTACAGTATGGTAATACAGTTTAGGGCACCCTCTTAAAACAGCATATGGTATTTTAGACTTACCAATTTAAAAGGTTCTGGCCTGGAATAATCTCATAGTCTGCCAAGCAATCCGCTTCAGCAGAAGAGTAGCAGAAGATAATGCCCTTGGCAAGCCTCGGAAATGTGGCAGTAAAATAACCAATAATGAGTCCTTGAGATAATCCTCACACTTTCCTCACACAATAGTCCCACTAATCTTACATCACAGTCTTTACCCAAAGTCCACACCCTGCCATGGCAGTAATTCCTATCCATATCCATAGAAAATAGAGCTGTAGTCTCTATGAAGTGATCTATCCAATAATCATTTTGATGAAGCTTCTACTGAAATTAAACCACACCTGTCCATTAGAGAACATGCATCTTTTGTTGCATTCCCAAAATCCACTGCATCATCAGAAGTGCTGTTTCTAGCAGCTGTCAAACTAGCCACATGTGGAATGAAATCTAAGAAGACCAACAAAGTAATACAGCAATTTTCACATCAAAATCTAGCATTATATGTGTTTGCCCCTTACCACTGCAAAGTGCCTTCCATGCAAGTATTAGTCCTCAGGTGTCCAGAGGGATGTGCTATTACCTTTCTTCACAGGTGAGAGGACAGACATAAGCATTACCACCATGCCTACAATCATCATACTTTTCTAAGGAAGAAAAGTGACCCAGGGAAGTAGCTCCAGTGTAGGTTCAACATAGAAGCTTTTACAGTGTGCAAGTGTTAAAGCCAAGGCTATGACTCAGGACCAGCAACAGAAGGACACGGCTCTGCCTGCAGACCTGCACATTGGCAACTAATGCAGCTGGATCAGCAGAAACCCCCAAAGGAGGCACGGACTGAAGATTGCATCGAGGCCACACAGAAGACCTGTGGCAGGGCAGGAAACTGAACTTGAGCATGGCAGGATGCAGAGTGCTGTTCTGACTCTTTGACCAGTTCAAGTCCACTGTATCAGACATGGACATTTATATTTTTCTGTCTAATATCTGACAAAGATTAGTTTTGTGAAAGCAACTAGCATCAAGCCTGCAGGTACAGAAACCACTAAAATAATCCAAGAAATACGTCTACTAGACAGGCAGTTGCAACATTGAAAGAAAGGTGTGGGACAGCAGCCAAGTCAGAATTAAAAGACACGGATGAGAGAACAAGATGTTAAAGAAGTGAAAAGACTGAAAGAGCCAGCTTGTGAAAGGCTGAACTGTTGTTCAAAGTGTTTGGTGTTATGTAAAGTCTACAAAACTGCAACAACGAGTTTCAACTTGGTCCCATGTCAAAAAGAAACACAAGATTGAGGAATAAAGTTAAAACCAAGGCATTTAGGTGAGACATGCCATACACAGCACCTACAGTTACCTTTTCCTGTTTACTTCTTCCCATGATAATGCAAGAAATGCTCTCCTCCACTTTCCATGGCTAGAGAGACAGTACTCCCCTATCTAGTTAATAACAAACTATAAAATTCTGAGAAGCACATGCATACAAATCAAGTCTGGTATAGATGAGGAAAATGCAGGCAGCAGTATAACAGCATTTAATAATACACAAAGAAATGCCACCCAAAGGAATTTATGTATTGCTTTACACTGGTGAAGATAAGCAGCCTCTCTATAAGAGAACACAGCAAAAATATTGAGTGCTCTGCAGCCTCACCTTTATCACCAGAACATAAGCTAATAACTGCTGAGCAAAGCTTTGGATCCTCCAGGACCATATCTTTTTGCCGGTTTCAAAACTACATAGTGTTTTGTTCAAAGAGCTGAGGCAGACAGTTAGCACTGCTTTACACTAAGGGTCACAACCAGAATTTCTATATGATACATAGACATGGGCTCTTGGTGAAGAGCTGTCTGTAATTTTTCCAGTGTAAGTTGGATTTTTTCTTGAGAACATATAACTAAAAGCTACCTAAAATAGTCACTGGCAGCTCAAACACCTCTTTCTAGATAGCATTCAAGATACAGCAATAAAACAATTCTTTAAGAAAATGGACTGGTGAAATTAAGTGGTAGAACAAGAGGTTTTAGCTGAGAAACTCTAAAATACTCCCTTGGAACAAGGAATGTACTAAGGAATTATGTTAATGTATTAAGGTAGCGTGAAAGCTAAACTGTACTTGAAAGCTTAGGTTAGGCTAGGAAGAAAAAAAGCTGATTGTAATCAGCATGGTAAAAATTTAACAATGCAATTAATCATGTCACGCAACAAATACCCAGTGTCTGGTGACAGTACTTCAGTTTAAGGGTTTTGAGATCACCATCCCAAACATCCGTGTACACAAGACAATCTCTTCTCCCAGAGCAAATAGTGATATACCCCTATCAGAGTACTCACCAAGTGATAAGAATCTACCATCTATGCACTAGTATTCAAGTTACTCAAGACAGTAAGAGAGGTACAAGGAATACTTAATCAGCTAAGAGCCTTCCAGTTATCAGACAAGATATTAGGGACTCGCAAAAGCAGGCTACTGGGACACCATTTGGTTCAAAGGCCACAAACACATTATCAAGTCTGTCTTATGGAATCTAGAACCAATTGAGGACACCCTCCCCTGCCACCACCATGACTCCAAGGACAAGAATATAAAAATATTTTCTTCTATCCTGTCAAAAAACAAAGAAAAGTATTTCAGCGTTTTGAATGGGCAAACCGTCTATCAGCATCTACACTGTTGGCTGGCTCCCCTTCCCAGGCAGCCCTCATTGTCTGGCTAGCTGACCCAGTAACACAACAACCACATATCCACAGCTGACCCAAGCTCTCGCGTCCTGTTAACACCATTCCCACTGCAGCTGCCACTCAGGCAAGCCATGAATGCCTCTGGATATTCAGCGTCATCGTGTCAACCAGCAGCAGAAAAGCAAAGCGGCAGGCGATTCCTTGCCAGTGGTAGCCCAAGCCAAGTGGAGCACACAGCAGCTACACAACCCCAGCCAGAATGCTATCACCATTACTGGTCACATTGTTTAAACACAAGATGCCATATGCAAGAAAAGTCTTCTTAAGCTCTATTTTGGATGTTTGAGACCGCTTACGAGAAACCACAGTTTTATGCAGAGTGATAAAATGTAAAACAAAGTTCTTCTTTGTCTTCTTGTTCATGCACGAAGAGGAAATAAAATGCAAGAATTTTAAAATCCAAAGGAAAAACTGACAAGTTTTAGGGACTATTTCTAACCAGTCATGGAGCTTATGTACTACAACTCTGTTTCCAGAGAATTTTCGGCATGCTCTAACCCTCTAGCAAATTGTTAGCTGCACAAACTCTAGACAATGGTTTGCTCATCAATTTCTATAGAAGTAGTTTCTGAAAAATAAAAACTGCTGCAGAGAAGTTCAATAGAGACTTTTTCAACCAACACAGTGCCCTATTTGGAAATAGTCCTGTACCACACCTCCAAGAGCTTTCAGGCACAGAAATGAACGTAAAAACTTCTGTATTAGAAAATGGAAGTAGTGACAATCATTTTTATTTTGAAATCAAAGTGAAACACAGGGTAGACACCCAGGCATCCTTATCAGCCCTCTTTTATTACAAAACTAGTTTTTAGGCTGGTACAGCTCACTTTACTGTTGTCACAAAAAGGCAACAAGAAAGAATGAAAACATCACAATGCTTTACAGGAGCACTTTCCTACTTTTCTTCATAAACAGCAGTTTTCTCAGGGTCTCTAATCTGCAGCCAGCTAACAATTTAACACAGAAAAAAAAAACAAACCTGTACCTGTGAACTTGAACCAAATGATATTTTAAGTCAATTTATCTTGTTGCCAAGCCTATTAATGACCTAGTTACTTTGATCAAGTTAATCAGCAAACCTTCACAACTTGTTAACTCTCAGGCCTCCACCGAGACCTAAGCGACTTAGGTTGCTATTTTCACCTGTGAATTTGCTCCCCTTCGTCCTCTGCCCATTCCTCTACTCTTTATCCCAATCAAGTACAGCACCTGCACAATGCCATTCATGCACTCTAGGAAGATACTGCTGCAGTTACACCCAGAAGCCACCACAAAAACTGGATCCCCACTTTCCCCTATAATTCACAGAGCATGTTTTTGTTTGGTTTTCACAGGGCTCAGGTGTTCTGAGCTACTGGCAGTTGCAGCCTGCAGAGCCTGACCATCACGGGCAGTGTGAAGCCTCCTGCAGGAGGGCATTGATGCTGCTGGCTCTCATGGCAATCTCTCCTGCAGCACAAACCAGCCAGCCTGCACAGTGGCAGCCAGCAAGGCAGCAGTGCCAAGTGTGGAGACACCAGCGCTGGGAAAACAACTGCCACAGGGGAGAGGAAGAGAAGTGCAACCGTCACCATGCCAAACAGTTCCTGTCAACAAGAGAAATTGACAGGAAGAGCCAACCACAGTAGAAACCAGATAAGGGAGACCTAATGCCTTAGGATTTAGCTTTTACATTTTTAGACCCTGTACTGCTTTAGTGTGTAACTCAAACTTCACATAGCCCATTATCTACTGTTAGACGTAACAAATCCTCTCTAGGCCTGGACTCAAGGACATCTTGTTGTCCCAGGCCCCAAAATACGTAAACTAAGCCTCTGGAAAGGTGGAACAAACTTGGGGTAATTACATCATTACCTGAAACTGTAACTGGAGAATTAACCCTGATATGGCAAATGGACCAAACTCAAAAAAATGTGAAAAACCCATGACCCGGGGTCCATTTTGGGTGTAGCCCTAGGGCTCTGTAACCATAGTGTACCTTTATGGAAGGCCCTTCAATAAATACCCTCTTTTATTCTCTTAATCTTGTCTAGCCTCTGTTTTCAGGTAGCCACTCCAAGGCATCAGACCCACAGGATGAACACCAGGACAGCAAGATCTACAGCAGGGAAGAAAAAGTCTGGTAGACAACGCTGACTGAGGTTTTAAAGGAGTGTGGAGGGTTGTGTACCTTAGCCCAGGTCAAGAACAAGACGCAGCAGTGCCCCAGCAAAAATACGACCTGCCAAACTCTAAGGAATACATGAGATCCATACTCTCCCATCAACTCAATTGTCAGAAATCTGAACATGAGCACTGGAAAAGACATTTAACCAGGGGCAGGTAATTGCCTGGGATCACAGTAGATTTGGCTGAAATTCTGAATCTAAAATTGTTCAAGAAATACTTACCAAAAAAAGGAAGACCCCAAAAGAAAGTGTTAGTATAATCGTGCACATATTCCAACAGATGCAAGTTGAAACTGAAGGAATACAGAGTTCTGACACAGAGCACTTTCATCCTTAGACATTTCCCTTCATGTAAGATTTTAAAAGTATGTTTTGCAGAACTCCTGCACATTTCCTTTGAAATCCAGCCAAACCCTTAAATAGCATATTTTACTTCCGCTTTTCATACGAAATGCAATATAGTCAAAATGTCTTCATACTCTTCTTCCTCAGCAGAACTAATATGTATATTCAAGGACACTTAACAGCTCTTAATTTTGAACATGAGAGTTACACTCTTTGACTGATTTCAGGAGTGCAAGGGTTCTTGCAATGAGATGAAAAGCCCAGCAGAAGTTCTATGTTCACCAAAGCAGATGTTCCCTATGCAGAGGTGCAAATGTTTTCTTCTCACTTGGCTGCAAAAATATCCAAAGACCCTCTCAACAAATTTCATCTATTTCAGAAGGGAAAAAAAGGAACAAGCACAGTCCTCTTGCCCTTTTTGTTCCTTCATAATATAGTCAGCCCTTAAAACTTCATCTGCTTCTAATACCAGCTTCTAGTACAAGCAGGAGATGTTCGTGCAGACAGCCATTTCCAAGTTCCCCAGACCGGTGGTATGTTTGCATCACCACACTACAATAAGAGAGTTTCTCCGAAGTGGAAAAGCAGAACTCCTCCTGGTTGCCAAGTCATACCTCGTCCAATGACAAAGTGCCCCCATCTTCCGTAGCATCAAGTTCTCAAACAGGCCGAATCTTTGCAACTTTAGCATTCAGCTACTTTCAACATACTTGCTTATCAGGAGGCTGTAGGTTTATCCAAGTGCCAAATGTCCAGCCCCTTAAAATTCAAAAACTGTGTTCAGGAGATACCTACATGTGTCCTTCCTTGCTGCCACCACAACACTGCACATAGGGTAAGCCCTATTGAGACTATGCAATAGCACAATAAATGCTTCATTTTAAAAAAGAAAACAATCAAAACCACATTTCAGCTGTTACGGGTCTGGCAGAAGTAGGCTTCCCATGGAGCAGATGAACAATCATTTATATCGAAGAAACCAAACACAGTACTGTTGAATTCTATAATGCAACCTGTAAATCCAGTATCTAAGAGGGAAAAATGTTTATAGATATGCACATAAAAATATTCGAGGGCTTTTGATGCCAACATAGAAGTGCCTTGGGCATGGCAGTCTAGAAAAGGAAGTGCAGAAGGGCATTCAAGAGGGGAGCAAACCCCAGTGTTGCCCACCCCAGTCAACATTTGACCAACCTCCATACCTATTGCTATAGGGCACTGCCTGCAAGCACATCAAGCTGACATTAAGATGTGGGCTGGGGAAGCATATGAAAGTAAGAAAAAAAAGCATACATCCAGCCTAATGAGCCAAATGAGATGCACAGCTCCTACCTGAGCAGCAAGTTTGATCAGCTCATTTGATGGCTGCTGGAAATCAAAATGTTTAAGAGCAACTGTTTTTCCACTAATCATCTTACAGCTTATGTTGCCATTCAAGAAAAATAAGTTATATTCGTGGACAGAACGCACAGTGAACATTGAAAGAAACACCAGACTTAATTCTTCTATCCATCGACTGAACATGGTAAGTACATAATCTTTACTTCTCTTAGTGCTGTGAAAAATAGTGGAATGTGCCCAGCATGCAGATGGCATAAAGTCTTAATTCAAAGATAACCCCTTCTCCCAGACAAAGAGCTGGAAATTATTCTCTTCTATATATCAGCACAAAAGTGCCTTGTCTTTACTATGGCTGGCCAGGGAAAGAGTGTAAGCATTTATTCTTCAGAAATAAGGTTGTTTTTTTTTTCCTGGCCAATTGATTTACAAACATGTTAAGTGAAAGATAAGCTGTCTTTTCAATATCACTCTGGTGGCAGATGTGGTCCTAAGATATAAACAGCTTGTTAACAAAATCCTGAGCAACTTAATTCTACATTTATAAATATATATGTTATTCTTGAATTATAGCACACTCCTTTCACACAGCTTACTTTACATAAACGCTGCCTCTCTGCTCCATTCTGGCTTGCCCTCCTGCCACTGCAGCATACCACATCTGGGGTAAAGTATTTGCAACAACTGAATAGAGAAACACCAACTGTGTGAAGCAAGAGAGCAAAGAAATCTCTAGATTAAGAGAGAGACTAAACTTAGATTTTTCAGAAAGTTTTCATGTTTTTTTCATGATTGCATTTTTAAACTAATTTCAGTATATGTGTATTCTACTACTGGCTGTGCTTACATGCAAATGGTAAATTCCCAATCTCTCTCATGTTGGGTGTTAAGGTTAATTATATTTTCCTATATGCAAATTTTTAGATCATTTGGAGCTCTAAGTCAAACACAAACTTTACATGGACTTCTTTTAAGATTTAAATTAAGATATATTCTTATTTAAGAGACAGCACCATGCATTAGAGTATTTGCTGTAGAGCAGTAACCACACATCTGCCTTTACTTTTAGGATTTTAACTAGAAAATGATGGTGGGCAAAACAGAAACACTGTCTTTATATTGCCAATTACCACCACTCAACAGCGGCCAGAACTCAAAAGCTGCCTTTGTGTTGGATAAATTTCTGTTATGTAGATGAAATAGCAGCACTCTATGTAAGAACAAAAACTAACCTGTAAACAATTGTAGTTCTTGATTTTAAGGAAGTCTTTCAGTCTCTCCTTGGTGCTCTGTCAAAGGGATTTAGTTTTCTATGACAAAATACCTGCACATAAAAACTTAATTCTAGTTTTCAGCAATTGCCAGTGCCTTCATCTTGCACCTTCTCAAAAAGCTAGAAAAGGTTATTGCTTGTTTTTTGGTTTGTTTTTTTTTTTTACAAAAATTTTGATTCAGCCTATTCTACTTCAACATGACTAAAAGTAAATTTATACTATCATAGTAACTTCTATTGTATGTATGTATGCTTACAGGAACATGCACCAGGCTGCCCAGCAGTCCTCCAGTTACTCAGTTTTGAATCCACAAATCTTGTCACCATGATACTCCAGTCTAAGCACTGGGATCATGTCAGCTCTGTTGAACACATGTGAGTTTGCATGGCTGGAGTTTTCCAAGAGGAGAATGTGCACGTCAGGGGAGAGCAGAGTGCTTCTAACACTCAAAAGCATCTAGAAATATTGAAGTAATGTGTATCTAAGTCTGGGTGGAGGCTTGAAATATTTGAACAACAAGAGGAATGCATTGTAACCCCTTTTATATTTCATACATATTATCAAGCCTGTACTTAGCTCTCCTAATGCCTAACATTTGACTTATGCTTTGTTTAGGGCTTTTACATCTATGTAAACGAGCCACCACGGACATCTCTTTGGCATTTATGACATATGAAGAACAATTACGTGAACCAGGATGAACAATATCCGATGTTCATTGCTCTTTAGCTACATGCTGGTGGGAGCATAATCTCTTTTGATAGTACCCTCAATGCCTAAATGCGAAATCCCACTCCAGGAGTAGGAGGCAGACAAATAATGAGCCCTTCTAACTTAAGTTACAGGTCCAAGATATGATATAGGTTAGGGACAACTGAAGGGTAAAGATCTCTTTCTGAATGAGTTTTAAATTATGAAAAATTTGACTTAAATGCTGTATTTAATGGTCTTACCAGGAACATCTGTTGGTATTCTGGTTGCAATAATCAGGAGCAGCAGAAGTAGCAAAGCACACTGCTCTAAGGGGCAGGACCAGTACTATATCACACAGGGAAATGAAGTACATAGGCTGAACACCTAGACTTATCTGGCTTAGTGCTGTGCTTTAATACAGGCAGGTCAGTTTACATGCCAGGTTTTATTCACTGTTTGGTTTTAACACAGAGCACAGAGACAGAAATGAAGTAATAAGAAACACGCTGCTCAGTTCATTTATCTTGGGAATACACTGTGTACTATATTCCAGTCCAGGATCAGACATCTGACAACATGATGGTTAGTAGCAAGTTAAATTCCACATACATTCCCAAACCAGCAGAACTCAAATTGATACATCTGCCAGAAACGGGAGAGGAACAGAACAAAAAGCGTTAGAAGACTGTTAATTTTCCCACAAAAATCATAGCTGTTGGTCTCTTTTGCCTTTGACATTTTACGAAGGAAAAGACTTTGACCCTTGTCTTACTTAATGTGTGCTTCATGTGCCTGTGCAGGCCACTGGCCTGGAGCTCCATCACTGTGTGCCAGGGTCAGAATACCCCAAGTTGCTGTGACAAAGGACTCCTGAGGATGACAAGTTGCTCCCCAGGGCAGCCCTTCCCCAGGTCCCAGTACAGCACAAAGACTACCAAGAGCAAATGTTGGTTTTTTGGACCATGTGGCAGGATGGGGAAGGGGACACAAACAAGCATTTCATGTCAATACATTAGACGTTTACATCTGAAATTCTGTCAAACTACCTAAGTGAGGCTAAGGATATAATTTCAACGTTGCTTTATAGTACAGATAGATAGCCACTGGACAAGTTAACGTGCATGTCCTGCTTCCCATTCTCTACTGCATTCTTGTCTGCATTTTCCCCTCGATTTTTGGCCACACCAGTGCCCCAGGGATAGTGTGAAGAGTGGAACCAGGGAACTGATCCTGCTGAGAACTAATGCAACAACACAAGATACATATGTTAGTGTTTGACCAAATCAATTCCCTGATCTGACACAGCTTGGCTGCGTGAACTATTGCTGGCACAAGACAGACAGCAGGAGAACAGGATTACCCACTCTGCGGTCATCGGAAAACACAGTTCAAGAAACACTGAAGCATTTCTTTATACCTTTTGCACTACCCCTGTATTTAATAAGCACACACACAATTATACAGATTTTAAAATTGAGACATGCATCTGATATGCAGCTATTTCCTTTTTGTTCTTGTCAGCCTAATTTCTAAATATCCTTTGGTTTGTACGTGGGATACTACAGTATCCAGATGACATCATTTTCTGGCAACTATGGCAGGCCTAGCCTATGAGTCACTTTGCAAAATGTGGGGAGAGCCTAGCTAGGGAAGTACACAGAATTCAAAGGTTTCTATTGTTCTAGTGGACCATGGGGTCCACACAAGTTCAGCCACTGCTCAGTACAGAAAAAGCAGCTATAAATCTCACTTTTTACTTAAATGAGAAACAGCACCTCAGAGAAATGATCAGGCAAATACAATTGTACAGTCCCAAACACCAGAGTTACACTATTGCATGCTTGCATAGACTGGTTTATTAATGGGCAATTCATAGCAGGTATGCAAACACACACTGAGGTGCAAGTTACTTTCTCTGCTTTTTCCGGCTGGGCACTTCCACAGCTGTAAGCAGCAGTTTCACTAACCCTGCACAAGGCAGGGCTACAGGACTACAACAAGGCTTTTCTACTCAACCCTGTCCAGCCCTTCAATTAATCTACCTGGGAAATAGATGGAAAGAGACCCAGAAGACTATGGAAACAACGTCTCATTACAGACTGTCTTGAGGAATAATGCTAATTATCATGGAAGTGTTTCTAGTTCTTCACTGAATCCAGGCACTTATCCACCCCGAGAAGAATGTTTCCTCTTTAGTCACTAATTGGATCTTGTTTGTAAAGCCAATCTCTGTTTCTAAGTCTGTCACAGTTTGCGAACAAGGCTGCTGTAGGGGCAGAAGATTTAAATGACTATCCACAGCTGACAGAGACAGTAGAAATATTGTCCACAGATAAAAGCATGGCACACATTAACATGCACTACTTTCCTTTTAGCTTTCATTTTGTAGCTTGGGTAAGATCTAACACTAACAACTCTTTTCAAGGTGTATTGGAAGCATTTCATCTACCGCAACTGCAGAGTCTCATTTCAAGTGTTTGCTAACCGGAAGGGCTGTCTGCACACCGAACAGCAGATTTATTAATTGCTTAAAGAGATATATACTCCAAGAGAGAACAAGCACTGCTCATTGAATGCAGTGGTGCATACAGGAGCAAAATACAGGTTTGCTGTACCAATGTCTCCCTGGTTCAGACACAACCATTTCTCCCCTTCCAAAAAATGGAGCTGGCTAAAAACACCCGAAAGGCAGTGGCTGAGTGTGCGATGTGTGTACACCTCCTTCGTGTGACACTGGAAAGACTTTCTGCAGATTTTTCTACCCCAGTCCCTAAAGTAATTATAACTGTTTAAAATTAACCATAATTTGATGATTTATACCCAACTTACGTACTTTTGATGTGTTTCTGCTCTTCATGAGTTTAACAAACTAACACAATTACCATTAAAAATCCATCCTCATGTTAGAGAATTGTCTAGTGCTCTCTACTATTTTTTAAAATCATCTTTCACTTCAGCTTTCTGACCTCTAGTTAAGGAAAGGCCAAAGATACACCATGTTTTTTCAACTCCAGCAGAGACCACACCATCCTGAAGTATTTTGTGCTCCAGTTGTGGAGGACACTAACTTCTCCCAGCAGACAGCACTGGATGAGTATTCAGACAGAGGTACCAGATAGCTTCCACAGGCCAAGAAATCCTCAGCAGTAAAACGATATGGAGCAAAGCTGTTAAGCCATCTCTGCCCTATCCCATCTTCACTCCACCCTGAGTCATCCAGACATCATCCAAATGGTCCCAACCTCTCCCCTCAACTGCAGCTGTGCTTCTGACAGAAGAGCAGCAGAGGGGCTTTCACTATCTCTGCTTTAAGAGCCATGTACAAGAGAAAACATGCTAAGCTGTCACATCAAGCAGCACCACTCTGCAGAACTGCAAAGCTGACAGGTGACAAAAGGACCAGCAGCCCAACATCCCTCATCGGCTACTACCACCACATTTAGTCACTGAAAGCACAGATCTTCATGATGCTTTGGGTTTTGTATCAAGTTCAACTATCAAAAAAATTCCTCAGCTTTGCCTGGTTTTTTGCTACACTTACACTAAGCTGTATACATCAGCAGTATATTTCTCCTAAAAAATAGTCCCAAGAAAGGCTCTCCGAGCTAAGCTGTTACTCACTTAGGTGATTTTAAAGCTCTGTTTTTAAATGTTACAAAAATTATTCCATGCAACCATTCTGGTCTACTTTCAAGCAGAGATGAAACAGGCTTATCAATATACAGTTTGTCTTTTAGCAGAAAAATGTATGAGGATTTCTGAATATTGATCATTTTAATGCCAGGAAATCCTACTGGTTCCTGAATTTTATATCAAATTATTCAAAGCAAAATGCTTCAAGACAGAAAATCAGTGTTTCTTTTCTATCTGCTTTTCTAAATAAAAGACCATTGCCTATGGCTATACCATGACACACAAAAATTGCATGGTGAGGTAAAAGCAGTCAGATAGACCTTAATATCTCAAAAAAGATGGGAAAATGTGTCTTCTTTGCACCTATGAAAACAAGAGGAGAGCATGGCTTTCAAAGTAGTGGAAGAATGGCTCTGTCTAATTCCTGTGCTCAGTGAATTTGGGTGCAGCAATCACTCCTGCTCCTATTATGCAGAACAGCTCTTTGATTAAAGAGCAATTTCCCCAGGACTTGGCTATCTGGAGACGGAGCAGTAACCAATGTTCACCTGGGTGAGTCGAGTCAAGTCAGTTGAATCTATCATACCTACATGCACATTGAAACCACAAAAGAAAAGCACAGTATTTCTGATAGAAAAATTTGATTTCTAAAAAAGCTAGTCAACAGTACCATTTTGGGTTTCGTCAACCAGAATAAATCAAATATTGCAGTTTTGTATGCACTATTTATGCTTACTCTCAAAAGCCAGTACTCAAGTCGAACTACTTAAACTAGCCAGATCTGTTGCCTGCTTTGTTAAGTCTTCTCCAAATACTTACAAAAGCACTTTTTGTGTACTACATCTGAAATAATTTTCTTTAGGACCAGGTTCTCACCTATTTATGTGAGCAAGTATCTTAATTTCATATTCCTCTTAAACCACTCTCTGAGAAGCATTTGTCTTCATAAGTGTGTCGGGCTTTACAGAGCAAATCCAATCTGATGCAGTTTCCTCTTGCCATCAGAAGACTCAAAGCAAGTAGTTTATGACAATTTCAGTCCTGCATCTAAAAGTTTACCTGAATATGAGAAACATACCAGAGAACATAAAGTGGAGTGACAGTCACACAGGCTAGACAACAGATCCACAGCTCCATACCTTACTTTCCATCACATCCAACAAAGAGGTACAAATATGTTTATTAATTAATCTCATAATACTTTGAGTCTCATTGAGCCTCAGTTTGTCAGAAATTAAAAATTATTTTAAACATGTAATTCTCTGTACTACCTTCTTCAGAGGACATAACTAGAGCTGTAAGAGATGTGACAGGTTTGTAATTAGCTTCAGTTCTGAGTGCCATTAGACCTAAAGTTTAGGTACAAGAAATCATACTTCTTCGCACACAAACAGCATTGGACACTATTCAAGAGGCTGTTACACAGTCATTTATTCCAGCAGTTGCACTGTGGGAACACACAGGTGCGCAGATAGCGCACAAGAAAAGCAGCATTCCCAAGGACTGAAAGCTCAAAGTTACTTGGTTCCTTCCAAAGGCATCAAAATACAGCACTTAGAATCATGTCAGGCTGAAATCCAACTCATGCTTGCTTTATTAATGCATCTAGGCATTTTTCTATGCATTCACATGGAATGTATGAAGGACTAAGAGGGACTAGTCTAACCATCTTTAGCAGTGCTAAGCTGCTGCTCAATTTTTTTTTTTTTACTAATCTAAAATGAGAGCTTTGTGGAGATCAAAGGTTGTCACTAAATCGTAGGTCATTACCCCAGTAAAGATTACATTACCCATCATAAAGACGTACATGCCTGCTCTTTATCAAAGAGATCAGCGTGTTTCATTATGAGGCATGGGTCTGTTTCACCTGATTTGAATACTTGTTCTATGTATGGCCCTCTATGCATCTCCCCTACAAACCTAGGCATTGCCACGAGTCTGAGGACAGTGGTACTCAGTATCTTCTAAAAATGCTTTACTCTGCTTTCCAGGCACAGATAACCAGAGCTGCTGAATTATTGTGCAGCTGAAGCTAAGTTAATGTTCTTGCCCAACACCACATATTCTTAGCCTAGGATTTATGGGCCATATCTGAATTGCCAACAAAAAAAAGTGGCATCACTTACACAGTGTCTGAGGTTGACCATCTGACATAGCAAGTTAGATGCTACAGATGGATGACCCCTCCACCTTTAGCAGTGAGAGCAAGTACAGAAAGGCTGTGTGTCCTCATCACTACTACCCTTTCAAGTGACAAATGCGCTGACGTGCAAAGGTTGCTTTCCAATTAAATGGTTCAACACTCTCCCTAAACATATATATTGTTCTTTTTATGCTTAATCTCTATTTAAACCTCTTTTTTTAATTCAAGTGGTATTTAATTACATTCTGGATGGAGATATTGTCAAAACAAGAGTTATTTTCTTAAGAACCCTAAGCTGATGCTTTGGAATCATTTAAGATTAAAAAGGAGAATATGGGTGGCTTTTTGGCTGACTTTAACAGCTCTGACACAACATCTTCATGATAAATTTTCATCTGGTCAATAGGGCTCACACAGAGGTCTTCTTTGATATATCCATTTCAAAGGAAATAAATCTTGCACGGAAAGGAACTTGGCAACTGTCTCTAACCAAGAGTGCTTCTTGAAGTAAAGCCACTAAGCCTAATTCATTCTGATCCAGAAAAGGCTACTACTATAACTGCTGGGATTTCTCCAGATCTCCACAAGTACCTTGATGGAAGCCGCAATAACCTTAAACAAGTGATTAGTACCCAGACAGCAACCTTGGCATCCAGCAGAAAGCTGTTTTCATAAAGTTTCGTTATTGTTTTTCCATGTTTTATAACCAGCTTTTGCCTCACTACTGTCTAGTAATCTCCACTGTATCTCCACTGATGTCCACCCTATCAGGGTTCCCCAGCAAAGGGAAAGCCAAGCATCTCCTTTAATTTTTTGAGATAACCCCTTGACCCAACACGTGAGCCAGTTGCTCACCCATCACGTGATGTGTTTATGCAGCTGTGTGCTGGACATTTCGTCCAGAAGGATCCTGTGAGAGACAGTATGAAAAGTTTAATTGAAATCCAAAAGGATTACATCAAATGGTTTCCCTTGATCACCTAGGTGAGTTACCTTGTCATGAAAGGAAATCAGGTTTGATAAGCCAGGCTTTTCTCTCATGAAGCCATGCTGGCTGTGACCCATGCCTGCACTGTCTTTCAGGTGTTTGTCAAAACAACCCAGAATAGTCTTCTCCATAAATTTACCAGGCATTGAAGTGAGACTGACAGGCCTGTCATTATCAGAGTAGTCCTCCTTGCCCTTTCTGAAAACCAGGACAACTTCATCAGCTTCCAGTCAGCTGGGACCTCTCTGGATTTACAAGGCCACCCAAAAATTGAGAGAGGTTTTGCAACGGACTCAGCCAGCTCTTTGAGAATTCTTGGATGGATCCCATCAGGCCCCACAGATCTGTAGGGATCCAGCTATAGCAGCAGACCCCCAGAACCACATATTGTGTAATTCTGAGAAATAACACTTACAAATAAGAATAAACGGGCCCCAAGTACTGGATTTACACATTTTCTATTTAATTGTATGATGTCTAATCAGCAAGTGATGGGTATGTGGACTTAAGCAGGTGTACTCTTACAGGGAGAACCAGATGAGACCACAACCTAGAAATACTGGATGCTAGTTTGATTTCTAGATGTGATGAAAGCCACAGCCAGCACTATTTGTCTACACTGCCCAGCACACTGACTGTATTGCCACTTGCCTCTCCTACATCAAATGCTAAACTGAAATACCAAGTAAATTGCAAGAGCTTCCAAACTCAATGATAAAAGGCAATCATTGTTCTAATGCCTGGAAATTGTGGAACGAAGATTAACAATGATGAACATCTGGCTACCATCAAATCATTCTTTGAGGATCAGAGAAGAGCATTAGCTGGACCAAAAGTGTCTAGAGTTTCTACCTTCATGCACACCAAATGGAAAAATCCTTGCCAGAAAAAGTATCTGCACTGCATGTAATAACAAACAGCTGTTCTGAAGCCTAACCAATTCTCTTTTCCAGGAAAAAAGTGTCAGCCAGCAAGGAGCACAGCACAGGAGCTGCAGCTGTGCCGTGGCAGCCACTTCCTTTACCAACACCCAGTTGCTGAAGCCAAGAGGAGAATATCTCTTCCAGGTTGCATCTCCACTGCTTCTTCCCTCGGTTGCACCACACCTGACAGGGTTTGCTCTGAAAAAGGATGAAAGCTATTCAGGTCAGGGAGGCTTAAGTCTGTAGCAATCATGATTTGCATGAAAAAGAAACCTCCTGGAAACAGACTACACCAAGGTGTAGACACATGCTTATTAATAAACAAACCAAATGGCTAGGTGACTTACTTTGACGAATTTTGCACCTCTTAAGGCCAAGTTTGAACATTAAATAAGAATCAATAGATGTGTATCTGTTTTCTGTGTCATTACGCTTGTTCTCATGTAAAAAGCATTATTATTGTGCTGATAGCATTCTGCTATAGGGTGGAATAGCTTAAAAGGACAACTATTACACAATGATTCCTTTCAAGCACAGCATACTGGCAAACTTCCATCACTTGCAAACAAGAAGTTTGACCTGGGGGGATGAACTTACATAGAATTTAAGATCTCATTAAAATACGTGATTAGGGTTTCTCATTACAGCAAAAAAGTTAAAATGTGAATGCAACGCAAAAGCATCACCAAATTTCTGAGCATGCAGACAAATTGTTACTGTGTTTTAATCATAATTTACTGTCTTCGCAAAATCAGGGAGATTATATTGATTCTAAATACTTTTGCTTCTGATGTTCAAGATAAAGAAAGACCTACATCTGTTTGGAGCAAAGAAGGGGATGCCAGTAAAGGGTGGGAGCCTGTTTGGCAGTCATAAACAGGAAGCAAGTCTCTCAACCGCCCCAAAAGCAAAGGCTAAGGAAGATGCAGTAGTGGGAAGAACCAGGATGGACTGGAAGAGAATTCCAAAAAGGGAGCCAGAAGAAAATTCCACTTTTTTTAAACCGAAGTGAGGAGGCAGAACAAGAGTTAGAAAATAGCTTCGAAACAAAACTCCACCGTGACACACTTAAAGTAAGCGTTTAACACCATGTTTTTAACTGTCAAAATTACTACAGCTAATTACCACTTCATCATCAAATATCTTGGTTATACAAACTGTTTAATCTGACGTGTTCAGAAGTTGTTTAATCTAGGGATCAGTGACTATCAGGTCTTAAGCACTCCAAGAAATGCACCACCAGGTATGGGCAGACCTTGTCCCCCTCTCTGTAGGCGAGAACCCCTACAAATACACAGCTGTGATCCTCTAACAATCACCATATAGCTAGCATAAATGTGTTGATAGTTATAGCACATCTAAGCTACTTTAGAAGAGCAAGGAACACAGTGTGCTTTAGCAGTTCATTATTAGATGCAAATCATTGTTTACAGCATGAGTATAGAGTTTACAGTTCAACACTTGGATGGAGCAGAACAAAGATCTTCTTATCCTTACAGAAGTGAGCACTCAGCACTTGTTCTGAGGGAGGAGCAATGTTTAAACTGTACAGATTCAAAATTTCAAAAATTGCAAAGAATTATCTTTAAAAAAAAAAAAAAAGATAATCATGATGAATATAGCTGTCCATCGCATTACTTAAGGTATTACTATCCTGTTGGGGTGTCCTGGCAAACCTGCCAGCCCAGGGTTTGGGGGGACAGACCTGCACCTGGGAAAACCCCCTCGGTTTATGGTATCTCTATACAAATGTGTATTGGTTTCTCCCTTCCCCCCGCGGTGCCAGGGGTGTTGGGCTGGCCCCGGGTTCTCTCCCTCCCCATTGGCTGTTGCTGTAAGCCCCGCCCCCAGTCCCCGGGACCCGGGAGAAACGAGCAGCTCCCAGCCAGACTGCTGCCGGGGATGAGCGAATAAACATCTCCAGCTCCTCCAGCTTCGCCATTCTCGCCTTCCTTTGTTCCTGGGGTCCCGGGGGGTCCAAACCAAACCCCGCGTGGATGCAGCTGCTCACCAAAGAGAGATCCGATAGCCAGAGAAAAGGGAAATTACAGACAGCTTGGCCGGCTTTTAAAGTGTGGTCTAAAATCTGCTATTTTGCTGTGGTAGCTCGGAATCTCACCCCCGAGCTAGCCAGCCACGGCAGGCAGACAAAAAGACACTATCCTACCTGCTAAATTGAGAGAGGTCACAACAAAACTATGTCCTGGCAAGTATCAGAAGCCCACCAGGGGGCAAGCCTGCTTTACCTGATGGTCCTGCAGGCTGTCAACTTCCTGCACAACACGTCACCATCAGAGTTTTCATCCATCCCTTTCATCACAGCTCCAACCAGGCTAGACTCCAACCCTTTCTGCCCACTCCGCAACTGCACAGCCTTGTAATCCCATCTATCCACCTCTTGCCTGCTTGCTTAAGGAGGGAAAGAACAATATTTTCATCCTATGAAGAATCAATCTTCTCTCCTCATCCAAAAAGCTACCCTCAGTTTCCCGTCTCCTCCTTCAGTGCTTTGCCAATTTCTTGGACTCTTTGACTGTGTCCTGTTGGGGCAGGCTCCTGGGAGAAGTTTGCAGAATTTGCTGTGGCTGTTCCTCTTCTCCTTGCATGGGTCACACCTGCTCCCCACACCATCAGTCCCTGTTTGCTTCTGCTCTTCATCTGGTTCCTTTCCTTGAAGCTCACACTTGAATTCTTCTGATGTCATCCTAGTCTAATTTCTGCCATAAAGACTGTTCATGGCTTTCCCAGCTGCTTTTCCCAGGACGAACTCTGTGGCTAAAGCAGATGAACAGCAAGACAAACTCTCTTGAAATGCAGGAACAGACTTTATCAGCAGTAGCTAGGGAACTGCACACCCAAATCTGTCCCCAACACGCAGATCCAGCTGATGAAACAGAAGTACCATTCAAATCTCACTCTCAGAATAGCTTTTCATCTTTCCCTTCCCTCTTTCTCTGCTGATGAAACAATTTGGTTGCAGTATAATCAGAGGGGACATTTGAACATCATCTTACCTGTTTCTTTTACCAACGCACGTCTGTAACTATAGCTATTTCCTCATCCAAACCTCATGTTTTGACACACTCAGTGACAGCAATAAACCATCTGCACTGTACCATGTTCAAAAGTTTTCATTCTCTGCCTGCCTAGCAGAAAGCCATATGTGCTACAGCAGTGCCATACTTGCTATGCACTGTCTTTTATGTATACCGAGACAGGATATTCCCTGTATTCATCCCTAATCTGTTCAAGTAGGTCACTCAGAGTTCAGTGCTGCACACACCACTGACAAAGTATCTGGAAAACAGTATTTCCCCAAATACTCTGAAAAAGCATGTCAAACACAGAGCTCAATCAATGTGACTACCTTTAAAAACCCCCAGATTTAATCAAAGCAATAACTTGTCAAAGTCTGAACCTTGAGGCCCCCTTATCTGTAGATTTAGATCTTCAGCAGCTAGTGAAGCACTTCTAAAATGAGACATAGTGGGAATGAAAGAAGAGAAGTGACAGAAAAAAGAGATTAGGCCCCTCTGCTCTGCTGGGGTGCTGAGCATTCAGCTCTGGGCAGTCCCGAGGACAGGAAGGACATTGACTGACCTGTTGCAGCAAGTCCAGAGGAGGAACACCAAGCTGATTAGAGGAACTGAGCACCTCTCCTGCAAAGAAAGGCTGAGAGACTTGGGTTTGTTCAGCCTGAAAAAGAGAAGGCTTAGGGGTGACCTAATTGTGGCCTTCCAATACCTGTAGGGAGCCTACAAGAAAGACGGAGACAGACTTCTAATGGATAGTACAGGGGAGGAAAAACTGAAAGAGTAGATTTCGATTTGATATTCGGAAAAAATTCTTTACTGTGAGAGTGGTGAGGCACCAGAAGAGGTTGCCCAGAGAAGTTGTGGATATCCCACCCCTGGAACTGTTCAAGGCCAGATAGGGAGGGGCTTTGAGAACCTGGTTTAGGGAAAGGTACCCCTGCCCAAGTCAGGGGGTTGGAAATTGATGGCCTCTAATGGTCCTTTTAAATCAAACCATTCTATGATTTCAGTAGCTAGCATCAGGTTTGTATTAAAAGTATTTTAGTTCCTCCAACACACTCGATCAGTAGGAAAGACTTGCCGGCTGTAATTCTTACACACCAGAAGAACAGAGCTACTGCTGACTTTAATGGGGCAGGCCCAGAAATAAACATGAAGAAGCTCAATCTTAGAGATTGCAATTTTTAAGTTTTATAAAAAAGATATTAATGGGCTCCTTAGAAACCTGGGTGCATGGCTCTTTACTATTCACATCATGGAAAACTGTCAAACCTGCTGAATATAAACTAGTCAAATAAAACAAAGCTATCAGTCTCCTCTCATATATCCTCTCACATTCCCAGCAAAAGAGGGAGAAAAGGTCTGGATCACTCTAAAACACCTACTGAGTGTTTCTTACACAGTTTTGCTCAGGAAAGGGGCAGGAGTCCATCTTCAACTCACATGCAGGCGTGGCAAATTTATAATTCAAAACACTCTTCCAGTCTCCAACCTTGAAAATCTACCATAGGACAATAAGCTATTTCACAAGCTGTTAGGAAACTTCTGTAGATCAAGTAATAAGTCTCTGATGCATCTTGACAGGTTCACATCAATTAATTAATTGTAGTTAGAAGTCTTACCTCTAGGAAAATCCAGCATGGTTCACTTATAGCACTTAAGCCAGCATAGCTAACAGAAGTGAATTACAACAAAGGCTCATTATTATCACCAGCTCAAGCACTTTTTGACCTTTAAAACATGACCTCTATTCAAGGCAGAATTGTACTTTAAATTCATTAAGGACGTATTATGGGTACTTCATCATGATTTCTGAATGTGTGCCTTGAGAGAAACTTTCCAACAGATGATGCAGCAGGAAAAAAGATGCCTGAGGTTATTCAGTTTTTTGGCTTGCTGATCAGACTCCTTGGAGTAATATGGTCATCATGAAAACATTCTGCAAACACTAACTCAATAGTATTTCAATGTTTAAATGTCAAAATTGGATGAAAGCAGTATTGTGCAAAAGCACTAACAACAGTTATTTTAGAAAGTGCTTTATCAGGCATTACCAAAGCTGTACTTCTAAACAAAGCAGTTTTCTTGTTTTACTTGCATGCTCTAATGCTTCCCAGACAGAATTTTTACTAGTAGGCAGCCATGTGAAAAGATTCACTGCCTTGAGGTGATATATCCCATTTTACACTAGACACGTTCTTATTTTAACAGCAACACTCAAAGAGCTGAATGCTTCACATCAAATATTTTTAGACCTAGTTCAGGTAACAAATTTGAATATGCTTTTCCCAAATCCTTGCTCCACCAGTCATGAGAAAAGCAGGTGTTTCTCTCCTGCAGCAGGAGGATCTCAGATGCAGATTATTCTTCTGTACCTGCTTCTGCAGCTACAGATGCTCAAGCAAGCCCCATACTACCCCTCCCTGCTCTGTCCCAGCACTGCACATAGCAGCACAATTATCTGACCTGAAACAAATGGCTAAGAGAAGGTGACCACAGAGAAAGGCCAGGAAGTTTGTTCACTCGCTTCTTTAAATGAATCTGAGAAGAGGAACACCTATAAACAACAAGAGCAAGTAGTTCCTTCGTTGCCTTCTTAGCACAGACATCAGCCAAGAGCACAGCATTTTTTTCTTTGAAAAAACAATGGACTGCTTTGCCTGGCTGGAAAAAGCACAAGCTGTAACAGCATTTCATTTCCAAACACTGTTTCTTTCACCTTTACCTTATTCTGTCAGTCTCTTTATTCAAAAAAAGAAAAAAAAAGAAAAGAAAAAAAAGTGGGGGCTGTTTAGGTGTAGTGTCTTTCTGAACAGACAGAAAGCTGTTTTCATGCCAATTTTATTTTCACCAATTGTTAAAAAAAAAAACCCAGAGGTGTTAAAAGGAATTTGCATATTCTTGAAAATTCCTAAATGAACCTGACACTCCCTTCTCAGTCCCAATCCTTGCCATTCCTGTAAGCAAGAGAAAAAGACTCAGATAAAACCAAAACATGCTACAAATTTATTATGCCTTTTTGTTATGCCTTTTATTGGTGAACCATAAGCCTTTTGTAGATTGGAGGCAGAGAATTTTTCATAACAGTCACCTGCTTATTCACATCCTGTGTCACATGAAAGGCCACACAGCACACTCAGCATTAATTATAAATCTAATCATGTTATCAAAGTACCAGCTAAGCAGGATCTTCAGAGAAGATACAATTCCTTTGGTGACACCCAGTTCAGACAGCACAGAAACATAATAACCATGGAGCCCTGTGAACTCTGCCCTGAGACAGTGGCTTCTTTTGAAACACATGGATCTTGACATCGATGTAAATCAGAAGCACTGCATGTGTGTTTTCTCTTTGACCTTGCTGGAAATTAATAGATTGCTGAAAATTCTGCACTGCAGAAAAGCACCAATGCTTTTAGGAAGCCTGTAAAGCAATGGCAGAGTTCAGCCCTTGTCTTTAGGTTTTGAAACCTAAAGACAAGCCACAAGAAAGTGAAAGTGCTTAGAGATTAACCAATCGAATTATTTCTGCACTAAGGCTGAATCTAAACAAAAAATGCATGAAGTATAATCTTTTGCTGACATACAGATTTTGACTTTACTTGCTGAAAGCAGAACAAATACAAGTAACAGTTCTGCTGACCCCAGTGAATGTTCAGTACATAAGGAGCCCTTCACAGATTTCAGAGGAGGTCTCAATTCAGCAGCTGCAGTGTACTGCCTCTTCCTTGGCATCTTGGGTTATTAAAGGTCAGTCTTGTTAAATCCTCCAGTTACCCCTGCTCTCCTAGTCATTTTTTGCACTGTAATGCACAAATTCAAACTTTTATTAGACATCTTTACAAAGGTCTGAAAATGCTGTTCAACATGGGGTTTATTATTGTGGTCATTATTGCTATCGTCACCATTATTGTTATTATCATCATCATCATTATTTTCATCATCATCATTATTATAATTATTAGAAGGTTCTTCACCCATAGGGTGGCTGGGCACTGGAACAGGCTCCCCAGGGTATTGGTCACAACACCAAGCCTGACAGAGCTCAAAAAGTATTTGAATGACACTCTCAGGCACATAGTGTGATTTTTGGGGTTGTTGTGGGCAGAGCCAGAAGTTGGACTTTGATGGTCTTTGTGGGTCCCTTCCAGCTCAGGATACTCTATGATTTCCTAAGAAGCAAAATAACTGCTGTTGACATGGAAAATACCATTGCAATCTCAGCCAGTAACCACCACAGCAAATGAGTTACTCCCTGCAAGTTTCAGGCACTGAAAACTGAAGCAGACACCATTTTTTCTAACTCCTACTGAAAGTAGGAGTGCAGAAGCTCACAAATAAACAACATTTCTGGGATAAATTCTGTTCTCTTCTATTGCTTCTCAATCAGAAAAACAGTATGTGCTACTAACCATCATGTGATACCACTTTGACCCTGAGGAAGTGGAGAAAATGTTGAAATTGGAATCATAACAAAACTATATTTACTTAGGAAAGACAGATCAAGGTCTCTCTATTGAGACAGAAAGCAGCAGGAATATAAAAAAATATGTCCAGCTTTATAAACTGAAAATAAAAATATGCCAATACCATTCAATACTTTACCTTGCATTTACCAAGACTTCAAGTAAAGTGTAAGCTCTCCCCAGAATAGATAGCAGACATCCCATATTAAGTATTACGCTAATCACAAGGTTAGATCAGGGCTCTTGGGGGAAGAAAAAAAAAATGGAAAAGAGGCATGAACAAAGGATTTGAAAATACTGTAAAAGCATGCTATTAAAAATTCAAAAACCTGCAAACACAAATCTCTTTCAATGCCATCAGTACTTCAGAAAAAAAAAAACCCAAAAAACAAACCACAATTTTTCTCCCTCTCCCAATATCTTATGCTCAATGTTAAGTAGAATTTTGATTTTTGTTTTTGAAAATAGTTGAAGATAGTGTGCCTCAAAAATTACTGGGTGGATCAAGTCAACACTTCCCTATTCTGTAGATGTTAAACAGAAAAATGGGAAGCCCTAAAACCCAACTTCAGTCACGAATCCCATTGAACTCTGTTCCAGCAAAAAGATTGCCAGACCAAGGCCTGGCACTCCCCCAAACATGCTGCAAAGTAAATCCCACATGACGGGGTCTGTACATCAGGCAAATGCAGATGTACTTGAATAAAGCACACTGTGCTTTCCTTGGATCACAGCAAGGGAGAGGATGCAATCTGCAACTTGGAAACTGTCAGGAAAGAAAGACATTCCAGCTTTTAGCATCTATTGATATGACATCATTTCACTGCTTTGTTTCTTTAACAGAGAAAAAGAGTTTGGCACAATGTGTAAATAGATATTTGATATTTACTCATTTTAGAGCAGCCTGTTTGACAGGTAGGCTTTGAAGACACTCCTGCCACAGAGTGTAACTTATGATGTAATTGATACTGTGATCCTTTCTCCATGGCCAGTGACAGGCTGGCCCTATGGGAAAACGTGACTGGCATGCAGAAGCATCCTCCATACCCCCGCCCAGCCTCACATCCCAGGAGCAGCAGCCAGGGTCCATAAGCTGCATGCAATGGCCCTCCACAAATTCCTCCCACTCTTAAGCCTCCTGTCTGGGGTACTTTTTTCACACTTCTAGTGAACCATTTTCCTGTCTTTCCTTGCTCCCATGGCTTCTTCTATTCTATCCACTGGCAAACAAAACACACCAGTGACCTGAGCATAACTACAACACAGCAGGGCAATTTCTGTGCAGTGGAGTATGCATGGCTGCAGAAATCACTGTGGTTTTTATTGCCTTAGTGGACAAATTCTGCCTTTGGCCCTAAAACAAGCAGACTTAGAGAACAGAATGATAGAGGTAGTGAAAAGCATTGAATTGAAGTCAATTTCATTCATTCCAAGAGTTCCTCTTACACTCTTACTGCATCAAATATTATAATGCACCCACCTGCTTTGATGGTAAACAAGTTCTAGAAATAGTTAAAACACTATAGCTGACAGAAGAGCTTGAGTTGTGAGACTAGCTTTATCACTTCTCTTGTAGGTGAATACATCACCAACAGCCCATATGGGAGCGATAAAAGCCAGGATGAGAATACAGTCTCTCATGTTTGCCACCTTGCAAAGTGACTAGTGTACTCCTACATTGCAGGAATTACAGCACATCTTTACAACTGCCAACCCATGACCTCTCATCCCAGGGCAGTCTGTCTATCCTCCGGATAGCTGGAAAATTATACATGGTGTTAGCCCTCATCCTACCAGAATAAATCTGTACTCAATGCCACAGTACAACTCACATGTCAACACTTAAAAATTCAACTTGAATAATTTAAAAAAACCTGTAAGATTCTTTCCCCTTCAAGCTAGTAGATCTGCTACACTTGCAGTGAGGGGAGGTGTCTTCTTCCAAGCCAGAACCTGCCTAGCATTTACAGACACTGGAAGCTGTATGAAGTACTTCCCAGCACTTCTAGCTCAAGAGCAGCTCCTTCCATTCACTTGAGAGGATTCATTAAAACCCTTCCCCCAGACTCAAATTTGTCAGGCTCAAAACCCATTTACAGCTCAGTCTCTGCTTCTGAAACCAATTTCAGGCCTTAGTTGTCAAGAATGGAGCTAGTGTACAGTAGAAACAGTGGAACACATAAAACGTTTGAGGCCATGTCCTGCTTCCACTGCCAAAATAGATAACCAGCATCTCACCTCCTCATATTGTACCTAACACAAGGCTAATTTTGAGCACATACACCATATTACAGCAAGGACATTTGGGCTACCACTTCTCTTTTTACAAAAGAGAACTCCACAGCAAGTCTTTTTTTCTTTCATCTATTTGTGAATTGGTATCTAATAGCACCAACCACTTCATATGAGACACCAATGAATTCATATGTTTTGAAACTGCAAAATAAAAATCTTGTCAAGAAATTTTTCTTCCTTGTGCTTTAAAAAAAATGTTCAACTGAATTTGTTTAAGTTGTACTAATTCAAGAATGCATGCCAGTTCCACAACTCAGCTGAAAAACAGATACATCACATAAATTTTCCAGGGGCTGGTTTGGCTTAAAGAATCTTTCCCCCTGCTGGTGTTAAATCTGGGATTGAAGAGATTACCCTGAAACCTCTCTTCCTGTGCATTACAGAAAGTGCAAAAGCAATTCCAAGAAACATGGGCAGCTGGAAAACAGAAACAGTGAAGAACAGAGCCATTTTCATAGCTCTCCCCAGTTTGAGTGAGGCGGAAAGAATTTGAGGAGTTTAAATAGCCCCACACAGAGGTCTGCACATGCCTATCTAAATCTAGCAATAAAAATAGCAAAAGCAAGGGAGGCTGTCACACTATCAGCCTCAAACGACAGTGGCTCCAGAACATCAAGAAGTGCTCTGACAAATGTCCAAGCTCCTACAAAGTCCATAAAGGCTCTTATCTACTCTGGGACACTACTATACCCCTTAAGAGAGCCTTGAATTCAAATGCAGGTGAATAGAAAGTCATCTTCGTTAAAGCACATGAATCATGGAGACCAACAGCAATCAAAAGCACCATACAGTGCAGACGGCTGAGCCACACAACCTCACAACCCAACCAGCCTAGTTGTAAATCTGACCACGTGTTGCTTTAAAAAGCAACCGCACCCCTTGCTGAGGACTGCCACTCATCTCATGGTGGGGAACACTGGTTGTGCAACAGCTCTATCGACTAACACAGGATTCACATGGTCTGTGGCGAGCAACGTCCACAGCCAAAGCAGTTTCCAGCATTACTCCATTCTTCAATATGAGATACAAACTGCCAGAGTGCTCCTTCTCTGGCAGCGAACTGTTGAGACATTTGCAACAGAAGTGATTTTTAAAGGAACCCAGACTACATCCCTCAGAAACTGCCTTATTCTATAAAGTGCTTGCTTGCAGTACCTGGAAGGCAAAAGCTGGGTGCAAGGTCAAACCTACACATTCAGTGAGCACTGATCCCTCCACTCCTCAAGCTGCTTTTCCCATCCAGAGCTGGAGGTATAGCAGCACGTCGGTTCTTTTGCAAGTCTCAACAATCGTTGGACCGATTTCAGGATTTCCAGTCTCAAAGCAGTAGCTAAATCATAGAGAAGTGGATTTCTATTGTGGCTTTCCAGTGTCCACAAAGTAATAGCAAAAACCTCCTGCTCTAAGAGCATGTTTCTTGTGAACAGACATTTTTTGTATCCAATACAGTAAGATCCCCTACACAACTGTGGGAACCTCATTAGCAGCAGTGGTCAGTACAAAGTAGTGCTATAAAGGTCACCACATACAGCTGCTGCCCCATCTCATCTGATCTATGAAGAGCTATTCATCCTCCCCACAACGCTTTCTGCCAGAGCCTGAATAAACACTTCTTCCAAAGATCAACAACTCTCCAGGACATGATAAGCTGAGAAAGAAGGATCTCAACATGTGAAAAGTACACTTCTGCAAAGGGGATGTTAAGAAGCAAATTCCATCAGTCCAGGTAATCTCCTCCTCCGGTCCAAAGCAAACAGGCAGATGATGACAAAGCTTTTTGAGTGCTACACTAGGGATATAGCCCAATGGGATGTGTGCCAGGGGGGATGCACCATTCTCTGGTCAGCTACTCCAGCAGCACGGCATGCAAACCATCACAGCCCACAGTCCAGCAGGGGTGGCACGGGCACAGCACACAAGCACTGCCACACATGCTGTCACTTACTCCATCATTAACACGCAGAGAAGCAAAGGCCTTGGCTGCTCTCAGGTAAACAGGAAACAGTGCAGAAGGATTTACCCAAAGGTCAAGAGCAACACTTAAGTCCTTCAACACTAAGCCAAAGATGTCCTTCCCTCCCACGGGTACTGTCATAGATCCTTCCCAACAGCCGCTTCATATGGCTCTCTTCGGCAAGGTGCAAACTTCAAGTACCCCTGCTACATCTAATACCCACAGCTGTGTTCCTCTCTACACATCTCAGCCCCAAGCTTTCCTTTAGTAGCCTTCAAGGACAGAGTTTTGGCTTGGTGGATGTGCAAGCACCCCTGCCAGTGTCCCTACTCCTCTGTGTGTTCTCCATGGTGCAATGTAACTATTCAGCCACTACTGACACCTTTGTAAGGCCACCTCAGGTCATGCTTAACACTAACTAGGAGCTACCCAGGGTGCGGAATGAAGCCATCGCTTTGATCTGACAATCAGGTAGTCTTGTGGATGGAGTATAAAGTCAAAGAAGCTTTCTAGTTGCACCACAGATAATCCAAGATGTAGAGGGGAAAGTGAAGGAGAAATGAAAATGCCATGTGCTCTCCTGAAGAAGCTGAGCCTACAAACACCAATACAAGGGCAGCAGACCATGAACTAACTTCAAATTTGTCAGTCTTCCATTAAAAAAAACCAACCCAAACTACAATTCCTTTTACAAGGCAGTAGTGCCTAAAAGAGAGGTGGAAAACCTTGAGAAAGAGAACTAACTGGCTCTGAAGGGACTATACTGTTAGCTTCAATGCATGCTATGGGACAAGTGCCATATGGTTCAGTCTACAAAAACAAAGGTCACATCCATCATTTCTCGGCATCATTATTCCACAACTATACACACTGAGCAATGACCCATTACATGTTACCTCAACATGCCAGTAAGCAGGTCAATGCATCCTGTACAGAAATTAGCACAAAAGGTTTCTCTCGCCTTTAGATCTCACCATTAAGACTTTTCATATGCAAATATCACTATCCAAGCAATTATTGGATTGATTGATATCACTGACACTTGCATACGAAAATTCTGTCTTATCTGCACAATCGTATAACTCTCCAAAACAAAAAGGTGTTCTACCAATATCTGGCAGTCCAGGTAAGCATGCTGAGGACCAAGACATGAAACAGCAAGTATACTTGTTGATCAGTACTTCTGTATGGACCAAGATACTTCAGCAATAGGTATACCACAGCTAAGTACATTTCTTCAAAGAATTTCACCTCATGATGCACCGTAATCTCAAACACTTGACCTTTACAGAGGTGCTGCCAGCCATGTTCACTACAACTTTATTTGGCTTAAAGCAGCCTTAAAGCAAAGTTCATAATTTACAACATGATAGTAGACTATCAATCCCAAAAGAATCTTCTGACAAACCCACACGAAACATGTTACTAAGAAATATTTTAATATTTTCTGCCAACAATTGCATATTTGTATAGCTAGATTACAATATTTTATATTTGCTAAAGGCACAGATCTTTAAAGATTTCCTGTAGTCTGAAAGCATTCGAGTAACATTAATTCACTCATGACCTGCCAGGGCTGAATGGTTGCCATAATTTTGCTCCTGGAGAAAAAGCAACATGAAACCTGGCAGATCTCACTTGTAGTACACAAGTCTTTGTAGGATTCTGGTACCTTTCCCAGAAACAGAGTGGCCCCCTAAGCCATGGTCCCACAGTCCTGGCAACTTGAGCTTTCTATTGTGCTATGGTACTGCAAAACTGTTGGCTTTAAATGAAGTCAATTAAGCACTTCAGGGTTTGACCTTTTAAGTATATTAAACTGCATGTACATTTTCATTCAGCAGTTCCTAACTATCATCAACCAATACTGCAACAAGCCATTGCAAACCAATTAACAAAAACCAACATTACAAAAGAAGCAGGTTTTGGAAACAAAAATGGATAATTTGTTTTTCTATTGAAAAGAAGTTGGGGAAGAATAAGAATTTACTTTTTCAAAATAAAAAAAGGACTTATCAAAAAGAAATTTCCTGGATAGTTTTCTTTTACTGTGTCTTTATTGTCCTAATATTAATGCTAAAGCTTCAGTGTTTTACACAAGTTACTGCCTTACTAAACAGCTGAGCAAGGAAAAGAAACTCTGGCAGCTTTGGCTATGAAATTGAAGAATATGGTGTGTGAAACAAAGTATATTCCATTTCATCCAGGTAGGGTCAAGGCTAGTAAAATGAGGAGTTCCATGGCTCAAATTCAATCTTATCATGAAAAGGTATAATTTCTAAAATGCCAAGAGAAATAGTATCTAATTAATTATGGATGACTATAAGCCTAGCCAGCCACAACACATTTACTGAAAATTTGATTTGCTTTATATGCCAAAGTTTCAATCACAATTTAAATCTGTATTATCTTTACAGTGCAGTAATTACACATCTGCAAAGAGACAAGCTAACAGCAAAAGTCAAACCCAAGGCAGAATTTGATGTGCTGGGTATTTCCTTTGGAAAGGAGGATACTGTGGTAAATATTATCTGTTAAAATTCACATAATTCAAGAAGACATGAGGGCTTGTGACACAGCTGTTCATGCCCACCTCAGACCTTTGCTATTTCATAGTGTAATTTTCCAAACTATACAGGATATGTGTCAGGGTAACATCTGGAGGGCTTCTATTAGCGGCATACATGGCTACATTTCTTGAAGTGAGAAAATACTTATTCCTAATTGTATATTCTTGATTTTTTCTTCTCAGAAGTTCAAGGACACAGGATACTATCCATTTTTTGCTCCTTTTTGTTTTTTTATTTAGTATGCAAGAGACTTTCCTTAAAGGCAAAGTAATAAGTCAAACAACATATACAAGCAGCCAAAACCTCATTTTATCAGATGCATCATTTCAGGGAGAAAGGGGCAAAGGGGCCCAGCAATCTAAGAGAAAAAAAATGGTCTTTCCTCAATATCACCCTATCAAACTTTACTGACCTCCACAGATATTACAGGCCTGCTCATTGTGTTTGAAAAACAATTTCCTATGCTATATAGGTGTAACAGATACTGTGCCTAGCTCAGAAGGTATTAGCAGAAGCATCAGCTACCAGTGACAGGATTCTTCTTTCATGTTGAACTTGCCAAGTTTTTATTAAAGCTGGACTACAGGAATTAAGTGTGCAAACAGTGATCTGAAAAGCAGCTGAAAGCACACATTCTTTGCCTGTTTAATTAACTCTGGAATTTCAAAACGCAGAGCTGCTACAAAATAATGTTTTGGTTGCAAATATGGTGAGAAACAAAATATGCCTCCTGCCATACTGCTGTCCCAGTCATGTTCGACCTGATCTTTTCCTGTTTGTTTATTTCACTATTTATTACTCTCCAGTATGGACCAAAACACATCGAATTTGCATAGAGCTGATTATCTAAAACAGTATTTGCTGTCATTTCAGTAGCTGACAATTGGAAAAACCTCACCGTGACTTGCTCATTTCAATCTATTTATTGTCATTGATATCCACAGTGTTTTGAATATTAAAAAGTCCTCTCCAAGCACTCAGGACAAAGATTAAATATGTCATAAAGGCAGTTCCCACTCCCCATATTCACCCAGGAGGGTATTGCTGTGAGAAAGCAGGCACAGCTCTGGGTGATTTCATGACCAGCTGCTGCACCTGGGGCTGAAGGCACCATCCTGCCTGCTCTGACTCAGACCCACTGCCGTAAGCACACAGCAGGGGAAGAAGCCCTGCACATCCCATGGATGCTGCTCCAGAGCTGGGGAGCACCCAACTGGGACCCATCCAGTCAGCAGCAGCAAAAGTTGTGGATGCCCCTCCCCTGGGAACTTTCAGGACCAGGCTAGATGGGGCTTGGAACAACCTGGTCTAGTGGAAAGCGACCCTGCCCGTAGCAGGGTGGCTGGAACTGTGTGATCTTTAAAAGAGCCCTTCCAACCCAAATCACTCTGCAGTACTATGGATGGCCAACCCACCAGCTGGTTCCTGTGAAAGCGCTCTCCCAGCACAGCTGAAGGGCAGGACCCACCATGCGCTGTGAAAGTAGCCTGCACACAAGCCTCGCCAGCTGGTCTCATTTGAATTATGACCCTGTTGCTCTCTCTGAGTCTCTCTCACTTTCCAGAGTCCCCAGTTTTGTTCAGGCTCTGTAGTGACAACGGAAATGCTATAGTCATGCAGGTACAGACAGGGATTGTACACCAACATGTTTCACCCCTAATCAAGCACATGAAGTGAAAAACCACACAGACAGAAGTGATACAGAATTTTCTCATGTTTCCCATCTCACCACATTGGAGCTGGGAAAAACATGGCCATGTACCCTTGACATCCAAGCCTGGGCCTGGCACTAGCTCAGCCACCCTGGACAACATCAGTCGCCTCCTGGGGAAGCTAGGGGCTACACAGCAATGAGACACAGGCACTTCTACTTGCTTCCGTAAACTATTTTGTACATGTTTGTTGCTGGGTTGTTTCCACAGTTGTAAGAGTGTCTCAGGGCAAAGTCTCATGGTACAACAAAATTACCTCAGTGGTTCTCTGTGAAGGAAGAGGTTCCCCTTCACATGCTATTTTTTCTCACAGCAGCCCTGTCTACCCAAAAGCACTCTCAGGGCCTTCACCACACCCTGCATGACCACCCTTTCCTCTCTAATGAGCACTGGAACCAGCGCACTGAGGCAGAGGACAGGACATCCAGCAGCATCGTGCTGCCACATCAGATCCATCCATGACAGCCCAATTCCTTGATAAGGGAAGTTCAGGGCTCCCTACACTGCAAAACTCATCCCCCACCTCATGCAGTAACAACAACTTAACAGTACCAGTATATTCTGATTTTCCAAACAGAGAACCAGAAAAGCTTCCAGGTAGCTAACAACCCTGGGAGTAACCATCCTGGATATGAAGTCCTGTCACAGACTGCAGAGCTAAGGGAATGCTTCATCTAGAAAACTGCTAGTGGCAAGAATCTCTATGAAAATAAACACAAGGAAGGGGAGGTGGTTACTCATAGCAGATGCTAATTTAAGTCATTAGCTGTAAAAATAACTTCACATTTCCTTGTGAAATATCAAGGGAGCTGCTTCAAATTAACTGGAGGACTTGAGTTCAAAGTGACAAGTAGCCCTGGGAAAGGGGAAGGTTGAAGAGAGCCAGGAGGAAAAAGCAGTAATAATAGCAGCAGGAAGAGAAAAGGTTGAATTTGGAGTCTAGATGCCACGAGGCAGCAGGTAGGTGAGTTGCAACATACCAAGAGAAACCTTGGGTAATATCAAACCTTGACTCACTGAAGTTTGCTGAGATGGTGGAGCTGATCTAAAATCTCTGCAAATGAAACCTGTTCCCTTCCCTCTCTCCGATGTGCAGCTGCACCCCATCCCCTTCCTCCTGCCTGCACAGATTCTCCTCTGACCCCTTGATCAGGCCAGTCAGCTCACCAAACCACAGAAAACTAACTCAGCAAAAGGGCTAAGAATTCCCTGCCAGCATAGCAAACCAACTCATCTGACTGAGGACAATCTCCTGCAACTGCAAGATGGGGGCAGCAGGAGTGCACGGAGCAGGTCAGTCCTCCCTGGCAGCAGGAAGACACTTGTCATCTTAAACATCTGAACAGGGAACCACTGCAGGAGAAAGAGGAAGAAAGAGCAAAGGAGGCAATGTTTGCTACACCAAATGGAACAGTGTAGTGAAGAGGAAGAAAGAATGGCTGATTTCTATAACAATGCCCCTGGGACAAAACCACTGGCAGCCATCGAGAGGGAAACTGTGTGGATTCAAAGCCCAGAGCACAATTTAATAGTAGATTACTGACTGAAATACACTGGTTTACTCCATTACAAAGATTCTATGCTTTGTCTTCACACTAAGGTTTCACAGCTTGCACTATTAATCAGTAGTCCAGGTTTTCTTTTCTCAACAGAAATTCATGGGAAACTCATCCAAATACAGTTTATAACCAAAAACACCATCAACAAACGCAGCAGAAGCAAGACACTACCAGTGGTGCCAATAACAATAACATGAGTATAATAGGCATCTTTGAAAAAGTCTGATCAGACAGAATATAAAATATGCTTTTACATACAATAATTGCAGCACTTGAAGCTACTTCAAAAGCACAAGGATATTGTACCTTGTTCCCCTGCTCGGTAATTATGAAAATGTTGTTGAATATTTGTTTTGAGAATGAAGTGCACATAGCACAGTGCATTTGTACAAAGGTGATCAAATCCCTGTGCACTTTCAAATCAGGGTTTCATCACGGGCTGTTGCTTCAAGAGATGAGTACTGCTGACCAGTAGGAACTGAAGCAAGAGCAGAGTCAATCTTATCTTATTGCCCTGCCTGCACTTACCATTGTAACACTGAGATGATATTGATCATTAAACCAGTAAGAGCCCAGGTGATTTTCTGCCATCTTAGCAACCTGAGTCACTCCACACTAACACTAGCACCAAGAAGGGAGCACAGCCGCAGAGCCAGGAGCAAAATACTTTCCCCAGTTAGTCACATAAGTCACATAAGCCTGACTCAGCTTCTCACAAAACTACAGCCCCTATCCAGCCCCTAGTTTTGCTGAAAATGGACACCACAGCCAGTTTCACGATGTTGTCTTGATTATTTCTAAATCTTTCTTTGAATCAGGCTTTTCATATTGGGCTTTAGTTTCTCATACTGAGTGCTATGAAGCTCCAACATTCAGTTAATCCAAGTAATTCAAGATGTTGAATTAAAAATTGTGATGCTAAGGAACACAACAGGCCTGAACACCTGCATTTAAAGGCCAGAAATGTGTGGCTTCATTTACTTACCTTTTTGCTTCTTCTAAGTGGCAAAGATACTCATAAGCAATATTCTGACGCCTCCTCTCATCCATTTCCTCCGCAGAAAGCCTTTCATCATCCACAATAGCTGCAAACAGAAAACCATATCAAGTTACACATGAGCCTGGGTGATTTTTAGAGCAATTTTACTAAGAACCTAGGTGAAGTACTGAAGAAGGGAAATTAAAATAGCTATCACTTCTCTTTAAAAGAGGCTTTTTATAGTATGGTGCACAAAGATGTCTAGGTCACCAAGAGTATTCTGTTCTCTCCACAGTGAATACCTCAAGTTTCACTTCTTCAAGACCAAGCATGTATTGCTCTGAGGTCATTGCCCGGTTTGGGGGCAGGATAGAGCACTCGAACATGGGGGGCTGAGGCTGGGAGTCAGCAGAGCTTCAGTTTGCACATCCTCAGAGGAGTTTGAGAACTCCCATGAGGAAGCTCAAGGCAAGAAGTGGGTGGAGCAGCCCCATGTTAAGCAGATCCTCAATAACAGGGACAAAGACAGCACACTGCAAAGGTATCTCAAGGACAACATGGGAATTGGTTGCAACTTCAGGAACCCATGAGACTTCAACATGCCGAGTTGCCTCCCACTGATGGAGGTGATGAGGGTTGTAATCAAATGAACCATCTGTGGTTTCTCCTACTTGCTGCTGCAACCTCATCACCTCCCATAAAAACACTCTCCCAGCCTATTAAGGATGTCTGTGCACATCTCCAGCTGCAAATGACCCCAATTATTTACAGCTACTAGCCAGTGACTGGTCTTTCTCCACTCGTAGAGTACAGAAGGGGCCTCTGTGAGCAGCTCTCCAGTTCTTCCAAATGTGAGTTTGAAGGAGCATATTGTAGTGCTGACTTCTAGATGAATTTCAGCCACAGCAGATGAGACTTCTGGAAACAGCCTTCAGCATAAATCAGTTACCAAGATGACACCCTGTTTGTACTAGGCTGACAGTTGGACCAGATCACCTTGAAGGTATTTTCCAACCTTGAAGATTCTGTGAAAAGATGGGGTCCTCCATTCCCTCATGTTTCTCAGCCATGTACTCACATCACCTCTCATGCCATAGCTGGCAACCTAGTGGCTGCATCAGTGAACCAGAACAAGGGGCAGCTCTTGCTAAAGAGACCTGTTCCTGGGAAAATTGGCTCCCTGATCTGAGCCACTGCACACTTGCAGACACAATGGTGCAGGCACAAGCGAGGGGGCGGAAATGCAGGGCTGGGCCAGCTACTTTCTGCGGCAGCCCACGAGCCGGTTAGCCGAGAACATTGTGACACATCCTCTGTAAAAAAACACAGCCCCTGCTCCTCCTGAAATGCACTGTGACATGCTTTGTTAGTTCCACTCCCACACAGACTCACGCCAGCCATGAGCAAGTTCTCAGCTTTTCCCTGACAATTGTTTCAAGTAGTGGATAGACACTTTCTGGTCATGGATACAGGCAACTCAAGTAAAAGGCACTTAAAACCAGCAGGACTCTGGGCTTTGCAAGTACTTGCATACCTTGAAACCTGTACCTCAAAAAAAAAAAAAAAGTCAGAAAAATTATCCCACGTGCATTTACTGAGGACACAGAAGAAACTACACTACTCAGCCACATTTTGGATTGATGCTACCATACATTTGTTAATGTCTTGTATAGCTGCTTCAAGCTTTGTAGTTTCAGTTTTAATGACCACACGAGAGTTGCTATGTCTCATCTTCCCTTGCTTTTAAGATTGCTCTTCCTTATTACCCAGATGTTTCATACACCAATCAAAAAAATTTCTTGCTCAGAGTTTCTTTCAAGTCTGGTAGCTCCTATAAGCACGACTCACACTAAAATGAGCTCTCAGATACTGTAATCAGGATATCACTTGCCATGAACCAAAGCATTCGTTTGGAGGCAAACATGGGAAGCAGATGGTAAAACACCGTGCCTGGCAAACTGGCCATGGAGGCTGCTCTAGTACTGCTTTTGCCCTCACCACCATCAGCACAGCCAGGACAGACTGCTCCCACTCCATGACACACCTCCTCTGCTGCAGAGGGCTCTGACTTCCCAGGGCGAGGGAGAAGTACTGACGAGCCACCATACTGAAATGTAACATATCATTTTGTTGTTTGCAACACTGAGATCTGGGGCCACTTTTCAAAAGCTCTCCCAGCTATGAGTGCTCATAAACGGAGACAAGTGCTGTCAGAAGAGCCCAGCTGATCGTCCTAGTTGGCTATGGTCCTGTCAGCTAGGGTGAGACAGCCAATACCAGGCCAAACCTTCAGCCCCCATGACAATTCCCATGCCCTGTTCCTCTTAACTTGTTAAACAGTCTTTACTCCTGCCCTCCAAAGACAGCTCAACACAGCCATAAGCAAAGCAGCAAAAAAGGCAGCTTGTCTGAAGGTAGGTGAAGGAACACCACATGACCCATTTGATAAGTATCAGTCTAGGAATTAACCTGAATAACACTAATGCTTTACAATCTAGTCCTGGATCTGCACATCCATGGGTGCCTCCCATCCCTAACAAAGGCATCGCAGATCAAGCAGCCCTGGCCAGCCTCAAATCCCTCATTAAAATTATTTGCAAAGATTGATTCAGAGAGTGGATGAAGGCACCAACAGATATTGTGGAATTGTGATAGTTGTTCTGCTTAGCAAACACTGCAGCAATGAGAGGAAAGGGCAAGATTCAAGAACAAGTAGACCCTGGGAAGTGGAAAACACAGCTCCTTTCTAGAGGAGGTATCAGCAGCTCCTAAGTTGTAAATCAGACTTTTTTTCTGTCAGGGCCAAAACAGCTAAAGTTTCCAGGCTGAATATCTGAGCACTGAAAATAAAGAGCACAGGGAATGCCAACACCTACAGTGCTAATCCTGGGAGGAGTCTCTTACAACACCAGCTTCCAATAAGTCTGATTACACACTTGCCCTCCAGCATATACTGGCTTCAAAGCAACTGTGCTATCACATCAAGAGCGGTGGCAGACACAATTTTAGAAATAGAAATGACAACCTGCAGGATAAAGGTGGCCTCAGGACTGAGGTGCAGAGGCAATTACTTTGAAGACTTGGCTTCTTAAAGTCTAGTCTATAATAATATATTTTGGCAAGGGCTTCAGTCTTTGACTAGAGCCCTGTGTATATCTTTCTTCAAACATCCTGAGAGCATCCATCAAGCCAGCCACACCAAGTTCAACACACAAACAAGTTTGGTTTGGAGACATAAACCTCAGTCTTTCTGCCTAACAGAGCAAGTATTAGTCAGAAGACTAGGAAGATTGATGAAAGAATAAACATTTTTCTATTATATCAGTAACTTTTTGATAATGCTCAGCTCACAAAGGAAGATAGTGCTGCAATAAAGGGTGTTATGTGGCAGAGTAATCAGGGCTGGGCTTCACCTGAGGACCTCTACCAAGCAGGATCCTGACACAAAATGTTCCAGCTGAAAAGATCCAAATGCCATAGAACAAGGCACACTCTACATCTAAGCTATACAGAGGAAAAAAAATGCATCTAAACAACATCTTACAGTTAAATTCATCAATTACATTACTTCATTTCAAATTGAGAGGAAAAATCTAAAATATTCCCTCAAAGAGGGAACGTTAAGAGTGCATCTGGACAACCAACAAGAACTAATAAAAATGCTAGCCTTAAAGCTCTCTATTTCAATTCATTTTAGATGTTGTCATCTTGTTAGCCAACAGTCAGTAGACAAAACATGTGCTAAGACACCAAGTTCACTCATAGACGTTTCTTCATGAAAAAAACAGTAGAGTGTGTATGAAACACATGGAACAGTGAGCAGTACTAAAGCTTAAACTGCCACACATGAGAGAGACTGATTCTGGTACTCAGTATGGTGCACCAACTTTCTAATTCTTCCCACAACTGATTCAACAGAAATAAAGTAACATTCTCCTAGCAGCTTCCTACATATGCATATTCCACATATTTAGCACAAAAGTAAGTGTTTACCAAGGAGTTTTCCTAAACTGAGAGACTTGGTCGTCTTCCATCAACTGACACCCTGCATTCACATGCACCCTCCTCATTCTAAAATGTCCTGTGTAGGCAGTATCTAGGGCTAATTGATGTTTGGGGTCTGGTTATGAATTGCAAAAACTTTCTGATGCACCGTGATCCAAGACAGCCACTCCAGCTGTTGGCAAACACTTGGAGCTGTGTCATTTGCTGACCACAGAGCTGACAACTCAACCCAAGGCGCTCCTACAGCCAACATGGTGCCTGCAGGATTTACTAAGTCTGACTCAGCATTAGTAGACAACATGAAAATATTTTGAATTTCTGGATTTGAGTAAGCTTTCAGAAATAGAGCCACCACTTCTGAAGACGCAATATTATTACTGAAACTAGCAATCAGCCCAGGTGCACAAGAGCCACTGGAGCCACGAACTTACTGACAGAATCTGGAAAGAGAACCAAAACTTCAGGTTCACATAGATGTGGTCACTTTACATAAGAATTTTAAAAACAAGTACTGTCTCTGTAAATGTCATCCAGTTCAGAGTTCACCCTCATATTACATCCATGACAAGGATTTTGGAGGTCCCAAGCTCACAGGGATAATTTACATTGATACTGAGTTTACTGGAAATCTAATCACTGTTTCAGTGCCTCACCACCCTTAAAGTAAAGAATTCTTCCTAATGTCTAAACTAAATCTATCCTCTTTCAGTTTGCAGTCATTCCCCCTTCACCACATCCTATCACCACATACCCTTACAAAAAGTGCCTCTCCATCTTTCTTGTAGGACACAATAAGGTCTCCTGGATCCTTCTCTTCTCCAGGCAGAACAATCCCAATTTGCTCAGCCTTTCCTCACAGGACAGATGTTTCAGCCTTCTGATCATTTTTGTGGCCTCCTCCTCCTCTGGACCTGTTTTAACAGATCCGTGTCCTTCTTACGCTTGGGGCCCCAGAGCTGGATGCAGCACTGCAGATGGGCTGTTGTGCAGCTGGAGAAGAGTGGGTATAATCACTTCCCTTGACCTGCTGGTCACAGTAGTTTATGTTTGAGTTTACATTAACTAAGAGGAGTTTCACAGGTCTAACTTGCAACAGTTTGCAAATTAGTCTTGGATCTGTGGATTGTACTTTTAAATTATGCTAAACTTAAAATTTCTGTAATATGTAACAAAAGAGCAAGGAAAAGTAACATTTGTTACAACTTCCGAATACAAATTTACAGAATACTTCATGAGACATAATCCTTAAATTATTCAGGTACAACCATTTACCAAAGAGTTTTTGTTATCTTGAAAAACAGGCTGGAAAAAAACCCTGCAAAACCTACAACAGCACTTAAGGCTTCCCGGTCATTAATTTTCTCGCAGACATATGACTATCTGCAATAGCTCAAGAACAGCACGTGGCTGCTTCTAGCCCGCAGACCCTTCAATAAGGCATTTGCCATAGACATACCAAAGGACTTCTTATACTGAAGAAGGCAAAGAAAGGAACAGAAGCTTTTATTTCCCAGCACCAATCCCCCTCAATTTCCTGCCACCAGGGACTTTTTCCCATGGAAAGAGAGATGTGAGCAATAAGGAGGAGAGCTCTTTTGGCACCACAACAGGGAAGCTCAGTGAACAAGACATAACAGATGATGGAGAGAACAAAATCCTCTTACGGTGATAGAATAGAATTTGTAAAGTCAGGGCTGGGGGGAGGGGGGGAGAAAGAAAGAGATACAGGAGAAAATACTGTAAAATGCTGGCATAAAAGTTTTTCACTAGAGTGTTTGAATTAAACATTAGCTAAACCACATTTGGCAGTCTCAGCTGTCTGCTGTCCAAGCCACACAGTAAGCAAGGCAAGGCAGTGTTTCAGTCCACTGGCAAGAAGTTCTCCAAATTCTGTATACGTACCCCTCACACCTTCCTGCCTCCTCCTCCCAAGCTCATATCCCCTACTCAGTATTAGTACACTCAAAAGTACTTAACAGGGCCATGCCATAACAAAAACAAAAGCCAGGGAGCCTTTCTTGCACAAAAACTTCTGACTGACAGTTTGCTGGCCATAGCCAGTTCCAGTGATAGCCAAGCCCAGTACAACGGGCACTAGGCAGCATCCCATTTACGTCTCCCTGTACTGGTGAGGACCTTAAGCATTTGTCATCACAATTCAGGGCTGTAGTTTCAAGAAGAAGCTAGTTGCATTTTAGATGGACACAGTGACTTAAAACCTTATGGTCACTGTGACTTAAAACACAGTATTGTTTTAAATTCAAATAATTTATGCTATTTGAGAACATATAACTATTTTGTCCTAGTTTGAAAGAGGCCAGTAAATTCATCTTTTTATTCCTAGTAAAAATCACACTCTCAGGTACCCAGCACCCCAGGAGTGCCTTCCTTGGGCAGTTCAACTCCATGGTTGCTCCTAGTTTAGCAGTTCATGTGCTGTCACAGCACCAGCCGAGCCCTGTACCTGGAGCAGGTTGAGCGGGCAATGCTCTGAGGCAGGCTTGCTGCTCCCTGAGCTGTCCTCACTGCAACAGGACAGGAGCTCAAAGCACTGGCAGGAAGCTGCAAAATACAGGGAAAAGATACATGTACAGCTATCAGAACAACACTCCTCAAAGCTACAAGCAGATGGAGTTCCCCCACCAAGCCTCCACTCCCAATATCAGCTTGCAGCTATCTAGCATAACAGTTTATTAAATATGGAAAAGAAACTATGACAACTATAACTATGTGAACAGAGATAATTCAATAGGCTACAAAGAAAAAACGGCTTTACAGCACCAAACACCAATAACAGGTGTTCTGTTAAGGTATTTTTTTACCTACAGGTCTATTGTTATGCTGGAAGTTGTTTATCTGTGGATGAAAAATTTAAGGCTCTGATGAAAACAGCTTTCTATAGACTTCTTCTGTCAAAAAGTACAATTGCAAGCAACTAGCACGTGTCTCACAGTAAAAAAACCAGATGGCCTGAACCTCTTTCTGTGCCTCCAGTTAAGGGCATTCAGTCCATTCCCTGAACATTTGCTCCAAGAAAGGGCTCTAGACAAAGGCAGACACTGCAAGCAAAAAAAACCTACCACAGCTGTGATCTTGGGAGGCCAGATTCACATGAGACAGTCTCCAATATGCCATTTTTCAAGTTTCCAATATTGAACTACTCTCTCCCTCCCTTAAAAAATGGCTGTATCTCTCCTAATCTAGTTATTTCATTGTCAAAGCATGCAGGCTCGCATATTCAAACAAAAATACAAATGCATCTTCCGGCCAGCAGATAGATATTATCCGCTCTCACAAACTGTGTGACACACAGGATCTCCAGGGCCACTGTTCTGGACTAGGTCTCACTGCCAGACACTGAGCAAACAGGGAAAGCAAACATGCACCATTAGCATGGGAGTGTTGACAACAGACATCCAGTAAAAAACATCCTGATGTAAAATTAAAAATGTTTGCTAAACCAGTCTTTCCCCTGAGCTTTCTCATAGAGCCTCATTCCTGTGCATTTACTTTCCCAAGTCCTCCTCCTCCCATTTCCTTCATAAAGGTCTTATTTCTGTCTTATGTGTCTGCTACCACAAGGCCAGCCACATCCATTTACAGATACTGAGCACAGTTGCAATACATGGACCTTGGGACTATCATACAAGGGGACAGTGATGCAACAGCAACCACATTCCACGCTCCTGGAGCCAAGTGTCAAAACCACTTCATTCCAGCCAGACACTGTAGGGCTCCTCAGACATGTCTCAAGATACTTCAATCTCCACAAAGTTTAGAAAATGTCTCGTTTAACCACAGACACAAGATGGCTTTGGCATTGACCAAGTGACTACATGCATTGCCAGAAAGTTTAACAATCAATTTTCTGCTTATAGGTATACACATCCTGCACTCTGCTTTTAAAACTCAAGCTTTCTACAGTACCATCAAGTGAGACTTTAGCAGAGGTAAACATTAAAAGACACTCAGTAGTTCTGACATTACCTTATTCTATGATGAATGGACTAGAAAATGGACATCTCTTTTCTAATAGGGTCCTTTAACCCTGTGCAGAAAAATAACATGTTTCATTTTATCTTAACTGCATTATAATTGTTCAGTGTATTTGGAAGAACAAGGAGACAAAGTAATGGAGTTGAAGCAGATGAAAGCCAGACATTTTCAGTTAGCTGCAAGTGTTGCCATCTTTGATTACACACATGGAATGCAATGTATCAGCTTATTGCTCAACCACTTCCACCAACATTTAACTGCTGGTCTCACCGTCTCCAGCAATACTTGGTGTAATTGCTAAATAAAATTGTAACTGTTTATCTTTGCATACTTTGCTAGCTGGTCAGTTCAAGGCACAACAGGTTTTCCCAAGATTCAGGTGCTCTAAAAACACTGTTAAAACTCTAGCTCCTTTCTATGACCTTAAATTTTTAGGTCAACTTAAGCAATTGACCTTAACACTCTCCACTCACATTTTTTTTTTAAACACTCTTTACTCATACTCACTATTTACTAATAAACCCTCAGTCTAGGCTCCCAAAAAAGTCACAAGTCTAAGGCAGCACTCAGACTAATGGACCCTGAATAGGCAGTGAACACCAATTACAAGCTATTTCTTTCACTTACAGGCCATACTATCTCCACATGCTTAGTTCAAACACATTAGCATGGCCAAACTTCAAGGCAGCTTTCAGAAGGTTACACTGGTATCTCCACTGGTTAGAAGGTTTGTTTAGTTTCCATATGTTTACAGCAGGAATGACATTTTTCATGAAAGCTTAAAAAAAAAAAAAAAAAACCACACAATTTTTTGAAGGTTCGAGGCATTCAAAATGATATTGTACATTCAAAGAAGCTTTCCTTATCCAGACATTAGTTCATGAGAAAACAAATAATAAAGTGTCAAGGATTCTTTGCCACCTTTATCCATTCACTATTTTCTAAAATAAAGAACTCATCATTTGAATTCTATATATTTTGACACAGTTACCTTTTGCTCTGTTCATGTCACTGAAATTACTTCAACCTGTTTGCTTTTTATTAGTAATATACTTTAATAATCCTAAATAAAAGAGCCAAAATTTTACCGTATGGATTAAATTTCCTTACATTTTACCTACTGTGACCTCAATTCAACTTAACACGAGCAGACTGTAAATGAAATAATGAGAAGGACAGTTTAATCTTGCCAGGCTAGTAAAATGCACTATGCAACTACAAAAAACAGAAAAATGCTAGTGTCTATAGAATGCCTTGGTATCAACCCTGTAATTAGATTTAGTCAGAAGACAAATGCAAGTCTTTTGCCTACAAATACCATCACATTTATTTCTAGTATTAGGCAGTTTATATTTAATTTTTCTCTGAATAGAATTGCAGGTATATCAATAGGTCAAATGCATACACACATCTACATAAAAGGACGAGCAACGTGTGGGCAGTAAAACACTGTGATGATCATGCAAAGAGAAAAAAACCTAATCCAAAAGGCATTCATCCCTATGCAAGCAGTTGGAATCAAGAGCCACAAGTTAACAGGAAAGGTGACTGTGCCTGCAGCCTTCTGTAGAACCCCAAAGGCAACTTTCATTCTGTGTAATCACACCACAGCACTGCCTGTGGCCACAACTCCACCCATCAACAATGGTGGCAGGGCAGAAAGCCACTGCAGAAGTGGAGTGGAAGAACAGGAAAGTGGGGCTGGAAACCATCAGTATGTAGGGCAGGGCACAGACAGAACCCACTACAGTGGCAGTGTGAAATCCAGATTCAGGCTTGTCTGCCCATCACGTGTTCACACATGTTGTTACCCTCACCTCTGTGGCCCTCCTCTTAGCTATCTGCATAGCAAAACTCTGACCTGGCAACAGTAAGATTGCCCTAATTGTGTTGTTTAAGACATCTCAGCCAACACACAGGACCAGAATAAAGCACAAGGCTTACTGTGGCAAAGAGGGACCCCAGGGACTGAGGAAGGTAGGCGTGTTTGATAAGAGCTGCACCAAAGGCAAACTACTTGAATTTCACAATGAAGAGCATAACACAAAGGTTTTCTGCTTCTGTTGACACTCCTTGGTAGAAATTCAAAAGACTGATAGCCATTTAAACAGTAGCCAATTAAGATAATGCCCTGCAAATGCTGCACAGGATTTTTGGCTAAGTCAGGACCTTGGCCAATTTCTGTTTCAGTCTTGAAAATACCAGAAAACTGATCTGCATTACAACTTGAGGCCAGAACAGTGATTTATTAATACATTTGTAGCAAACCTCTACTAGCCAGGGGCTGGTTAGGGAAGGCCTACACTTGAATGCAATAAAAGACAAGAACAGGGACGGGGGAAGTGAAAGAGAGGGGAAGGGATGAACAACTCGGACCTGAAAGAAGTTTGGGAGGAAAGAGTTACCAAATGGACTCAATTCTCATCATTGGAGAGCTGAAACGAAAAAGCTTCCTATCACCACACTCTCAGTACAGTAGCCAACTGAAAGAAATGTGGTAAGGTGTAGCTTAAAGAACAGAAAAGAAGGATGACAAGCAGGAATTCTGGAATAAAAGAGAATCTGAGGAGAAAGCTGTGTCTGGGTCACTAAGTAACTCAGACTGTAGAGCTGTAGGAGTCTTGGTCTGAACCAAGAGACTCCAGAGGACTGAAACACCTGTCTAGGAAAAGCCGTAAGCAAGAGCACCACTTTACCACCAAGTAAATCGGAAATCACCATGAGAAAGACTGCAGTGTGGAAACCCTCAGCCTTGACATCTGGTCTTTATTCTTCCTTTGACAATTCATCATCTTCTGCTTCTTTCACAGCCAGTCTGTTGCAGAGTCCTTCTACCAAGGTCTGAATAAACCATCTGCTTCACTTTTTCCACATCCTGAAAGGAGCTCCAGAAAACACCTGAAATGTTGCAGCACATTTTTCCTTCAAGATACAAATATAAGTATGTACAAATATAAGTATGCTTTAAACTGCAAGAACACATCTGCCTCTGCCTGCCTGGGTTTTCATTCCTCAATAATTATTACAGTCACAATATCTTCAAAGTTTGTAATTCAAATTCTTTGATTTATAGACACAATGGCTTTTTTTTTTTAATCTTAGTGGGGAGAAAAAGCCTTAAGCATTAGGGATAATAGAACTGAAAATTTAGTTTGCACCTACAGACCCAGAGAATAAGATTGAACAGTTTTAATACAAAAATGGCTTCAAATTAACAAGAACATAAATAAATGCTGTATGTTGCACAGATATGGTAAGTTTAGGTGATGAGCAGGACCCTTGGGCACCCAGAGGCAGAGACAGAACAGAGCCATGGCAGTTCCCGTCCTCCCTCCAGCATTCCTGGCTCCCCAGGGAAGGCAGCTGAGCTGCTTGTTGAACAAGTCCCAAAACTGCTGTGCATTCAGTAGCTGTTTCTACAGTTGATATGGCCCAGCACAGGCAGGAACCACAAAATAAAAGGGTGGAGGCACAACATCAGTCTCACAAGCTAGAATCTCACTCCAAAACCTCTTGGCTCTGTTGACTGTGCTGGCCCACACAGAGGCAGAAAGGCACAGTGGATGGAGATGCACCTTCTTTGTTCCTTCTTCATCTCATGGGTGAGATGATAAATTCCTGCAGGAAGAAGGCAAACGCAGCGTACCTGTGCAGGTACGCAGCTCAGAGGCAGTGTCAGGCCAGCAATGACCCCAGCTACCACTTGAGGCCGACTTGGCTGCCTTCACTATGCAATGAGCAAGTGTTTGCGAAAGTACTGGAGCTGATACCGCTGGCTCCAGGGTAACCTCCTCCCAGTACTCCCTGGTAGGTCACTTCGGGAGCACACTGCACATGCGGGCAGGCGTTGCTCGCAGGGCACTCACCCACAGGGCTTCTGGACAACTCTGACCCTTAATTCTCATCCGCATACATACCCAGTAATGTGAATTAATTTTTCCTTCATCATCAGGAGTTAGAACCATAGGAGAGAACAAAATCACAAAACCTTTGAGCCTTGAATAACAGATCTTCGAGCAAGGTTTGAAAAGAGCAGACAAATCCTGACCTTTTACATCAGTACATCCAGTACGTATTTACCGAAACTCAAAAAACTGCTCTGACAATGACACGCCTACCATTGCATATATCTGCATCAGATACAGAGTGAGCTAGATGATGCACCTAGCTTATCAATAAACCAAGTACTTTCATTTCCAGGACAAGACTTTGAGAGCTGCACTCAAAAAATAAATTTGTACCCAAACCATACACTCACAAGTTTCTAAGTGTAAGTATTTGTTCTACTAATTTCCTCTGAAGGAAACTGAAAAGAAACCTGAAAGAAACTTTGTCGATAGCATCCTGAATAACTTAATTTTTCAGGTTATTTGCTTATGTCTACACTATAACTCAAGTAATTTCTGGGTTAAAGGAGCAAGCACTGACCTCAGGACAGCTTCCTTGTTACCTTGAGCAGTTTTCTCTAATGAGAGTATCACAGTGACAATGTTAAATATCAATTGTGTACAAAATATAAGGAGCATATCAGAAACATTATGTAAACACCCCAAAACAAGTATTTTTGCTTGAAACAGCAACATTAAGACCACCAAAATAAAGAAAACATAACTAGCATTCAAACACTGTTATGGCAACAATAGTACAAACAATATACCTAAACTTAACACAAAACTAAGTTATGCCTTTGCAATTTTTGAAGTCTCTCTCCAAAAAAAGAAATTTGCATGCATAATGACCAGGCACAGAATTTTAGAACCTTTTGTGTAGCTGCATTTTGTTTCCTTTCTTTGCTTCCTTTCTACTTCACAAAAATCAAGACTTTTGCTCAGCTTGTACCAGTTCTTCTTCCAAGTTTTGCCCTGGTTTCCAACTCACACTCTATGGTCAGCTTCCTCATAATGAGGTATTTACAGCTGCAAGAGGGAGTGGAGCAGCGTAAAAATACAGCTACTCCATCAGCAGTACCTTGCCCAGGTGAGTTTCTACCATTCCTATTCTGTATGGTAACTGTTTCTGGGGAGACCCACGGTCACAACAAGCCTTATCCACCAGAAGCATCCCTCCTCTTCCTGGCCTCCACACTAAAAGCTGTGAAGCATGAGCACATGTGAAATACCTTCTACCTAATTTGTAACATTTTTCATGCAAATAGTCAACTTTCAAGGAAGTCTATACTTGATAACTTGAGGATATTAAAAAAACTTGATCGCATATAAATTTTCACCTGAAATGTGCCCAAGAAGCTAGTGGAGACAAATTCTGCTACTGCTATAGGAATCCACATTTCTTAACTGCTCATTTCTTCATCCTTTTGGGGAGTCCAGATAGACCTGTCAATGGGCAGCATTTGCAGCCTGGACAGAAACAGCCTACCAGTCAGCACCTTCCTGACAGAGTTTCAGGAAGAAGAATACAGATGAACATTACAGAAATCCACCTCTGTTTTTATCAGAAACTTCTGCAAACATTTATGAAGCTACTTAATTTTGTGTAAGTGTGGCAACAAGA